>CM031610.1:60090876-60095876 GCA_018398815.1 Conus ventricosus
ATAAAGGAGGGGTGTATGGGTTACATAATATGGTTAATCAGGTGAGATAATGCGTGACAAAACAAACGACAGACCCAACAGACGTTCTGCGAACCAATCAACACAAACAGTCACACAAAATCAAACTTTAAGATTATGTCACGTAATCTCTCCGTCCTGATGCATCGATGAAAGACGCGAAAAACAAAAGGGGAAAGTAGTGGTGGGGGTGGTGGTGGTGGTGGTGGTAGGGAGGAGGTAAACAATGTCTGCTAGGTTGCAATGACGAGATTTTTGGTGTTGTGAGCTCACAATTATCACGTTATTCATTAGTTCTCCCTGTTGTAATGGCGATCCTCTCTTTGGCTGAAACTGCTCTTGACTGGAGACTGAATTGAAATGAGAAACACTGAAATGATTCTGTGTGCGGGCATGCGCGTGTGCGTGCGTGCGTGCGTACACGCGAGCGTGTGCATGTGTCTGTGTGTGTGTGCGTGCATGTGCGTGCATGTGCGTGTGTGTGTGTGATGAATTGTCATCCACCGCTATCCAAACACTCACCTTTGACACACATTTCTCTCTCTCTCTCTCTCTCTCTCTCGCTCTCTCTCTGTGTCATCAGTGTCCTAAGCAGGAAAACCCATGTCGAGCTTCACATACCCACCTCCACTCCCACCCACCCCCACCCCCACTCCCGTCCTCCTCCTTTCTCTCTCTCCCTCCTCAACCAACTCCATGACACCTACCCACAAAAGGAACTAAAAAGCCATAAAACACGTGCTATAAGCGACGCTCGTGGCGCGGGGACACGCTTCAGTGAGTGCGCATCCACCCACATCCCAACCACCCCACCCCCACCCCAACTCCAACCCCCACCCCCTCACTCCCAGCGGAGGGATTACCACAGCCTCATGACTTGCCCATTAGAGGCACATGAAAGGGAAGGTCGAACCACCTGGGTCTCCTTAATGTGTGTTTCTCGCCCGAGTCTCGTGTGGCACACATGGGACAGGCAAAAAGGAGTTCAAACCTCCCTGTTACCTGCTAAAACCTGCACACAAAATGGGTCCAGTATACGGGTGGTAGTAGCAGCCACTAGGGTTCTTTCTACCAGAGGGCGTCTTTCACTTGTCCTCGTGACTCCTCGCTATCTTGGTGCTTTACCTCCCTTGGTTTCTTTCTTCCCTTTCCAAACTTCTCCCCCATACCCCCTCCCCCACCCCCTCCCTATCTTCTCCATCATAAGCGCCTATCTAGTTGTATTATATTCGTTTTTATATTCTACTTGGGGTGTTTTCTGAAGAGTGTGTGTTTTTCTTCCTTTTTTTTTTTAGACGTTTGTCTTTTTCGTTGCCTTCATTTTTCTTCATATTGTATGATTTTGTGATGACATGAATGTGAACATGTTTGATTGATTTTGCTTTTCTGCAGCAGTTTTTGGTTTTGCCGTGAAGATATCCGATTTTTTTTTTCAATTTGTTTTTATTTTATTACAATTTTCTTTTTATTCGCTGGTTTGAAGTGGTACCTTGACGGTGTGAGCTGTACTCGGCCACCCATTTTGGTTGCTTTCGCTTATTAGTCTGTTTACCACTGAATAGTTTAGTAATGTGATTATGCTCTTTACTTAGATTATTTGTCACGTTTGATGTTTGTTACCATCAGTTGAGATACATGACTCTCGACATTAGAGTGATGTAATCACTAACCCACATCCCTCACAATCACTGCACCTGTGGGCAGGCTCTGTGGTAGGTAGCCTGGTCACACAGGGAGAGTTGCGCCACAAAAACCTTTGATCAAAAAGCTTGAAAAGATCTAAAGCTTCCTTCCAAGGCCTATCGGCCACTGGGGAAGTGAATTGTCAGAGGTTCATCATATTTAGGGCATGGCATGATGGAAGCCGGCCGCACCCCATCCTTCGCCTTCCACCGTCTTTAGCCCTCCCTGAACTGAATCAGGTACCCACTGAATGCTGGGTGGATAGAGAGGGCTTTCAAGCAAAATAAAACAAACAAACAAAAAAAAGCCGAACATAAAGTGGCCAGTAGTCAAATGGTCAGAGCGTTTGCCCGCGGAGCTGATAGTCATTAGTTCGAACCATACGGGAACCGGATTTTTTTTGTTTTGTTTTTGTTTGTTTGTTTATTTTGTTGTTGCTTGCTTCCTTGTTTGAACGCTCGCTCTATTCACCTGGTAGTAAAAGGCAGCAGAAGGAAAAGGATGGGCCCCCTCGCTTCATCGTTCCATGCCCCGCCAGAGACAGTGAACTTCTGAGAGTTCACTGCTCCTACAGCTATGGGTACCTTGACCTTAGCACATTCACAAGCATCAGTTCAAGAAGGGTTAGACCAGTACATTGGTTTATTGCTTAGGTTAGGCGTCTCCAACATCCTGTCCATCAGCACCTCTGTGTTACTCATCTTGTCACCATATTTCGGTTGACTTATCCGTATCTTCTGCCCATGATGGTTTTACGGTTGGACAGACGTGGTGCTGAGTATATGGATTCTGTGCCGGCGTCTCCTTGAAGACACTGAAACGGAAGAAGTCTTGTCTATTGATGGAAGACTACATAATTTTTTTGTTTCGTTTCTATCTTAGTACCAGATTTCAACGACTTAAGTGCTTCAAATCAGTTTCCCATGGTTCAGTTGCTTTTTGTTTTCATAAAGTAGGTATACAATTAATAAAAAGATATGTGCATGAAAGAATAATTTTACACTCTTTAGATTCAGAGAGATTCATCAAGCTGATATACAACATTCTCCTGAAACC
This sequence comes from Conus ventricosus, assembly GCA_018398815.1. Taxonomy (NCBI): domain Eukaryota; kingdom Metazoa; phylum Mollusca; class Gastropoda; order Neogastropoda; family Conidae; genus Conus; species Conus ventricosus. The sequence goes on from CM031610.1 coordinate 60,093,634, forward strand.
ACATTTTGCAAGATAGGACCACGGTGAGTCACTATTCATGATAATCCACTGACCCTTCATGCCACGTGACGTCTTTCCTCCTGTTCCCCAGCACATGACTGTTCACTGGTCCCAGAACCCACCAGGCAAGGGTAATGATGACCGTTGCAACAGTTGTCTCCTCCTCTGACAATCGTGGCCAAGCACCTGGGTCCTGGCAAAATTCTTCCATGAATACGCAGCCGTGTTCTCTGTCCACCTCTGTCTCTGTCTGTCCTGTCTCCTCTTCCCGGTCCACTCAGCCATGGTGTCTGTCCACCTCTGTCTCTGTCTGCCCTGTCTCCTCTTTGTCCACTCAGCCACGTTGTCTGTCCACCTCTGTGTCTGTCTGTCCTGTCTCCTCTTTCCCTGCACAATTATTGAAAGGATGGTTTCGCTGACTCTGCCTCATATGTTATTGTCTGTCCACTGCTGTCTCTGTCCGCCACGTCTTCTTTTTTCCTGCATTATTTTGGGGAGTATTGTTCCGCCGACTCCGCTTCATCTTATTCAAGAAGGCTCTATTGCAAACTATGATGCAAATAGAGAACTTTTTTTTTTTTTTTTTTTTTTTTTTTTGCTGTCCCAACTTCTGCACCACCTCAGAGGCAGTGCACCCACGCCGCTCATTCCGACACCCCGTCCACAGCCACAGCCCGGTCGGCCCCGTCGCAGCCCAGGCACCGGCAATCCACAAGGAGCAGTCAATGTCGTCGTCAAGAGGCACCCCACCGGAGAAGACACTGCATGCACTGCTGCCGAGTCACTTCGGTGGTGTTCAGTGGCGCCTGTTCTGATCTAACATACGCAGGACACCACCTACTAAGCCCCCTACTGACGACAATAATTGCTTAGTCGCGGAGCCGGCGTGAGTGAGCTCTCCCTCCGGAGGGCGCCACCACGTCTGCCCAACGACAGCCCCCATGGACTCGCCGATACCGGTGACCCCGACGGAACCAAACCAAGGCCACAGACGTGGAGAGGACATCGAAACTGAGGTCACCATGAGAGCAGGGCATGAAGGGCCACAGAATTTGAGACTTTTTTTTAATGCTGATCGATGAGAATGAGGATGATTAAGATGATGCTACGGATTTCCTTTCGGTCTGAGACTACATGACAGGGCTGTACTCTACGCTTCCTTTCGTAATATATCCCGGCGTCAACCAGGCCCGAGAGATACAGGCACCTGCAGTGTTGGTCAGGAAATTTGAGCAACACTCTCAGAAACGCATCCATTAAGTGGATGAAACTCGACTGTGTGGTCCCAGTCTTCCCAACTGAGTCCGCAGCAAACTCAACTCTGGGTAGGAGCCGGTCGGGGCAGAAAAACCCACATGACTCTGATGGGATTCGAACCCACGACCTCCCAGCCGGGAGTCCGCGACGTTAACCACTTCGCCACGGCGGCTGGTGCAAATAGAGAACTTCATTTCTGCTACTTTTGCCATGTGGGCATGTACATACTGTAAAATATATGATTCATATAGATGTTAAGATTTCACTGTGTTGATGTTCACCAAATAAGCTGTTTGGGCTGAATGACAAGAAACTTGACCTTACCAAATGGAACGACTGTCGAATTCTAAATTTTTTTTTCTGTCCCAACCTCTGCGCCACCTCAGAGGCAGTGCACCCACACCGCTCATTCCAACACCCCGTCCACAGCCACAGCCCGGTCAGCCCCGCCGCAGCCCCGGCACCGGCAATCCACAGGGAGCAACGTCAAGTCGTCAAGAGGCAACCCATCGGAGGAGACACTGCACTGCTGCCGAGTCACTTCGGTGGTGTTCAGTGGCGCCTGTTCTGATCTAACATACGCAGGACACCACCTACTAAGCCCCCTACTGACGACAATAACTGCCTAGTCGCGGAGCCGGCGTCCGTCCAACGACAGCCCCCATGGACTCGTCGATACCGGTGACCCCGACGGAACCAAACCAAGGCCACAGACGTGGAGAGGACATCGAAATTGAGGTCACCATGACAGCAGGGCATGAAGGGCCACAGAATTTGAGACATTTTTTTTAATGCTGATTGATGAGAATGAAGATGATTAAGATGATGCTACGGATTTCCATTTTGGTCTGAGACTACATGACAGGGCTGTTCTCTACGCTATACAGGCACCTGCAGTGTTGGTCAGGAAATTTGAGCAACACTCTCGGAAACGCATCCATTAGTGGATGAAACTCGACTGTGTGGTCCCGGTCTTCCCAACTGAG
>CM031610.1:60098376-60100876 GCA_018398815.1 Conus ventricosus
AGAGAAAGAGGGGAGAGAGAGAGAGAGAGAGAGAGAGAGAGAGAGAGAGAGAGAAGAGAGAGAGAGAGAGAGAGAGAGAGGAAAACGAATACAAATACTTTGCTGAGAGTAAACTGGATGACCTCAAAGTCTATTTCCACCAATAACCTCACAATACAAATGAACCAAGTAAATGAATGAATGAAACTATACAATCAAGCAATCAATCGATCAATCAAACAATCTGTCAAGGAATACCTAGATACACACACACACACCACACACACACACACACACACACCACACACACACACACACACACACACACACACACACACACACACACACACACACACACATACTGAACCAAACACAGACAGAGAGACAGACAGAAACAGAGAAAGAATCAACATGAAAGAAAAGTCAGAGAACAAAAAAGAAACGCGAAAGAAACCCCTTAAAACATGCAAAGAAAAAAGGAAGCAAGAGACAGCCGGTCAGGGAAATTCCAGACTTCTCTGACCGTTCTGGAATGTTTTATCTCAAACCCAACCCTATTTCTCCCTTCCATCCTCTTAACCCCCCCCCCCCCCCCCCACCCCCATAAGGTATCTCTTGCTTCTCTCTCCCTTTCTTCCCCATCGTGATGGGAGCACCAGCAGTATGTTTATGCGTCGACATATTACCGCCATTTCTTGGGAGGGCAATGAAAATGTGGCTTATTGCCCAGCCGACCGCAGTAGGGCCATTATCAGGGCTGTCACCGCGTGGAAATAACTCACAAGTCATTGAGAAAAAAAACTCATTCACACAACTCTTGAAAATATTCCTTCCAAAAACACACCGAAAATGTTGTTACAAATCTTTCCTCTGTAAAATCTTAGATCATTTGAAAAATGTTAATCTCCTTCAGAAATTCAAAGATCACATCTGGTGGGACATCTCTGATCAAGGTTTTCATGGAGTCTGCTGAAAGGTGTTCATTTCTCACATCATGCAAGTCCCAACACTCTGAAAGGATATGTTTCACTGTGAGTGAAACATGACATGGAATGCATCATGGACCTTCTTCACCTTTTAAAGATAACAACAGGTGTAAAACGAGTGGCTTGTATGCAAACGGCACAAAACTGTTCCGGGGCATCTGATGAAACTCACCCATGAGCTGAAACAACTGTCCAGCCATACATATTACATGGTCTCCCCACAAAGGGCAGTAAACATTGATATGTTTTGTCATGGATGATTTTAATACTTTCAGTTTTATCGTTCTTTTCAGTACTGACTCCTCTAGGTATGCAACAAACTGACTAAACAGTCAACACATCAGAACAAAGAAGTTAGCATACTTTACATTAGAACACATATAAACCAGAGTAGGACTTCATGAGTTTATCTTTAATAATGATTTAACCCAGCCAAGTCAAATAGAAACAAGCAGCCTTGTTTCTTTCCGCAACAGAGGATTATTTCATACATTATGCAGGCTAGAACAGATTCCAGACTATCATCATTGTGCTCTTGCGGGGTGGGGTGTGTGGTGAGGGGGTGGGGGTGGGGGAGGGCTCTTCTCGTGTTTCAATGGCTGAGCTCCCGTGTCACTATGTTGTCCTCTTTTGGAATCTTCGATCTACTTCTGACAACTGATCAAAATACAAAAAACATATAAACACAGGGCGCAAAGTGACGTTGATTCAGCACACAATACAAAACAGACGAGTGATTTTTCAAACAATGTGTCTTTTTTCAAACGTTACAAGCAGAAGATCAATATTTTTCATTGATCTAAGAATTTGCAGAAGAAAGATGTTTAACGAAATTTCCTTGTGTTCTTAGAAGGTATATCTTAAAAGGTTGCGTAAATGAGATTTGTTGTTGTTTGTCTGTTTTTATGAATGACTTGTGAATTGATTTCAACGAGGTGACAGCCTTGACATGGCCCTTTGCCGTCGGCTGGGCTATAAGCAACATTACTTAACCTTACAAACAACAGACATTTAAAAAATGCACAGAGCAATAATATATCCCCCAGATCTCATTCAGCAGTAATGCATTCATCTTCATGTTGACTGCGGTCTTGGAGAAACTGTTGTACGCATTTTTGATGTCTGTTGTTAATAACAGTCTGGTGACATTTATTTATCAATATTGTGATAAGTATGATTTTGCACCTTGTGTTTTTCTATGTGAGGTGGGTTTTTGTTTGTTTTGTTTGTTTGTTTTGAGGGTAGCTTGTTTTCAGTGACACTGCAGACTGTTTCGGTCTTGTGTGACAACAGAGTTCTTCAGACGCCCCAAGTCAGTGCAAACTGTATGGTTTTCATTCTGAGCCGCACAGATTTAGAATTCTCTGCCTTAACAAATTCGTTCGTAAATGTCTCTACCCTTGACTCTTAAATATAAAAGCACCTTCTTCTTCTTCTTCTGCGTATGCAGGCTGATACTCCTGCGGACACTCCCTATATGGACAGGCAAGTATTCATCCCATCTACCCAACAAAGGGGGTGGAGGTTTATGTGTA
>CM031610.1:60105876-60108376 GCA_018398815.1 Conus ventricosus
GGTTCGTGGGCTTAGTTTTACTTCTACTGCTGGAGTACAATCTGTCCTTTTTCCCAAGTCTCTCTCTGTCTAGTTCTGTTCAGGGCACCTGTTTTGATGGAAAGAGGACAACAAAAAAAGCGGCACAGGATCGTTTGTGTGTCCCCTCCCTTCTGTCTCGTTTCTCTTGTGTCGTCTGTTTGGGCACGAAATGCTGCAATGATTTATTCTTTGTTTTTAGTTGTGTGATTTGTTGTTTAGGCACGTGAGAACTTTGTGCTTTTGCCTTCAATCTTCTCTTCTGGCCAGATAGCTAGATACTTTGCATTCATTCAAGCAAATGGTGCACTTCAACACCTCATGAACTTTTCTGTGCAGAAATTTTAGAAAGCACTTTTCGTGCATTAATTCTTGTAAGAAAGCAATGAATTGGTGGTGTAGGTAGATTTCTAGAAACCAAACTGAATAAAAAAAATTTTACCGCTTGGCCATTGGCTGGGCAAAGTGCCAATGTAAACGAGCCGAAGCTCCGTTTTCTCTTGGATGATCCCTCATGTCTTTGATATCCATCAACGTTCGCCCATCCATCAGTGCAGACCTCTGTGACTTTTTGCATTAGTTTCAGCTTGGTCTTCTCTATCATACACGTTTAAGACAGAGCCGACAGCACGTAAGACAGATGAGAGATGGTCGGAAAAGTTAGGGACTGTGGTAAAACGGGGAAGGACAGAATTGAGGAAGGCGACTGGCCGAGGGTTAAGGGTCAAAGAAAGCAAGAAATTAAAGCCTTGAGTCTGACTGTAAATGATTTTATAATTTAGCGCCATGACCTTTCTGATGGATGAATTGCACATGACAATATTCACATGCAAGCACATTTTTCATGAAAATCAAAACACACACTCACGCACGCACGCACGCACGCACGCACGCACACACACACACACACACACACACACACACACACACATACCACGCACGCACGCGCACACACACACACCACACACACACACACACACACACACACACACACACACACACATGCACACACACACACACACACACACACACACACACACACACACACACACACACACACACACACACACCACGCACGCACGCACGCACGCCTACAGACGACAGATACACACACACACACACACACACACACACACACACACACACACACACACACACACACACACACACACGCCACGCACGCACGCACGCACGCCTACAGACGACACACACACACACACACACACACACACACACACACACACACACACACACACACACACACACACACACCAAGCACGCACGCACGCACGCACCCACGCCTACAGACCACACACACACACACACACACACACACACACACACACACACACACACACACACACACACACACCACGCACGCACGCACGCACGCACGCACGCACGCACACACACACACACACACACACACACACACACACACACACACACACACAACACACATGCAGTGTGTGTATGTGTGTGTGTGTGTGTGTGTGTGTGTGTGTGTGTGTGTGTGTGTGTGTGTGTGTGTGTGTGTGTGTGTGTGTGTGTGTGTGTGTGTGTGTGTGTGTGTTGTGCTGTTTACCACTGACACGTTTCAGTGCAGACCTCCAGACAAGATATAGTTACGTTACCTTACGCAATAGGCATCAGAGATCAGACGATACGTGAGATACCCATGGACCACGAATTCAAAATGTTGTGTGAATATATGAACCAAGACAACAGCAATGCTGTGTAACATGAAGCTAGAAAATGAGGAAGTTTGGAAATCGATGGCCTATTGTGGTATTGTTTACGGACGTACTGTTGACTTTCTGCATATTTCGGATATATGAATATAAAATATGGGCTACTTCGATTTTTGTTTTCGTTCTGCAGAAAGGGCGGGAATGGTCAGCAGCACTATTGCAAAAGTCTGTGTGGGTCTTTAAAAAAAAGACTCATTTCGTCTTAAGCTAACTAAAAGACTTCTAGCTTTAGTATAATTCAGATAGATAGAATGATTTAAAGCGTAGAATAGCATATAGAGCGTTGCTTGGTTCAAACCTCATATGTTAAAGATAGAATGATTTAAAGCGTAAAATAGCATATAGAGCGTTCCTTGGTTCAAACCCCATATGTTAAAATCAGGTACGTATCATGAAACTAACGTTCTTTGAATTCTTTGATATGTATACTTTTATCATGGCTAAAACCTTGATTTTTTCCGAACTTCATCAATTTCATTATTATACAAAGCAAAGCAAAGAAAGTTGTCAAAGTTTTGTCAGTGAATAATTTGACACCTTAATAACATGTATCCAGAGTTGCGTGCATTTTATAGAACATAATATTATATGATGGGTTAAAGCTAAGGAGTATAGTTTTCTATTACGAACATTCACGAATCTCTTGATAGTATATACATTAACCTTTTGGATTGAATGTAAGTCTGCTCTAGGATCCAGTCATTCCATAAAGTTCACAGAGGCTGAACTGT
>CM031610.1:60113376-60120876 GCA_018398815.1 Conus ventricosus
AGAAAACAAACAAGCAAAAACCAAAACAAAAGCAAAGTTTTCACTGATAATTTGCGCTACACTGTGGCGTAGTGGAGTTATCTTCTCATGGCGATAGCGGAAAGACCATCCACCGAAGATGAACATGCTGGAAAGATACCGCGATATAACGCACCGTGGTTGAGAGTAATGTTTTGAATATTATCAAATCAGTTAGACCCGATTCTTTTTCAGTGTGTTTTATTACGTCTGAAAGTTCCTGTCCCATCTTTTGTTTCCTTAACTTCGCTTATCAGTATACGTGCCACGTGGTTCAAAAACTATTAATAAGGAAATGAAGGGGAATACATTGAGGAGTCAAACTGGGGCAGGGATATCTCTGCAGGTAAGTTATGAGCCCTAAAATCTCAAGTAAACTGAGGGATTTTTTGTGTATTCATAGATGTGACCGATAAGAATCCTTAGAAATAAGCGAAGTAATTGAACAAGGACGACAACAAATAGATAGGGAGGATGTCGATGAGAGCTGATGTTTCTTTTGACGGTTTCTTTGTAATGGCAAGCTATAGTTAAAAACGTTTCGGTAGGACACAGCGTAGTTTTGGTGTACATTCTTGACTGGAGTGTGCGGCCTACAGAGCCGCCAGTCGCGTCGTAACCCTGACACTGTAGCATCTCCCATCAACACGCAATGAAACTGCGCTATATTAGAGCTGCTTTTGTAGCCTCCTAAAGGGTTGGTCGTGACAGCTGAACAAAAACGTTTGCGTGCGCGATCGTCTGCCGAGGTTTATGCCTGAGCTTTATAGTCCGATTCTTGTCCTGAAAAACGCAAAGCTGATTGAACTCTCTGTTGAAATGTACAGCGTTTCATCCTAAAACAAAATGACAGACATCAAATTTGTTCCTTAAACAGATGAAAATTACATGATGAGGCATTTGGCATTCGTTCTTTTGTTTTCGGTACAATGAACGCCTCAGGTAACTCAGTTCCCCGGCATTCGTTCTTTTGTTTTCCGTCAACATGGCACAATGAACGCTTCAGGTAACTCAGTTCCCATGTGGCTAAAAGAAGAAACTTACAAGAAAAATGACTGTTTCGCCGAACGAAAGAGATAAACTGCAAATTACAAAGCCAAACACGACGCGTTTCGACCGTTTTGCTCTTCTACAGGCAAGACAAACAACATTCAAGACAACGAAAACGAAGAAACATTCCACATCCATTTTACCATCCAAGTTGAGGAGACAAGTGATTGTTCGTTCTTCCTTTTCGTGATCTTGAATGCTGTCGGTCTTGCCTGAAGAAGACCAAGAGGTCGAAACGCGTTGTGTTTTGTCTCTTACGTTCGGCGGAACAGTAATTTATTCTTTGAAGTTTGTTTCAATTTCCTCCTGCAGTAGTCACCCCTCTTTGAAAGTGACTAAAAGAAGGTCAAATGTGCGAAATGCAATGAAGCAGGCGCCATTGAAATGAAGCAGACGGTTCCTACGGAAGAGGGCGTGCCGCTCTTGGCTGCTCGCTAAGCTTCCTAGCTCCAGTAATTCCTTCCATTTCGTCGCTTTCTCTCTATATTTGTTTTACTTTATATTTCGGGACTCTGTACGTATCAGCGAGGTCGTCAGTTCTATAAGCTCACTGCTTTCACCAACAGTATGCTTTGTATCCCATAGTGCACGCAGACCACCGAGTCAGTGTGTTTATCCCCGCCCTGGCGAAATCGTGTTTCACATTTCTTTCGCGCTTGGCAAAGTCATCTTGTTTAATTAAACCATTGACTTCTCCCTTAGCAAGATGTCACAGGCCAGTCCATTGACTTCACCCATGGCAAAGTTTTTTTGTTTTGTTTTTTTTTGTTTTTTTTCACGCAATGCAAATTCTCCCACTGTTGTCAGTGCTGTATGTATGGTTTGTTGTGAAATTTGTTCTTCCCTGATTTTATCAGAGGCATTGGCTTTCTCTCCAGCCTTATCGGTGGAATTACAGGCAGGCATATTTACTTTACCTGTGATTCATTGTGGTTATATAAATTAAATCAATCGTGTCATGCGACTAATGTCAGTTCCTTCAGCCTCATGTGACAAAAGCTGTGTTTACTCTCACCTGGCGGCCATATTGCCAGGCTTCGTACTACTGCCTACCTGAAGAGAAAAAAAAAGTTGTTTACTATAGTGTAGGCCTAAATTTGCGAAATCAGATATCACACACACACACGCGCGCGCGCGCGAGTGTTTTCCACGTGAAGCTGCACATATATATTGTTCAATTCCTTCATATAAGCGTTCCGGGCATGTCTTGGTTAAGTAGCAAATTACACACGCGCGCACGCGTGCGTGCGTGCGTGCATACGTGCGTGCGTGCGTGCGTGCGTGCGTGTGTGTGTGTGTATGTGCGTGCGTGCGTGCGCGCGCGCGCGCGCGCGTTCGCGCACTGCCATTACAGAGTCAATACCATCAGCAGACATCTTTTTCCCCACTCAGCCTCCGCCTTCAGAGAACCTAATCAGCTCAGTTATCGTCAGTTTGATTGGTCAGGCCCAGACAATGTGTCTGTCCCACCACACAGGCCACACGCCCCAATTAGGATTTTGGGCTAAAACACTTTATCATTCGTGTAAGCGTTTTGAGGCCTAAACTGGAGCCAGCATTTCATGTTAAACTGAAATTTGACCAAAAGAACAACTCCCCACCAAGTGCTTCCCTTATTTGGTGGGATCGTCACCGATGAAATCAAATACATGGCCTTCCCTTTAGGTGACACATGCTTCAAGCCTTTGCACTCACCCGTGATCCTATCTTTGCGCCAGTTTCAAGAGCACAAAATAATGCCACTCCTTTGATTATTTTAATCCGGCTGCTTGGGAACCACCTGGCTTGTACCTTGATGGGCATATGAAAGAAAATGAAGAGAATTAACTTTCACACACAATAAATAAAAAAATTATCAAAACGACACTCTATAAATATTCGAATCCTTGAGAAGGGTTGGCGCATTAACTTTTGGTGTGCAGCCACACAGCACGCCTCCACTGCGGACCAGGAATGGTCGTTACACGGGGGAGGACTGGGTGGACGGAACTGAGGTCTGAATGAGGAGTTTACAAACGATCTCTCACCCACACACACACACACACATACACACGCGCGCACGCCCGCACACACACACACACACACACACACACACACACACACACACACCTTCTTCTTCTTCTTCTTCTTCCTGGCCCTGTTCCCGAATAAAACAAACAAAAAGTGCTTTAAAAGTGCTTCCTGTGAGAGAGAGAGAGAGAGAGAGAGAGAGAGAATGAGAAGTGAAAAGCGAGAAGAACAAACGTGACGGAGCAATCAACCATTATTTCCCCAAAATTGTAGAAATAGCAGGTTAACTCCCCTACCGCCGTTTCGCCCGCCCCCCCCCCCCCTCCTTACCTCCCCCTTACCCCTGCCCCCCACTCCCATCCCCAGTGCTTCCCCTCAATGTCCCCTCCTTCTCCCCTTCCTCTTCTCCTTCCCGCACCCTCTTCCTAGTTCAATGCAATCCGCTTAGCGACTAATTCAGTTTCTCCCCCTCCCCTCCTCCACCTCGTCACTTTCCAGTTAGCAACTTTATTTACCCAGAGTACACTTGTGTCTGAAAGTAGTCTAGACGAGTGGATCGTTTGGGAGCCCTCGCCTACCACCCCTACACCCCTCCCTGGACAAAGTAATCCGCCCCTGTACGTCAATGACGACTGCAGATTCTAGGACATAAACCCGAAAAGGTCTGCGTTCTCATCTAATTCACTGGTCATTTTCATTACGCGAACAAACGCCCGTAGACACGATGTTTCTCGCGTGACCATTGTCACCGTGCTTTTCATCCAGAAATGAGTCCATACAAGCAGAAAGTCGGTGTTTCTACCCGCGTGCAAATGTCCACAAAATCTGCTGGTTCGAGGGCGCTGACTTCGCCCTGATTACCAAAGAGAATAATCTGCTGTCGTTGTTTAGAGTACCGCGTCAGATGAAGGACTAGCAATGGCAGGACAGAAGAGAGCGCAGACAGCAGAGGACAGCATCCGTCAGCATCGTCATAGCCACTCATGGCATCCGCGTGGTGGCATCATTCCATTGTCCCCCGAGCCGACAGGATGTCGGAATCACGGGTCATTTCACTCAAAGTTTTTAGGGAAGGATCTGAAAAGAATCGTGAGGGGGAAAAAAATATGAAAACTGCACAAGAAAAAAACATCAAACTGTGTTTTATTTCAATGAAAACATAGAGAAAGCGTGCCCCCCCCCCCCCCCCCCCCCTCGATTATTTCATATGTCTATGTCATCATCTTTGTAAATGTAAAATACCAAAATACCAACAATCATATACACCCAGCTTTTAAAGAGTTGGGGAAAAGAGGTTGAAAACTGACGTATACATTTTTGCTCTGGAGAATGATCAACGCTGGTTTCAGCAGGATACGCTTTCCAAACCTTTTTTTGTTTGCTTGTTTGTTTGTTAATCTTAAGCATACAGATGTTATAATTTTCCATCCACACTTACCATTGTTTTCAACTATTATTGGGTGGGGAAGTACTGATTCTTAAGGCATTGAAACAAAACTGGTGTACTCACCGCTGAAAGATGTTCAGCGTTCTACTCACTGTTGAAGATCTTCACCAATAGTCTAGTGATTCTCTCTCTCTCTCTCTCTCTCTCTCTCTCTCTCTTTTCTCTCTCTTGAGCAGAGGTAATTCTCAGTGGTAATAGTGTTGCATATACGGTAACATGCAATGATGTCGGTCACACACACACACACACACACACACGTGTGTAAAAAAAAAAAAGTCTAGACGTGCGTGTGTGTATGTATGTATGTACAAAGACACATATGTGTGTGTATGTATATGCTTAATTCTTCAGCACACACACACACACGTCTAGACTTTTTTTTTTTACACACGTGTGTGTGTGTGTGTGTGTGTGTGTGTGTGTGTGTGCTGAAGAATTAAGTATATACATACACACACATATGTGTCTTTGTACATACATACATACACATATATATATATTCAATTATAAACAAAGCTCTTGCTCTTATGTCTTATATTGAAGAAATAGGGGGAAACAAGCATTCATATCTGCAGTGGAAGAAAATTCTGCCTAACTAACAGTATGTGCTTGAGTGGGTGAATGGGGGAAAAAATAAAAGAAAATAAATGCTTCTCAAAATGAGCCTTCGGCAAACTTATAGTCTCCAAGAGAGAGACAGTCTCCAATGGGGAGAAAACCCACTAACATATAACTCCTGGTCAGATACCGATATTTCGAAACCTGATTGTTTCTCCTCGGTGACTGTGGAAAGTGGTAATTTGACTCCTCTGCCTTTTCGGTTTTAAGAAGAATGCTATCCCAGAAAAAGCTGGTGTGCAATACCGTAGTATGTTTGTTGAGTTTTCAAAAAAACTACCAAAGGTGCCACCTAACAAGCAAAAGAAAATCATGAAAGAGCAAAACAAGCTACATTTTCTTGTGAAAAGTAGAAAACATAAAAAGATAACCTCTTAAGACACCAGTGCTGAGGGCCAGTTCTTGGAATGAATCCGCGCAAGGGACTAAAATACAATGAATTAATAAATTCCAAGCATAAGTACCGAGCACCATTCCAGCAACTTGCAGAGCAGTGTGGTGTTGCAATGACTGCAAGAAATATTCAATTATAAACAAAGCTTGCTCTTATGTCTTAGATTGAAGAAATAGGGGAAACAAGCATTCATATCTGCAGTGGTAGATAATTCTGCCTAACTAACAGTATGTGCTTGAGTGGGTGAATGGGGGAAAAATAAAAGAAAATAAATGCTTCTCAAAATGAGCCTTCAGCAAACTTGAGGGAGACAGTCTCCAATGGGGAGTCCCTTGCGTGGATTCATTCCAAGAACTGGCCCTCAGCACTTGTGTCTTAAGAGGTTATCTTTTTATATTTTCTACTTTTCACAAGAAAATGTAGCTTGTTTTGCTCTTTCATGATTTTCTTTTGCTTCTTAGGTGGCACCTTTGGTTGTTTTTTTGAAAACTCAACAAACATACTACGGTATTGCACACCAGCTTTTTCTGGGATAGCATTCTTCTTAAAACCGAAAAGGCAGAGGAGTCAAATTACCACTTTCTGCGGTCACTGAGGAGAAACAATCAGGTTTCGAAATATCGGTATCTGACCAGGAGTTATATGTTAGTGGGTTTCCTCCCCATTGGAGACTGTCTCCCTCTTGGAGACTGTAAGTCTGCTGAAGGCTCATTTTGAGAAGCATTTATTTTCTTTTATTTTATTTTTCCCCCATTCACCCACTCAAGCACATACTGTTAGTTAGGCAGAATTATCTACCACTGCAGATATGAATGCTTGTTTCCCCTATTTCTTCAATCTAAGACATAAGAGCAAGCTTTGTTTATAATTGAATATTTCTTGCAGTCACTGCAACACCACGCTGCTCTCTAAGTTACTGGAATGGTGCTCGGTACTTATCCTTGGAATTTATTAGTTCATTGTGTTTTAGTCCCTTGCGCGGATTCATTCCAAGAACTGGCCCTCAGCACTGGTGTCTTAAGAGGTTATCTTTTTATATTTTCTACTTTTCACAAGAAAATGTAGCTTGTTTTGCTCTTTCATGATTTTCTTTTGCTTCTTAGTTGGCACCTTTGGTTTTTTTTTTTGAAAACTCAACAAACATTCTACGGTATTGCACACCAGCTTTTTCTGGGATAGCATTCTTCTTAAACCGAAAAGGCAGAGGAGTCAAATTACCACTTTCTGCGGTCACTGAGGAGAAACAATCAGGTTTCGAAATATCGGTATCTGACCAGGAGTTATATGTTAGTGGGTTTCCTCCCCATTGGAGACCGTCTCCCTCTTGGAGACTGTAAGTTTGCTGAAGGCTCATTTTGAGAAGCATTTATTTTATTTTATTTTCCCCCGTTCACCCACTCAAGCACATACTGTTAGTTAGGCAGAATTATCTACCACTGCAGATATGAATGCTTGTTTCCCCCTATTTCTTCAATCTAAGACATAAGAGCAAGCTTTGTTTATAATTGAATATTTCTTGCAGTCATTGCAACACCACGCTGCTCTGTAAATTGCTGGAATGGTGCTCAGTACTTATCCTTGGAATTTATTATTATTCAGTTTCACCCGGGTAGTTTTTAATCCATTTTTAAATCCTATTTTAAACTGTTATATATATATATATATATATATATATATATATATGTTAAAAATATTTTTAAAAATAAAGTGTTAAAATCTACAAGCTTGTTTCAAGCCTTGCTATCTTCCTAAAGATAGCAAGGCTTGAAACGAGCTTGTAGATTTTAACACTTCATTTTTAAAAATATTTTTAACAGATGTTGCACCCCAAGGGGTTGAGCACCTTCAGATTTTTTAAGGACACTTTTATATTGTTCATATATATATATATATATATATATATATATGTGTGTGTGTGTGTGTGCGCGTGTGTGTGTGTGTGTGAACAGATAGTGACAGAGAG
>CM031610.1:60125876-60138376 GCA_018398815.1 Conus ventricosus
GTCGCTCAAAGCCGACACCCTCGACTCACAAGCCGGCAGTGAAGAGCGCGTCCCGGAGGGGGGGGGGGGGGGGGGGAAAGGAAAACGAGGCGCTGTTACTGGAGGTCCTGACGGGGGTCAGGGCCGGCCAGTCAAGACGGCGGGCTCCTCTACCAGTCCGCGGTCCCGACCAGGGCGTGGCCTCGACCAGCGCGTGGCACCATCCAGTCCGTGGTCTCAGCCAGAGCGTGGCCTCAACCAGCACGTGGCACCATCCAGTCCGTGGTCTCAGCCAGAGCGTGGCCTCAACCAGCACGTGGCACCATCCAGTCGTGGTCTCAGCCAGAGCGTGGCCTCAACCCGCACGTGGCACCATCCAGTCCGTGCTCCAGGTGAAGCCCCCGGGAGGGGGGGGGGAAACGTAGCTGGGAGGAGAGAAGAAAGGGAGGGAAGGAAGAAGGAAGGAGGAAGGAAGAAGGGTACTGGAACCCCGCTGTCAGTACAGTCTGACCCATGCTGTCAAATCTTAACAGCCACTCGCATGATGGGCGAGGGGAAGTCTACTAAACGCACACAGTAAACCCATCGAATCAGGGATGTTCACTAGGGTCTTCTCACACGATGCAGGTAAAAGACTGCATTAAATCAACAGGTTATAAAACAAATATGAATCATCTTCATCCTTCTCTCACTCATGCTTAACATTTTCCTTCTTAGGAAATAAATCAACACAGTGACCATCGCTTAATAACTGCCTACCACATTTGCAAATAATAATTCAATGGCATAATTGTCACATTTTATAAACACATTTCAAAATAACACAAATCTCCAACCACGCATCCGAACGACAAATCATGCGTACGCACGCTCGCGAACATAAAACTCGTTCTCCTTGCACACACAAACAGACGGTGGCCGAAGGATAAGAGTCCGGCGAACGTGACAGGGGCGGACGAGCGAGACCAAGCAAGTTCCAACCTGAATCACCAGGTTCTCTCCCATCCCCACCGACTACCGCATCACCAGATGCATAAACAGGAGAAAGAATTTTGGAAATAAATTTAGAATGGCCAGGTTAAAGATTGAATTAACCAGAGAAAGGTCTCACACAATATTTCTCTTACAATTTCGAAAACAAAAGAAAATTGCGCAAAGAGAAGACTAAGCCGGCTAACAACAACAAACCAAAACAAACAAACCACGAAACTGATGCTTACCAGCTACCCGTGGGTGACCCAGAAGAGGCGGGTCAAACGACTCTCTCTACCCTCTGTCCAGTCGAGAGGACAGAGGCGAAGATGCGGAAACAGAAGAAGTGATGTCCCTCTCTACAGGCCGACTGCAGGAATTGAAAGTACTGACTGTACTTTCGATGATACGGTGAAGAACCAAGACTGGAGCAGGCGCTCCCAGAGACATCTTCCGCTCGAGTGAAGAGCTAACCTCCCTCAGCAATGGCGGCCAACATGCCACCCTACGTCACAGAGTGAGCATACTTCAAACTAAAAGAAATGAAGCACGTGCGACAGGTAAAAAGACAGGCGAGAGGCCGATAGACAGAAAGTTCGAGAGAAAGGTACCAGCACCCGTGAACCTACAGGATGAATAGCACGGGCAGTGGAATAAGAGAGAGAGAGAGAGAAAGCAAACCGAAGTTGAGCTGAACTACACCAAGGCGCAACCGCACCACAAGCCACCTCAAGGGACGGATACACGACAACAGCAACGACAATAAACAAACGAATAATTCCGCACCCTAGGTGGGTCGAACGTCGTAGGCCTCGTGACAAACTCGTGACAAACCCCCCCTTTTAAAAGCATCTGTTTCTCTGAGATACAGTGCTCCTTTGAACCTTGACGCATGTGCAAATTCACAACAATGGGACCGAACCCAACTCTCTGTGATCGACAGAGTACGACAAATCCAATACAAACATTCCACGATAGAATCACACCGAGGAATACATATACTACATTTATCAAACAACTAAGCAAACCTTCCAACCATGAAAGTAACAATCCGAACCATTGGTGATTCACTACCGTTAACATCACTGAAGTGAAAACTGTCAGTACACCTGATACAAAGACCAAAAGGGGATATAACCCTGGTTGGGGGAAGTGTCCCTCTGACCGATTTTCCAATGTGCTGACTACGGAGCTCGGCTAAGATAGTCAGCATCCGTATTACAGGAACCCTTGATATGACGGAAAGTGAACGCATGACTCTGCAGTTCCACTGCCTAACTCATGAGTCGACGACTGACTGGCGGATCCGGTCAGGCACTGGAGAGGATGATGATCGCTCTCCAGTACAAACTTCCGGCCGTACTTCTTCTTGGGCACGCCAGTGCGCGTCCAAATCTGGCTGAGAGATTCAGCAACAGTAGGGGCATCGATAGTCCTAAGCGGGACAGCTCTGGGTATCGACTCGCAGATTCTACCACTACCGAAGTGTAGCGGTGACCGCGATCGGATGGGGATTAATGGGTCCCACCAGGTCAACCCAACCTTGCTGAATGCCTCCCCAACCAGTGGCACTGACCCTAGGGGAACACGCTTCAAGCGACCCTTAGGCGTTGTCCGCTGGCAGACATCGCAACTGCGGCAGTACTGCCTAACCTGTGAGTTCATCCCTGGCCAAAAGAAGTCTTGTCTTACTCGCTCGAGAGTCGCTTTGAGCCCATATGACCTGCCATAGGTGAATCATGGGCTGCCGGAGAACAGATTCTCTCAAGCTTTGGGGGACAACTAGTTGTTTGGCACACGATCTGCCTGAGTGAAAACCCTAAAGAGGATCCCCTTGTGGAGCTTGAAGCTCACCTTGGCGTGTCGGGCAGACTGAGTGGGACGATCCACAAGTTGTCGTAGGCGTTGGACATCCAAGTCCCTGGCTGAAGACGGATAATGCTAGCAGGATCGGCCCTTGCCAGAACCTCGTCAGAGATCGGCTGAAGAACGGGACGCAATTCCTGTTCCTGCTTCTTAGCTTTGGCGCGTGTGGTGACTCCCACACACGCCTGTACGGGCAAATCCGTAGACACGGACTGACTGCGTCCGTCTGCGAAGGTGATAGTATTCCCTATGATAAGGGAATACAGAGGTCGCTCCACCGCGATGGCCCATACTTCGCCACAGAAGTAGGGGGTGGAGATAGAAACGAGTACTGAAGGACGGGTGGAGGTAAAACCAGCCTCCAACCGCACACATCGTAACTGGCGCCCGCCGGGCCTTAGGGGAAACTAAATCCTTATCCACAAAGAGTGTTGATGCTCCCGAATCCCTGATGGTGTCGACCAAGGATGAACCAACAACAGAAAGAAACACTGGACACTCTGTACCACCAGAAGCTTGGATGGACCCCACGTTAGCCGAGGCGCGAGGATGCTGGAAAGGACTAGCCCCATGACTACCAGCGGCTTTAGGACAATCTTTCCTAATGTGGCCAGGACGACCACAAAGAAAACACAGTCGGGGCGCTGAAATCCCGATGAACTGCCTGCCTTGTTCACCCCGCTAGCAGTTGTCGGCGCCTTATTGCCACTAAATCCTGTGGAGGGCTTCCTCTCCGTATCTGGGCGATGCCCATAAGCCCTGCGAGCTTCAGCAAACACCTCAGCGGTATGAATCGCAGCCGCGAAATCCTGAGGTGCTGTCTCGCCTATCCGGATCCTCAACTCTGGGGACACAGTGTTGGTGAGCTGTTCAATGAGGATCAGATCCTCCAGCTCCAACTTGGCCAACTGACGCCAGTACCCTAGCGTTTTGCGCAGCCTATCACCAAACTGCACGAAGGTCTCGTCGTTATTCTTCTTCATGGACCTGAACTTCCTCTGTACGTCTCTGGGGTAAGGTGGAAACGCTTACGCAGAGCCAAACTGCATGTCTGCATAAGATGCACCTTCATTTAGAGTGAGTACACACTCCCTTGCAGCACCAGATAATCCAGAAAAAAGGTGCATAGCCTTTTGTTTCCTCAGACAATTGGTATGAACTAGCAACCTTGTCAAAATGCTCTAGGAACATATCAATGTCCTCACTAGGTCTGAACTCTGGAAGCTTTAACTTTGGGCCTCTAACTCTATCACCTGCCTGGTGATTAACCCCTGACTTACAGATGAGGGAGACCGCGAAAGAAGTTGTTCCATCTCCTCCCTACGCAGAGCCTCCATCCTGTCTAGTTCTTCCCTACGGAGGGCTTCCTGCCTGGCAGCCTCTTCCCTACGCGATCCTCCTGTCTGGCAGCCTCCTCTCTATGCTGAGCAGCCTCTTCCCTACGCTGGGCCTCCTGTCTAGCAGTCTCCTCCCTGCGCTCTTCCCTACGCAGAGCTTCCTGCCTGTCTAGCTCTTCCCTACGGAGGGCCTCATCCTCCCGTCGCTGTCGCTCCAGAAACATCAGGACGGAGGTGATGTCCTGGGCGGGGTTCACCACTCCGACACGGGAGGATGACCCGTCTGACCCGTCCCTTGGGTCTCGACCTTACCATGAGGAAAGTCTCCCGGGGCATACTCCTTACGAGGGGAAGCCTGGAGAGGAGAAGGTTTCGGTCTCTGCGACCCAACAGAAGCCCATAGTTGCTTCGCTATGCTCTGGCGCTTCCGAGCGGAAGTGCCAGTCGGGGTCTCGACAGGAAGGCCCCCAGCGAAGAAAGTAGTAAAAAGTACTCACTGGACTACCTGCTACAGCACTGGAATAAGTAGAAGTTACCGTAGTCGAAGTACTGGTACTAATAGTAGGGACTACAGTAACGTTTTGAATACCCTTCTTCTTCGACGCACGCGTCGCCACACCACCAGCGCCGGACGTCGCCATGGCAACAATATCCTACGGTTTTCAAATACAGGGGAAAGACAATTCCACTAGAAAAAAAAAAAAATATTTTAGGGGCGTGTGTATATGGGTGTATGTGTGTGTGTGCGTGTGTGCGGACAAGTTCCGGTGCTCCCACTCTGGCAACACGCGGCTCTACAGCACGAGCAAAGTGCGGTGGGGCTCACCGAAAAAAAAAAAAAAAAAAAAACTATGTCCGGCTGCCCCACTCTGGCAACACCGCGCTCCACAGCACGAGCAACAGTGCGGTGGGGGCTGGCCCGAAAAAAAAAAAACAAAAAAAAAAAACTGGCAGACGGAATCCGGAGAGAGGAAAAAAGAGACACTAGCGTCCGATACAACCCCCTGTACTCAACAACCCGGTAGAGAAAAAAAACAAGAACTGGCTAAATACAAAACAGGAATGGAAGACTGAGCGGCAACAGAAAGGCAAGACTTACGGCCGTACCTGCGTGAGGTACCCGGCGGAAGGAGGTTGGGACGCGGTCGACTCCCTCGGTCTCACCTCGACTCCCGAGTCACACCGGATGTTCCCTCAGGCCACCAAAAGACTCCCTTCACGCTAGAGTCACCCAGCCAACCACCCACAATACAAACACGACAAACCAACTAAATGAATACAAAACAGACAGAACTAAACAGGTACTCCGCGAAACGAGAGAGACAGTCAGAGCCTTCACATCCCGGACGAGCCCCCACAATTGTCACGACCGACCCTGGAGGTCTGTCCTGACAGGATCGGTCTAGGTGGGAGTGAAGGGAGGACTGACCTCACACGCCCCGCAAGAGACCACACAATAAAGATTTACGATACAACACCCCATTTATTCACAACACACACAATAATAAATAAGCATTCAACACACAAACATGCACAATCACAATCAAGCATTCCAACGCACACAACATGCACAATCACAGTCAAGCACTCCAACAATACAACATGCACGATTATAAATTAAGCATTTCACCATACGACGAACACAATCACAATTACAGCATTTCAGCACACATGACATATACACAATTATAAAGAAACATTTCCAGCATCCATCCCTTCTAACACCATGGAGTGCGTCCACACCCCTGCCCTGACAAGTCTACTGGGAGCACCCTGTCGCACTAGGTGCTCCGAGCCGGGTCGGTTCTCGCAGGGAGTCGCTCAAAGCCGACACCTCGACTCACAAGCCGGCAGTGAAGGGGCGCGTCCCGGAGGGGGGGGGGGGGGGGGAAAGGAAAACGAGGCGCTGTACTGGAGGTCCTGGACGGGGGTCAGGGCCGGCCAGTCAAGACGGCGGGCTCCTCTACCAGTCCGCGGTCCCGACCAGGGCGTGGCCTCGACCAGCGCGTGGCACCATCCAGTCCGTGGTCTCAGCCAGAGCGTGGCCTCAACCAGCACGTGGCACCATCCAGTCCGTGGTCTCAGCCAGAGCGTGGCCTCAACCAGCACGTGGCACATCCAGTCCGTGGTCTCAGCCAGAGCGTGGCCTCAACCCGCACGTGGCACCATCCAGTCCGTGCTCCGGGTTTGAAGCCCCCGGGAGGGGGGGGGGGGGGAAACGTAGCTGGGAGGAGAGAAGAAAGGGGGAGGAAGGAAGAAGGAAGGAGGAAGGAAAGAAGGGTACTGGAACCCCGCTGTCAGTACAGTCTGACCCATGCTGTCAAATCTTAACAGCCACTCGCATGATGGGCGAGGGGAAGTCTACTAAACGCACACAGTAAACCCATCGAATCAGGGATGTTCACTAGGGTCTTCTCACACGATGCAGGTAAAAAGACTGCATTAAATCAACAGGTTATAAAACAAATATGAATCATCTTCATCCTTCTCTCACTCATGCTTAACATTTTCCTTCCTTAGGAAATAAATCAAAACAGTGACCATCGCTTAATAACTGCCACCACATTTGCAAATAATAATTCAATGGCATAATTGTCACATTTTATAAACACATTTCAAAATAACACAAATCTCCAACCACGCATCCGAACGACAAAATCATGCGTACGCACGCTCGCGAACATAAAACTCGTTCTCCTTGCACACACAAACAGACGGTGGCCGAAGGATAAGAGTCGGCGAACGTGACAGGGGGGACGAGCGAGACCAAGCAAGTTCCAACCCTGAATCACCAGGTTCTCTCCATCCCCACCGACTACCGCATCACCAGATGCATAAACAGGAGAAAGAATTTTGGAAATAATTTAGAATGGCCAGGTTAAAGATTGAATTAACCAGAGAAAAGGTCTCACACAATATTTCTCTTACAATTCGAAAACAAAAGAAAATTGCGCAAAGAGAAGACTAAGCCGGCTAACAAAACAAACCAAAACAAAAAACCACGAAACTGATGCTTACCAGCTACCCGTGGGTGACCCAGAAGAGGCGGGTCAAAACGACTCTCTCTACCCCCTTTTCCAGTCGAGAGGACAGAGGCGAAGATGCGGAAACAGAAGAAGTGATGTCCCTCTCCTACAGGCCGACTGCAGGAATTGAAAGTACTGACTGTACTTTCGATGATACGGTGAAGAACCAAGACTGGAGCAGGCGCTCCCAGAGACATCTTCCGCTCGAGTGAAGAGCTAACCTCCCTCAGCAATGGCGGCCAACATGCCACCCTACGTCACAGAGTGAGCATACTTCAAACTAAAGAAATGAAGCACGTGCGACAGGTAAAAAGACAGGCGAGAGGCCGATAGACAGAAAGTTCGAGAGAAAGGTACCAGCCACCGTGAACCTACAGGATGAATAGCACGGGCAGTGGAATAAGAGAGAGAGAGAGAGAAAGCAAACCGAAGTTGAGCTGAACTACACCAAGGCGCAACCGCACCACAAGCCACCTCAAGGGACGGATACACGACAACAGCAACGACAATAAACAAACGAATAATTCCGCCACCCCAGGTGGGTCGAACGTCGTAGGCCTCGTGACAAACTCGTGACAGCTACAAATACTTAGGTTTCACTCTAACGACTAAACTCTCAGTAGATATTTCACTTTCAGAATATGCAGGAAGGGCGAAAGGGAAAATAGGTGAAATAATGAAAACAATGTATAGCTTAGGACATTTGGATATAAACATATTTTTTAAGCTATTTGATACACAGGTCAAGCCACTGCTACTGTACGCAGCAGAAGTATGGGGTTTGACTCGTTACTCAGCGGTGGAAAATATACATCTATTCGCATGTAAAAGATACATGGGGGTGGGGAAGAAAACGCCAAACAACTTAGTATACGGTGAACTAGGAAGATATCCGATGAGTATAGATAGTTCAATAAAAGCAATCAGATATTGGTTCAAATTAATGAAGATGACTCCAGACAGGATACCTAGACAGGCATATGAAAGAGAAAAAATAGAAATTGACAAACCACAGAACTGGGCACTGGAAATTAAACGCTGCTTGGATACACATGGCTTCTCTGAAGTTTGGCTGAACGAAGGCGTAGGAAACGAGCAAACATTTATCATAACACTAAAACAAAGAATCATAGATTGTTACAAACAGAACTGGCATAACAAAATAGCGAACAGTGAACGATTTACTACATATAATACGTTTAAAACTATACACCAAACTGAAGAATACTTTCGCGCAATCACAATCGCAAAGTTCAGAAAAGCGTTGACAAGACTACGATTAGGAATAAACGAACTGCATGGCAATAAAAAATACATAGACAATGAAGCTATAACAACATGCCCCTTCTGCCCAACAGTAGAAACAGAAATGCACTTCTTAATGTGGTGTCCAAATTACAGGCAATTACGAACAAAATACATTTTCAAACACTTTAGCAACAGAAACGCAATCACATTGGAAAGTCTGCTACAAAACGATAACACCGAAACCATAAGAGATATTGCAATGTACATCTTCTATGCCTTAAAAACCAGAGAAACCCGTATGTAATAGTAATACTTATGGGAAGAACAGAAACTCTAATCAGAAAACAAATTATGTTACAATCAACGTTTCAATCAAACGTTTTTGTCATGTTGAAATGTATGTTGCGTACTCCTGTGGACGGGCCGAGGGCCTCACAATAAATGGCGCGGCGTGAAAGCGCGCGTCAAGAGTCAGAGTCAAGAGTCAAGAGTCTCTCTCTTTTCGCCATACGCAGGTTTTGATCGAACCTCCATTTACGAAAGAGTGGGAGTGGAGGGGAAATATATGTATATATGTGTACATATCACACACACACACACACACACACACCTTCATTTTTCTTTCAGTCCTTTTGATGAACACCCACAATCATCCGTCTGAATTTTCTGAAGTTGGGTCTCGACGAACGAACTAACGAACGAACGAATGAATAACAAGACTTTTATTTTGAGGGAAAAGAATAAGTGCATAAAAGATCCTTCACGTTTTGCCCTCAGAAAAAAGTGGTGATAACGAGAAACAAACAAACGAATTCAAGACTAGCGCAGTAAGCGAAAGAATAAAATGTAGCAGGACGTTAGAAAATCAAACTCCAAAATGGTGTTCATACAGGCCACACGCCACAATTAGGATTTTGCACTAAAACACTTTATAATCCATGTAAGCGTGTTATGAGGCCTACCATAAAGTTGAGCCAGCATTCAATATTAATCTGACACTTGATCAAAAGAACAACTCCCTACCAGTTATTTCCCTTGTTTGGGGGGTTGGGGGGGGGGGGGGTCTCACTGATGAAATCACAAACAATCTTCAAATACATTACCCTGTCTTTGCGCCAGCTCAAAGCGCCTAAATCGTCCCATTTCTTTGATTTTAATCTGTCTGCTTGAAACTACCTGGCTCGTACCTTGATGGCATGTGAAAGAAAATGAAGAGAATTAACTTCCATACACAATAAACATTTTCAAAACAATCTAATTGCGCTCGTCTATAAATACTCGACTCAAGCAAGGCTTTGGCACATCAATTTTTGGTGTGCAGCCACGTAAAAAAAATGCATCAGTTCATATACAGGAGTGACAGAAGACTTTGGGAACTTGAAAGAACGTGGAGGAAGTGACTGGGAGAGCGGAAGTTAAGGGGAGAGAAGGGGGAGGGGGGGGGGAGTGGGGGGGGGGATGGGGAGGAGGGATGGAAGAACGGATGAGGAGATATAGGAATATAACGAAGCAAGGCATGAAAAAGAGTATTCCATCATAGAAGGAACTGAAAATCATAAAACAAATACATGTTACTGGGTGTATTAGGAGCTATACATACACAGCAAAACGAAAACAAATTGCATGGTAGAGGGAAAAAAAACTGGAAGGAAGAAGGCGGGTATGAGAGAGAGAGAGAGAGAGAGAGAGAGAGAGAGAGAGAGAGAGAGAGAGAGAGAGAGAGAGAGAGATAAAACGAAGAACATGAGAGAGAGAGAGAGAGGAGAGAGAGAGAGAGAGAGAGAGAGAGAGAGAGAGAGAGAGAGAGAGAGAGAGAGAGAGAGAGAGAATTAAACGAAGTATAGTACATCTGATGACTACAATAGATATGAAAAAGCAAATAAATGAAGTGAGAGACTTAAAATTACGATGGTATGAACACAAGATATTAGGCTGAAAATAATAATCCCATGCATATACATTAACAGCAAAACAGTGTGCTGAGAGGCCACATGTATCTGGAGATATCGATAGGAAAGAGATGAGAATAGGGAGACAGTCAGGAGATAGAAAGGGGAAAGGGAGGAGAGGGTGGTGAGTGGGGGGGAGGGGGTAGGGAGGAAGTCTAGGGAGAGGAGGGAAGAAGAGGGGGCTGGCAGCCTTGAACAGAAGAGAGGTATTATATTCATAATACTGAGCTGGCGAATTCTGCCATTAGGTGTTTACGAAACTTACGCTTGAAGACATTGAGCCTAGTTTCAACATCAAAAGTAGCTAAGATTGTGTTCTTTAAGAATATACCAGAATAAATAAAAACTCGATTATAAAAATCAATTGTAGGCAGAGGGAGAAGGAAATTATGCACCTGGCAACAAACGTAAAGCATGGCTTCATCTTAGTTTTAAGGAAAACGATAGGATGTCCAATGCAACATAATCAGAAACTGTTAGTTTCAGGATTTATTAAGGACTTTTTTTCCAGTCTACGAAGACGCAACAGGGGGTTTAAAGTGTTTTCACTTGCTGACTCCAAGCCAAGACAGTTAAGGCGTAATGTCTATGCGACTCAATGAAGGAATGGAAGAAATTTTTCGAGAATGCAAATCTAAGAAGTGTATGGTTTTAGAACATTGGTAGAATCGTGCTGAACCCGGATTTGCAAACTGTTACACGATCGGACCATGGCAGATTGTTATCTATGACAACAACAAGAATTTTATGGTTTTTAACCTTGTTAATGTTTTTGCCATTTTCGTGTCATAAACTTTGGTACATGCAGACTCGTGGTTTAACTCTGAACAGTTAATTAATGAGTTCATTGACGCTCATTTTGGAAGTAAGTAAGATCTGTTTATAACTAAAATTACTACTGAGTATGTATGGTCGTATCATCTACAAATGATTCACGCTGTACCCTAAGAGTTTAAGATAAATCAGAGATATTGATTGGAAATAACGAAGGCCTTAGAAAGGAGCTTTGACATATACTGTACTTAGTAGGCAGAGATGGAAACACATATCTATTTTTCCAGTTGTTTCCTACCGACTAAAACTGAGGTGAGTTCTGGCGTATGTTTAGATCTGGGATGCCATAAATCTAGCGTTTGCTGTGCAGAAGTGTGATTTCTGATAACATTGAAAGCCTGCACAAAGTCGACAATAAGAACTCTGAATTGTACATGATTACTAATATTTGTCAGCTGTCTGTCAGCTAGTGATTACAGCTGTGTAACAATAATCAACTCTTAAGCCATGCTGGCAAGGGTTAAATAGAAGACATTTAAACTGGTTAAGAGTATGCTTTTTAATGAGGCCACCTCACGGTTAAGTTAGTACAGAGAGGCCCGTGTGTGTGTGTGTGTGTGTGTGTGTGTGAGAGAGAGAGGGGGGGGGGGGGTCATGCCGCTGTTCCCCAGGTTCTTTGTTCCCCAGTCTCTATATTCCCCAGTCCCGGTGTTCCCCTCAAGAAAAAATCGAAATTCAGTCCCTAAGTTCCCCAGTTTTGTTGTTCCCCACCCTGTGGCGATCCCGCTGTTCCCCATTCCCGCAAATCCCCGGTCCCGGTGTTCCCCAGTCCCTGTGTTCCCCAGGCCCGCTGTTCCCCAAGTTTTTGCCGTTGGTGGTGTTGGTGGGTTTTGCTGACTTAAACGTTGTTACTGTTGTTTTCATTGCTATAGGCGAGGCAGTGGGAGGGCGGGGTGGGAGGGGGGAGGAGGGGGAGGATCGGGGTATTGGGGGTGGAGCGGGAGGGCCGTAGAAGAGGGGTTTCATGCCGACTGGACAGCGCTGGAACCAGCAGGTCAGCACTTGCATGACCCCATCAGGTCTGTGTAGACAGTCTAAAAGTAAAATGGCCCGTTGCGAAAGAAAAGGTGTAGCTCACGCGAAGAGTGATATAAAGGGATAGGAGTTCAAAGCGTAAAAAGAAGCACATCACTGTCAAAACCCTTTTCTGGCGTCACAAATTCATGCTTCCCGTTCTAGAATCATACACGATCGAAATATTCCGTTTTTCTTACTGATTTGACCAAGCAACTCACAGCGAAATTGCCTCCCCCCCTCCCCCCTCCCCTCATCCGTTGGAACGGTGCCGG
>CM031610.1:60140876-60170876 GCA_018398815.1 Conus ventricosus
ATGTCAGTTGAGACTTTACTTGTCTTCACAGTAGACAGGCTCATAGAATAAAAGAATATTCAACCACTCACTAAATTTATCATTTTTCAGTTGTTCTAGATTATTGCTGCTAAGCAAATAAGGAAATATATCTTCTTGTAGCTCCCACCCATACAGGATCGTCTTTTTGTCAAATATGGTAAGTTTATGTGGCGTAAACTTTTGAAACTGCTCTAAAAATGGGCAATGCCATTAAAACTGAGTAAATTAAATTTGATGTTTGACAGAGAAAATCTCATATGTATAGCAGGGATCGTGGGTATGAGGGAAACCATTCTAAACATTTAAACAGAGTAATCAACTCGGCGATGTTCAAGGTCAGTTTCTTTCCCTTACTCTTTAGTGACCTGTGCTGCTGTTTTCAAGCTCCAAGCAATGTGTGTAATGCATCAGACTGACCTTTTCCCACAGATAGCTAGTGAATTGTTCCTTGTTCTCGGCTCAATATCATTATCTGTAATAAGGATTAAAAATGAAATAGAGGTAGTCAGTATATCATATCATACATGTAAGGGGGAGACAATGCAAATTACAATTTAAAAAAGAATATGGGGAAAATTTGAATAGATTGTCTCAAAAGAAGTGAAAAAGCTTGACTACAAAGTAAGGACTTTGCAGCCACTGGCGTCCATTTATTAAAATTGATCAATTGACACATACAGGCCAGCTGTCAGGCAACCGATGTCATGAATGAAAGGAAATAGATAGAGGTCTGGGCTTTACTTGTGCCTACACTTCAGTTTGGATTTCACAACATTCAAAATGTAAGGATTTTCCTACCTCAGGTTACATTTTTTCCCCCATGATTTTTATACCCAAGGCAAAAATTCTTGGAAGGCAGCATTTGTAGTAATGGTAGCTGGAACACCCTGAAAACCCTACGAAGTCTGCTCACAACAAACTAAACGTTAGACCTGCACCAACTGGCTGATTGATGAATAGAAATATGTAAAGGGAAAGCATTCATGACATAACTACATGTGTTCTAACACACACTATCAGCACTTGTAGTTCTACTGAAATTGTTGTGTTGTGAGAACTGTAGTTGTAATTGACCTGTACATGTCTAAGCCTTCAGATTAATTTACTTAAATGTGTTCATACCCTTCTGGTTTTTACTTCAGTGATTTCAGTGTATGATTTGCCTCTTTTCGTACTTCATGTAAAACTTTGTAGAATGGTGCTGAAAGTTAAGACAGTCCTTTCATCTGACTGACTTTTCTGCGGTGGAAAGGATTCATTCAATGGTCAGCCAGTCAGTGAAGGCTTTGTACCTATAGCTTGCTCTTAAGAGCGAAATTTTTGGTGTTGCTATCAGTGATCATTCGGTCAGTGATAGTAGTGCTTGTTAAAACTCCCTCGTATTGTTTTAAGATTGCTTATTATTCAATGACAAATTGTCCAACATGCTGTTTTTGGTAATAACACCCCTCTTGTGTAGTGCCTTGTTTCATGTGAAATGTGTATCTAGGTTTGTTTCAAATAGTGTCCGGCACATATGTTGCTTTTATTTAATATAACCTGAATATTGATTTAGTATATGTAGCTTTTTCCTCTTTGTTATCCTATGATGGGGAGAGGAGATGGGGAGAGGATGTGGGGTTGTAGAGGGGGTTGAATGGAAGGAGCAGATGTTGTAAGTACAGTAAGTAGTATTACTGTATCTGTCCTGCAGCATCTTTTACCTTACAAGAATGGTGTACAACCTGAAAATGTTGATATGAGACTTAAATTAAATTTTTCTCACGTTCTGTTTTATTTCCAGCTTTAGGCAACTAATTCCATGCCCCTTGAAAGATGATCTGAACAAGGACGTGGGCAACCAAAAAAAGGGAGAAAGGAAGCCTGATCCCAAGAACCATCTGGTACCATGTTCATCTTCCTTGCTTACGTGTCTCTGGCACTGATAGAGCTTTACCGCCGCTATCAGCGCCGCCTGCAGTACTCTGCTGCCATGCTGCGGGCACTTCGCAGTGGAAGCGTATTGGTGCAGCGTGGGAAGAACGCACAACATGGCAGCGTTGGTGCTCTCTTGAACTCATCTCTGTTGTCCTGTTCGAGATCTTACAAAGAAACGCTGGTCTTGTCAGATGATCATTTGGATGTTTCAACAGTCAGTCCAAAGGTTAGCACTTTATGTTGACAAGATCTTTGTTCCAGTTTTCTCTCTTGTTACCTTTAGCTGTGTCTGCTGAAAATGGATTTTTATTAGCTCCAGAACATATATCTGGATTATGTTGAAATGGTGGCATTTTCATTGTCGTGACTGTTGTTTATCTTACCTGAAAGAGACCAAAGAGGTCGAAATGCGTCCTGTTTTGTCTTATAATTTGTTTGTCACTTTCGTTTGATGGAACAGTAAATCTTAACTGTAGGAGACCGAAGACGTCGAAATGCGTCCTGTTTTGTCTTACAATTTGTTTGTCACTTTCGTTCGATGGAACAGTAAATCTTATCTTCAGGTGGTTTAATAGTTTCAGTCAAAATAGGTTTTGGGGAGGGAGGAGGGGGGTGGGTTGTGAAAGCTACTGTGCGTGTTTTTATTTTTTCCCTCTCAGGAAGTTGCAGAAACTAGAAAATGCATCAAACTCTATGTGGTTCTCACATGCCTTTGAGTTCGTTCTTTTCCTCATCTTCCTTCCTTCCTATTTTTTTTCTTTGCTTTTTGCATGTTTCATGTAATATCATCATACATTTCTGATGGGAATGATTGATTCATAACCTTACATTTTTCATGTGCTTTAATCAGTTCATGCTGTTTTTCTTTTCCTCCTTTGTGTCTAGTTTCCATGTCTTTATTTATCTGCTGTTTTAGAAAAAGAAATGAAATGGTGAAGAAGTAATATACCAATCATTAGCCTAAGTAATCTGCACCATATGTTGTTGAAAATTTTGTGGGGTGTCTACTAAGCTATGCTTTTTGTTTGATTGATTGTTTACTTGTTGGGTTTTTTGTTTGTTTGTTTGCTCATTTGTTTTCTCAAAGCAAAAATGTTTTATGTACATTAATGTTCATTTGGTATACAAAATGTAAATTTTAATTTTGGTAAATACTTTCCTTCTATTGAATTATAGCATGTGGCAAAGTTTACACGAATTGATGGTTTGGTTTTTGGTGTATTTCAGCAAACAGTTGATCTTGGAGAATGGAGTTCATACTTGGATCTCCACCCTGCGCAGGCCAACAGTAACAGTGTTGTAGCACTTCTGGAAGCAGGGCCAGCAGATTCCAGAGAGACTGCACATCGACAAAACTTAGCCACTAGTGTTCATGTGAGGGATGGTATCATGACATGCTTCCATATTGATTAGGAATGTGCTGTGCTGGAAGTGCTAGTGGGTTTGTTAATTCCTGAGTGTGTGTGTGTGTGTGTGTGTGTGTGTGTGTGTGTGTGTGTGTGGTGTGTGAATACATACTAGAGGAGAGAGAAGGAGCAGGAGGGGGTTTCAATATACTTTTTATTTGTGAAAAGGCAGGGAGTTAATCATCTACTTTCAAACAGGATTGTTAGAGTTAATATGTGGATATGAACCACGCCTTTCATTTTCAAGGCTAGATGGTTTCTCATTATATGACTGGCTTTATGCAAAATGGCTGAAAATTTTGTTGTGCATATAGATACAAATGTTTTCATTGTGTCGGTGAGCACATGTGCAGAAGTCAGTAAGTTTCTTTATCTTTTAGATTTACTGATTATTTTCACTGTTGGCAAAGTTATACATCTTTCCTTGCGAAGGTTCTTCATAATGTTTGTTGAATGCTGTGGCAGGTACTGAAACACGGCTGTCCGTTGGCATGGAAGTCTGGCAATCCATTCGGCATCATCTTGCACTGCTCCTTTGATGACTTTGTCACCATGTGTGATGCCTTTGGGCAGGGGCAGCTTACCCTGAATGAAGATCTGCAGCTTTACCGCATGCTGAGTATGTATTTTCCACTTAAGGCGTGTGGGCAACTTTGGTTGGTTGGTTGGTTTTCCAACCCAGATAGAGTCCCTCTTGGCAAGGATCTGCTGTTTAACTGCATGCTGAGCTTTTATTTTTCACTTTGAGGAGCTTGTTGGTAGTTTGGCTGGTTTTCCTGACCTAATAGGGGCCCCTGCTATGTTGTAAGCAGCGCGAAACGAATTGTGTTTTCAACAGGAAAATGTATTATTTTGCAACATTCCTGGTAAGATTTTTTTAAAGTTATAGCTTGTGCTGTAAACAGAGTGTTCAGTATCCTGTCAAAGGCTGGTATGAATGTAGGAAGAAAATTTCAAACTGCCATCATCAGATGCAGAATACTGAATAATTCAAAGGGATAACGTGAGCCGCTACTTTTGAAAATAACTTTTCAACTGATGATATGAAAGATGTCATGGATATTTATAGACCTACTTATATTCTGATTAACCCTTATGCCTGACTATGACTACCATTGTGTGTAAAATTAAAATATTTTGTTTGATGCTGAATTGCTAATACTTTGTCTAGTCTCCTTTCTACATTTTGTTTCAGTTGAGTAGACTAGGCAGCTTTACCATGGGGAAAAACAACAGGGTCTCACATGATGTATGAATGCTTGTGTGTCGTAGTGGGCAGGTTGGCATGTCTGTTTTTGTTATCCTGCGCTTACGTCAGTGACTTTGGGATGGTCTTTGCATGCAAGTTTTGTATATCCCATTTGACAAAACTTTTCTTTATGACCAACAAGGCACCCATTTAGTTCCTTTTTTTTTCTACCAGTGGTCACTAAGGCGTCTGTGGTGTCGCTGAGATGTGTTGTTTATTGTGACCACTGTTTTCCTCATTTTCTGTTATGATCTTATAGTTTACTCTGGGTTTTTTTGTTGTTTTTTAATCTGAGCGTGTTGGTTACTATGGCCTTTGTTCTGAAATTTCCTCAAGAAATTCTGTCTCTTTTTTTCATTGTTATTGCTTTGTTATAGGGAATCCTTAAGGGTGCATGAGTGCCAGTGCAGCTGAATAAGTACATTGAGCACCAGTAGGGTTTCCTAAACAGCAGAAAGGGAACATTTCAGAAAGATCATTGGACATGGGTTTTTTTTTTCAGACATTCAGGTTGTTATCACAGAGATTTGGGAGATGAATCAGGAAATCCTTACAAAAAAAATGAAATTGAAAGAAGTGGCAGTTGTTCCAAGCAACATACATTTCAAGCGAACAAACACGTCCTGTTTGCTCATGCAAAGACACCTACGTGTCTCATCAGACAAAAAGCATTAGATTGAAAGTGTGTGAAGAACCAGATCCTTGATCAGTCCATGCTTACCAAGCTAATTAGATTTGTGCATTCTTCTGTCTCTAGTTTAATTGGTGGCTGACTTTTTTTTCTTCTTTTTTTTTTTTGCAGGGATGAGACAAAATTTACTTGCTTGTGATCAGACATCACTAATTTCTTCAAAAATAGCAAAAATTCTAAATACATGCCACAAGTTAATAGTACATAATAGTAAAATCCTAAATGCAGTCATTATATCTGAGTCTGTTTGATCTTAGTCATGTCGAAATACTATTTCACTGGCCACCAAAGGCTACCAAATTAACAATATCTTCCCTGATGACAAAAACTCATACTGATCCTCAGTGTCCTTCAAGCAGAAAATCGTGCCCAAGGCAATGGGTCATCAGACAAACTGTATCGCCTGTCGTGTTCTTTGAAGTCACACTTGAGTGCTGTCTGCTTCACTTAAACTGAATTTTTGTTGTTGACAGTGTATGGACAAGATTGAATATGTCTGCAGAACTCTGCATGGGTGTATTCTTTAGGTGAGAACCTTCCAACCTTCCTTATTCCTCAATAAGCTGAAGCGCTAACAGTAATCATTGTTGTGTGTTTTCAGCTGTATCAACGGTCGGCAAACCCAAGAGCCTCAGGAGGCCCGAAGTGAGGAGATTGCCTCCACAGCCGATAGAGAGCACCTGAAGACCAGGCGAGCCAACACGGACCCTGTGCGCCTGTTGGCGTCCATGGATGGTCACCCTCCGACAAGTGCATCACTCAGGTCAAAGTGTGACGGTGACCTTGTGAAAACCAATCATGCTGACTCAAATTCCACAGCAAAGCCAAAAGTGGGGTTAGGTCATCGTGGTGAACAGGGTGACAGTTTATACGCTGAAGGTTCAGCTGCCGAAAAAGTTGGCAGTGAACTGGTGTCAGAACTTAAGAGCAGTAAGGCAACTCTCTCCCAGAGATCAGCTCACACAGCGCACAGTGATGAATCATCAGAGATGAAAGGAAGCAGAAGCACAGGTATGGTCCAAGAGCACAGCTTGGTACTTGAGCAATCACCTGTGATTCAATGAGTTTTGATTTTGCAGGAAAAGATGCACAGAGTCTGTCTTCTTCAGGCACACCTGTCACTTTGGACTCTCTCTCTACAGAGAAAAGTGACAAAACTAACAGTATGGACTTCACTGAAAAGGTGGTATCTCAGAACGCTGTTCCTCTTTCTTCAACTTCTGGTGATGCCTCAAGCAAAAATGTCCCAGTCTCAACTTTAAATGGTTGTGAAGAATCTTCTGATGTGTTTGTGAAAGATTTTTCAAAGTCCATGACTACTTCACCACATGAGTTTATCATGGAAGAAAGCAACTCTCAAAGAAAAGATGATGTGAAATCTTCAGTCAATGCTAATACTATGTCTGCTGTGCAAAAGGACTCGAACACATCAAGCACTGTTTCTGAAAGTGAGGAACAAGGTGCTGAAGCAGACGCAGAAAGCTGCACCAGTCTTGGTGATTCCCAACAGGACTCGGACAAACCTGCAGACGCAACTCCTGCTGTTGTTTCTGTAAATGGCTCGGAGCATTCAGGTAGTAACGGTGCAGTTGTTTCAAGTCCACCTAAAAGCGTATCGAAAGTAGGAGACCTTGCAGTCAATGGTCATGATTCTTCACAGTCTAAAAAAGTTGGAGGTGAAAAATCCCTAACATCAGACTCTTTGAACAGTAGTAATGCTACCCATGACAGTGATGATAAGAGCGGAAGTCAGATGACGTGCAAACCTCCGAATGTGGTGGTGTATTGTGGGAAGAAAGATTCTGCCCGCAAGTTTGAAATCATCAAAGAAGGGTTGGCACAGTGCCTGAACCCCAGTGCCTACACGTGTACATCCTCCCTCATGAAGAGGTCATGACCCTGCCATGGGAAGACAACTCTGCTGTCCTCATCATCTCCCATGATTATCTCCATGACAACATTGGCAAAAAGTTCACCAACTTCCTGCTAAACGGGGGGAAGGTGTTGAGTTTCGGTAGCTCTTTAGAGGCGGAGTTTATCGTCCGCAAAGAGGGGAAAGGTCAGCGAGCCATCACTAAATTTGACCTACAGAAATGGCGTGACGTAAGTTCTATCCAGGGACGTTATCACTACATGCCTGGCAGTCTCAAGAAAGGTAACTCCAGCATGGAGACTCTGGTGGCAGATCCTCAGATTCCCTGCCCTTGGTGGTGCGACTCATGCTGTCACCAGAGCATGCTAATGGAACAGCCATTTTCTCACAGGTATGTTGGCTTTTTTAAAGGTCTTGGCTTGGGAGCTGCTGCAACATTTTAATAAAGAGATGAAATGTCAATGTCAAAAGCATTTTAGAAATCCACTTTGTCAGAGATTTTTACAGTTTATTTTTACATACAAATATCAGCTTAATATGGACTGTATTTCATGAGCGGAATCCTAGGATTTTGTCCATAATGAATAAGGTGGACTGTAGTGTGTGTTACTGCTCTTTTGAAACGAATCTGGATAATCAAAACACAAACATGTTACTGATGCTTTGATTGTTGATTTTAAATCTTTCTTTTAGTATCACAGCTGAGCTAATCGCATAGAGCCTTTTCAGGGCTGTCATACTCACAAAGGAAAAGAAATGACATGTCGCAAAACAAGTCAGACAGTCAAAGGAAAAAAACATAATTCAGAAAGAGAAAGAAACAAAAAGAAGCAGTTATTACATGGTAGCTAAATTGTAGACAAGCAGCAAAACTGTACACATCTTACAGCATGTTGAACTAGGCTTTGCCAAGAGCATCAGGCATTCCCCTTAAAATTGATATCTCCCAGATTCTGAAAAATAGGAAGATCTATGAAAAGCATTGAAATGCCACCAAAAGAAAAACAAAAATAGACACAAAAATGTGCATGAGCAAACAGACACAGCAGAATGGACAGCTGGTCTCCACTTTGGACAGTGTGCAATTTTCACTATCTGATCGCCAGATTACAAGAAAAAAGTTGGTGTGTCATACACTGCTGTCAGGTAAAGAAAAAAAAGGTGTGGGTCTTGAGAATAGTGTGGAAAAAATAATCATCCAACTGAGTAAAGCCGGCCCCAAATTCTGTTACGTAATTTGTATTGAAACAATGATTTTTTTCAACCATGAATTGGTCTCGAAGGGCAGTTGTACACCTCTTCATTCTCACAATGACAGAAGACCTAAATACAGTTTTAAAAAAAAATTTAAAAAAAAGTAACCCTCAAGTGGAACGGTAAATATATGCCTTCCCAACGTGACTGCCATACATAAACAAGGATGACTCATGAGCGCGATAACTTATTTCATTTCTTTGATCTTCAAGTAAATGGTCTTAGTAAACATTAAGACTTACACATGTCAATAATCTTTTTTCCAGGAACAGCGAGCTGTGATTTTAGTGGGGGTTTCGTGAGCTACATCACATGACCTTTCTTTCTGATGTTTCAGCTGTTCTTGGAGCGAGACCCTTCAGAGATGGCCTCTGACTCCAAGACGTTCAGCCGCCTGAAGCAGAGTAGCAAGCAGCGATGGGAGGTGCTGCGTTATCTGCTGTCACTGTTGGACCTGGACACCTCCATCACGCCTTCTCTCTCATTGACCCCCTGCTACCTGCTGGTTCAGGACCAGGTGGGTGTAAAAAGTCTCTCGCCTTAAAGCTCAGGACCAGGTGGATGTTAAAGAAATGTTACCTTCTTGTACTGGGCCAGGTGAATATAAACAATATATTACCCTTCCTAATCAGGATCAGATGAACAGTGTATTATCTTCTGGTTTAGGACCAGTTGGATATAAATGTGTGACCTTCTCACAGATTTCTGGTGCAGAACCAGGTGAGTGTGCAGTTCACAAGACCAGGTGAGTATGAATGACGTGTTACCTTCTGTTCAGGATCAGATGGGTATAAATGGTGTGCTCCTTCTGGTTGAGAACCAGGTGTGCCATAGAACTAATGTCAGTACTCATTTTGTGGATGTAAGGCATAAGCAGTTTTAGTTGGAAGGAAATCCAGGGAAAGCTTGGTGGCAGTTGAGAAGATCTACAGAGGAGAAGCACCCGCCTCCTCCTCACTCCCACCTGATTCAGCCCTTATCTCTTTAGATGCTAAGAGGGTGGGGCGGCATCCAGGTAATGACTCATAGAAGTTTAATGATACTTTGTATTGTTTTGTGATACTTAACACCACTAGATTCTGAAAGCGTCTGAATCATGTAACTGTTTTATTCAAAATGTTGCTAGTTTTGATGAGAAAATACAGGCGACAGAAGACAGAATTACAAATGTAAATGTTTGTTCCTGCCTGAGAAATACAATTTTGAGTCTGAAAGCAGTATTCTCCACAATGTCCGGTACATGGCACACGCACATGAAGACACACACGCACGCACGCACGCACGCACGCACGCACGCACGCACGCACGCACGCACGCACGCACGCACACACACACACACACACACACACACACACACACACACTTCACTCACTCACTCACATCACTCACTCACTCACTCACACATACACATGCACAGACACACACACACGCACATGAAAAGAATGTGACTGTCTTCAGCTTTACACCTTTAAGGGGCTGTGCCAAATGACCACGTCCATGAGCTCAGGGAGGCACCATCTCATCAAGGTCCAACAGAATGACATCATGTTGTTTCTGTCATTTGGCAGCTGTAGGACCTTGCTGTTACCATCGATGTGAATTCTGTGATTCCTATAATTTCAGCTCAACATTGTAGGCAGGTCTCAACAATCTAAAGACATCCGAGCTACAAACATGATATGAATACAGTGATCAAATCAGTAAAGAAAACAAGATAAAAAAAAACATCTGGAACCCGAAAATAAAGACTTTAACCATACCTTTTTCTTTTCTTTGTGGGAATTTTTTTTCAAATCGTAGAAGTGAAGAGAAGATTCATTCATTTTCTGATCTTGATTTACATGTCTTTGTCAGGTTTGTGTTTGCCCATTGCTGATGTTGGCATTCTCCCCCTTTGTGTTGATGACTAGGTGAAGTAGGAACCATAACCACTGGCGTCCACAACTAAACAAGTCATTTGTCACATATGAGTAGTTTTGAGTTTTAATAGAAAGTCTGTTGAAAATATTGTTTATGCTCTTTCTAGTAGTGAAAATGGTTTTAAAATCAGAGGTTTACTTTCTGTGGTACAGGCTGTACAAGATGTGAAAATAATGAATCACAAGTTTGTTATTGAACTGTGAGGATGGTGTTTTGGAATAGGCTTATAACTTGGAGAGAAGGAAGATTGTTGGTTGTTTTTAACAGAAAGCAGTATGTGCAGTGATTAGAGTCATGGCATTTGTTTTAATCCTAGTGAGCAAATCAACTCCTAACATCTGTATCATCTACAGGTTTCAGCTAGTAGTAGCAGACACCATGAGTTTACAACCGACTCATTTTCTGGTGGACAGTGGTGTTTGTGTGTGTGTGTGTGTGTGCGTGTGTGTGTGCGTGTGTGTGTGTGTGTGTGTGTGTGTGTGTGTGTGTGTGTGTGTGTGTGTGTTTTTACTCGTGGATATGTTTTCATAAATTTGCATCATTAGGTGTTCTTTTGACTTTTGAAAATTAAAACTTCTGGCATTTTTGCATACAAAATGCCTCTTGCAGTTATGTGTTTTATGCATGTACATATGTATTTGCGTGAGTCAATGTCATTAGGTATATTTATATTTGTAATATATACATGTGTTGAGAGTATGCTGCCGTATATTGGTTCATTGTTATCTTCAAAATCCCAGGCACTACGGAAATCATTTCTGGACTCCATAGCTGGACGGATGAAGCAAGATACCATACGGTCTCGCTTGCTAACTTTAAAGTTTGTCACCTCCAAGTCCGGATCGTCTGCACTGTTGGTGTCGGCAGACACATTGCCTGTAGTCACGGACATTCCAGCCGGGTCCTTCAAGGCGGTGCGGGATTCTAGAGATGTGCAGTTGTTTGATCCAGAGGCGTACTGGCGACACCTGACCACGTCTGTGCTGGGTCAGGTGGTGATGTACACAGAGGTCATCCCTACCACTATGACTGTTTTTGAAGGGTAAGTGATTGCTGTGTCAAGGTACTAGAAAGGTACCTGTGGTATGTGTTTGTAAGTGTGTGTGTGTGTGTGTGAGGTAGTGATGTGTGCAGAGGTCATTCCTACCACTATGACTGTGGAATGGTACCAGAAAGGTATCTGTCCATAAGTGTGTGTGTGTGTGTGTGTGTGTGTGTGTGTATGATGTGATGGATTCTCTGAGGGAGGGGAGGTAGTTTTTGTTATTATTTTCATCCATTGACAGCACTAGGCAGCAGACAACCAGTCAGTACGCACCTCATACACCAAAAAGTTTAGCTGAAGCTAGGTAATGTTCCTTAGTCACGTAAATGCAAGAGTACAAATCAGTCTCAGTTCAGTGCCTTGCCTCTGCTTTTAGGTTGGTTTGTACTGTTGATGTAAGTATGTCAGAAAATATGTCATGTATTAATAATTTCAAACCATGAGCTTTTCCAGTTTTCTGTCTTCGAACTTTTGCATAGCATAATCAGATTTTCGGGGTGCAACTGGTAGTGTTGATGATTGTCTGTGCAGGATCCAGTTCTCCCTTCCAGAAGATGTCGGAGTGGTTGCCATCGCTGGGCATCAGATTGGCGGAAAAGGTGGGATGGTAGAATACTGAAGTGCTCCTTGTGATGGCATTGAAATACAGTGGCATCCACTTAGCATTAGATCCTGACAACATGATGCTCAAATTTTGCCCTTCCCCTCCAGGAGACTTATTTTCCCTTTAAAATTCCCTGATTAGCAAAGGCATTTCAGCACAAAGTTTTGCATCCGATGAATACATTTTTCAGCCCAGGATAAGGAATTTGTACAGTCATTGTACCGGATAGAAGACAAAAATTGTCAAAGTTTTCTCCTGTTTTTAAAAAAATGAAACCCAGTTTATGTCCTGAGAATTTCACCAGTCAAACATCATTATGGCTGAGTGGTTTTCTGTTTTCATGATAGATTCCTTTACAAATGGCTGCTGTCATTTGATACTCTGGCTTTAGCAACTGCACTCATGGCTTCTCCAAGAGCAGGCTTTTGACATCGCAAGGACATCCAACAAACGGCAATGTGGATATGTGTACGTGCATTCTCACACCCTCGCCCCTACATTCTCATGCAGGCCCACAGGCTTTCGCATATATGGGAAATATGATGCTTACAAGCTCACATACACACTCACATGCTGACTGCATTGCACAGAAAAGTACATGTCCAGGTATTGCACAGATAAGTACATGTCCAGACATTGTACAGATAAATATATGCCCAGGAGCACACATAAACACACACAAGCACACACAAGCACACACACACAGACACACACACACACACACTCACACACACACACGCACGCACGCACGCTTGCACACACACACACACGCACACACACACATGTTTACCGCATACCATAAACCTAGATATACCTCTCACCCTATGATGACACCAACCAGTGACTGCTCTCTCTTGCTCTAGGACGAGGAGGGAACCAGTGGCTGAGCCCCGCAGGTTGCGCCATGTTCACCTTGCCGCTCCGCATGCCTTTGGAGAGCCGCCTGGGGCAGTGCGTTTCCTTCGTCCAGCACATCGTCTCCCTGTCCGTCGTGCACAGCATCCGCACGATGCCAGGCTACGAGGTCAGTACTGAGAACCTCAGACCATAGTGAACTGGACGATGATCAATTCTTTCGCAATGGGCACAGCAGCACAGTGTCACTTTCCTGCTGCTGCGTGCTCTGCAGCGATTTTCGCACATTTTGAATTTATTTTACATTCCCTAAATAAACGAACAACCTATTGTTATATATCAACGGAAAGGGTTTCAACGTGAACTTTACAATGAGCATACACATAAATATGTCATGGTAAAATAGCACGCTACAGTTACAGAAACAACATAACTAAAACTTGGAGAACACAATTTTACATTGTTCGGTTAGTATCTCTTTGTACAGACTTCTGGGGTCACAAAGGTCATCGCTAGTGCATGCAAACTTACTCTTTCCATAGCAAGAACCCCATTGTAAATGTTTAGGGCACCTGCATCTCTTAGACCATAAACAAGACAACAGGGATGTTTAATTGTGATGGAATGGCTCTAGGCTCATCCAGGAAGTACGTCAGCGCTGCCATAACCACGGAATGGCTCATCTTGAACGGGTCAACTGATTTGCCGTAACTTTCATATGGTGCGTTGCGAAAAAGTTAAAGAGGCTAAAGGTAGCTTTAAAGAAATGAACATAGAAGCAGAAAATGAAAGACACTAAAGATAGCTTTATATAGAAATGAACATAGAAGCATAATGGGTTGGTTACCCAAATGTAGAAAGACTCTCCGGGTCTTGATTTATCGGAGAAGATATGAATGTTTATCAAACTTGCATTGCTTTCATTTAAGTTGAAAAACAGATACATATATTGATGTATAAATACATTAATAGATAGAGAGACACATCAACATCAAAATCTCTAAGAAATCACAGTGAATCAGAGTAAAAGTATAAGAGCAAGATGTAGGAGACTGGAGAGGGGAAACAGAAATACATCTGGAAATGGCTTCAAGTAGAAGTTGAAATCAGTTTGCTGTACTTCTTTTGACCATTTCTGAATTATTTCTGTTGATCTGTATGTGTGGTGATTTCAGGATCGGATTTGCGGCTCAAATGGCCTAATGACATTTACTATGGAAACAAGACAAAGCTTGGTGGAGTGCTTGTCAACTCCACGACAATGGGCAAAACTATGCATGCCACTGTAGGTGAGTAATGTGGCAGAGCCAGATTACCGGTTGGGGATGTTGGTGTGTATTGTGTATGCACATTCATGCATGTAGGGATGCCACAGGTTTAGGTTGTTAATCCTTTCTGCAAAAATGAAAATCACCATTCAGGCTCAGCAAAATATTGTCCTGTTCATTTCATGCCTAGGACACTTTCCATTCTGCTTTTTCCACTATTCAGAGCTGCCACTTTTCGGCGCAGGTCAGAAATCCAAGTTATAGAATTATCTGGAAATCGATTTGAGTGGAGCAGCCGATTGTGAGCAGGTTGCTTGCAGCATGATTCTCTTGAGCGCTCAGTTGTTCTCACTTTTGCAAGGGTTTTTCTTGCATAACCTAAACAAATGCTGAACTGATTGACTTGCATGCAACAAAAGGAGTTCCCAGTTCAGAATGGTCGGAAGCCGATTTCACCATAACCAAGACCGTCTTTTCTTTCACCATTTCCGGTCTGCACTTTGTTGTTTTCTGTTTTGTTAGCATAACCATAATGAGACATCATGGATGCATGGAAGGTCAGTCTCTTTACCTTGGCCCTTACCATCGACTCCACCCCTGTATCCTCCCTCCCCCTTTCTCCCGACCCTCCCACACATGCACACACATACACCATTCCACCCCACCCTGCCCTGCTTATACCTTCTAAGCCTGGAACATTTTGAGAACAAGTTTTTGTCACTTAGGTCACATGTTAATGTGAATAGAGAGAGAGAGAGAGTGTGTGTGCATGTGTGTGTGTTGGTGTGTCGGTGCGTTTTGGTGTGCATGTGTGTGCCTGCTTGTGTGTGCTTGAAGCTGCATATATTTATGTGTGTAGCTTGTGTATGTTAGTGTGCTATATCGTGTTATAGACTGGTTCCCAAATGTAAAATGTTGAAGTGTACACACACACACACACACACAACACACACACACACACACACACACACACACACACCGCTGGCACCGCACACTCGCACCCGTTCCCAAGATGCGATATTTGTAAATTTCTTCAGATAGAGTATATGAAATATGTGCAGCGTAAATGAAAGAGAGGAAAAAGTCAGTGAAGAGAAGAAAATTTATGTGCATGTGGGTATCATCTTAAAATGACATATGATGTGTATGCTTTGTGCATGCACCACACATACATTCACACACATGTGTATGTGAAATTGGAGTGAGAAATAAGAAGAAATTATGCATGTCAGCTACAGATTACATGTTATTGTGTAATAGGACTTGTTTATGTCTTTGTTCAAAACATGTTTTTAGTGTATCTCAGCTACAGATTACATGTTATTTGTGTAATAGGACTTGTTTATGTGTTTGTTCAAAACTGCGTTAGTGTATCTCAGCTACAGATTACATGTTATTTGTGTAATAGGACTTGTTTATGTGTTTGTTCAAAACATGCGTTAGTGTATCTCAGCTACAGAT
Organism: Conus ventricosus; assembly: GCA_018398815.1. Classification (NCBI taxonomy): domain Eukaryota; kingdom Metazoa; phylum Mollusca; class Gastropoda; order Neogastropoda; family Conidae; genus Conus; species Conus ventricosus. Next base: position 60,156,441 of record CM031610.1, read on the forward strand.
TACATGTTATTTGTGTAATAGGACTTGTTTATGTGTTTGTTCAAAACATGTGTTAGTGTATCTTTGTGTGTACTCTTGCCTGCCCATAACGTGGGTAAACACGTACCCGTGTTTCGATTTGTTGACTGCCAAGTGCTTGTTTATGTGCACCAAATATACACAATGAATTGATGTACATGTGCATGTTTGCTTCTGAAGTTACCTGTACGTCCGCATGTTGCAGGATGTGGTGTGAATGTCTCCAACAGTCTGCCCACCGTCTGCATCAACAGCATCATCCAGGACCACAACCGCGCCGCACCAGGCTCAGACCTCAAACTTCTGACGACCAGCGAGGTCCTGGCGCGGACGGTGTCCATGATGGAAAAGATAGGGCCCAGTTTCAGGACAAAGGCCATGAGGAGTTTTGCCAGCTGTATTACAAATATGGCTGCACAGGTAAAGAGAGGCTGGGCCTGTCAGGCAGACTGTCGTCAGGGGAGGTGGAGGGAGGGGGAGCAGGATTAGTGAATTACTTCCCTTGGCCAGTGCTGCGCTGTGTGTCCCTGGAGGTGCCCCAGTGAGGAAACTAGGGTCATTTGTACCGTACGTCCATCCATTCTGGATGTTCTATATTGGAAATGTTTATTGCTGTCGCTCAGATTTCCTTTTTACTTTCCTTAACTGTTTTTGGCTGTTGGATCAGTCTCTTCCCGTTGTACTTCAGTCCAATTGGGATTTTTTTTCTTGTTGGAGTGTATGGCATTAGTGGGTGTTACCATATAATCTGGGGAATAAGAAGTAAAAATATGAAGACTTGAAAGGGCGCATGCTACCCATTCTGCTGCATCAGTTGCTAGAAGAGCCTTCTTTACGTGTTTTTTTTTAATGTCTCTTAAATAAATTATTTACTCTTCTTTTGCAATATGGAAGCTATAAGCCAAGCAGTATACATGGCTGCTGACCCCCCCAAAGTTTTTATGGAATTTCGGCATGATAAAATCTTGCAGGATAAAGTCCAAATGATGCTGTGTGGGTGATGGCAAATATGCACTTGAAGAATGCATATACTTTTTAGAAATGCTTTCAGCCACAAGCTGAACTGCCCCCTCTGCAGCCTACCCTTCCCACTTCATCCCCTGATTCCCAAATTTTGATTCCAGAAGGTTAGCAGCCATCGGGGTATCAAAGATGTCAATAGCTTACAAGAGTCCCATGGTCGTTACAGCTGGCTATTTGTTAGTATAAAAGGGCAAGACAGTATGAAGTCTTATAGGCACTTAAATTTTGTGGTCAGGTCTTACAAATCATGGACATGTTTTTGCATATTGTACCAAGCCTTTGCAACAAATAGCAAGTTGTTTTTTTTAATTCAAGTCAAAAGAGACTTGCGGATGCTAGGAAATGTTTGTGTGTGTGCACACAGGCATGTTCATGTGTGTGCACTTCTGTGTGTGTGTGTGTGTGTGTGTGTGTGTGTGTATTTGTATGTGTGTGTGTGTTTTAAATCATACGAAATCGGTTTTGGTTGGAGAATTATGTTAGCAATCAAATGTGAAACAGGTAATTCTAGTGTAGGAGATAACTACTGGAAAACATGCAAGTCCTTTCAAGATCTTAGATTATGCAAAGAAGCCCAGAAATATGTATGTATTAGACATAAAGGGAGCATTCATTGTGACATCGTGTGTGTGGATGGTAGAAGACTGCAAACCATCATTTTGACAGGTGTCTGTGTGCCCGAGTGTCATCACAAAAAGGAAAAAGAAAAGACAATGGCTGATCAAAGAAGAGGAAGAGTGGAGGGGTCAGTTTAGGGCTGGCTGGTGATTGTTGTTTGTTCACACCATTTCCTTCATCCCCCCCCCCCCCCCCCCCCCCCCCCCCCCCCCAGCCTATTCCTGAATTCTTCATTTTCATTCCTCTTTGATATTTCTGTCATCCTTCTGTTACATTAATTTTACTCCCATCAACTACATCCAGTTTTCCTCTTGTCCGTCTTTCATGTGAAATCCCTGGTCATGATGTTTGAGGAGATTTTGGATGAAGGGAAAAAAATCTGTGTTTTGGTTACAGTGGAACTTGGGTAAAGGTGGAGAGTGAGGGCAACGCCGATGTTGAGATCGCCGGTCTTGATGACTATGGATTCCTGCGTGTCGTCAACAAACAAGGTCAGCAGTTCAGCGTGCATCCTGACGGCAACTCCTTCGACATGCTGCGTAATCTGGTATCTGTGAAGCGGGACTGAGCAAGGCAGGGCACAGAGAGATTCTGCACCAAGCGATCACCAGAGCTGTGATGTCTGATCTGTTTCCTCAGTGGTGGTGTTTACTTGTTTGTTTGGTTTTTGTTATTGATCTTCTGTACATTTGCAGAGACCTGGATTTTGAGCACAGAAATTGTTGAATCTGGGTTACACTGGTATTGTGTAAATTCCTTGCCATTCATAGTGCAGCAGATGTGGGTTAGCCCATCTGGAATACGCTGTATACAACAGTACCTTTGGCATACTCAAAACTGCCAGACAAAGATTAATTTCTCAGTCTGCTGTCAGTGAATCTTTTGTTTTCTTTGTTGCTCTCAGACTCTTGGTCCTCCAGCCCATACTCTAAACCATTTCCCCCTTGCTTCCTGCTTCTTCATTCCATTTTCTCTTCTCCGTATTTCTCTTTCTTTCTCTCTTTGAGAAAAATCCGCCCTGATATGGCCCTTTGCAGTCGGCTGGGCTATAAGCAACATTATCTTATCTTGAGAAAAATCCAACGAGTAATATTGCTGGTGGAAATATTAAATATTGGAAACTTAACATAATCTTTTTTTTTTTTTTTTTTTTTTTTTTTTTTTTTGCTGTCCCAACCTCTGCGCTACCTCAGAGGCAGGGCACCCACGCCGCTCATTCCGACACCCTGTCCACAGCCATAGCCCGGCCGGCCCCGCCGCAGCCCCGGCACCAGCAATCCACAGGGAGCAGTCAATGTCAAGTCGTCATGAGGCAACCCACCGGAGGAGACACTGCACTGCTGCCGAGTCACTTCGGTGGTGTTCAGTGGCGCCTGTTCTGATCTAACATACGCAGGACACCACCTACTAAGCCCCCTACTGACGACAATAATTGCTTAGTCGCGGAGCCGGCGTGAGTGAGCTCTCCCTCCGGAGGGCGCCACCAGTCCGTCCAACGACAGCCCCCATGGACTCGCCGATACCGGTGACCACGACGGAAGCAAGCCAAGGCCACAGACGTGGAGAGGACATCGAAACTGAGGTCACCATGAGAGCAGGGCATGAAGGGCCACAGAATTTGAGACTTTTTTTTTTTTAATGCTGATCAATGGAATGAGGATGATTAAGATGATGCTACGGATTTCCATTTCGGTCTGAGACTACATGACAGGGCTGTACTCTACGCTTCCTTTCATAATATATCCCGGCGTCAACCAGGCCCGAGAGATACAGGCACCTGCAGTGTTGGTCATGAAATTTGAGCAACACTCTCAGAAACGCATCCATTAAGTGGATGAAACTCGACTGTGTGGTCCCAGTCTTCCCAACTGAGTCCGCAGCAAACTCAACTCTGCGTAGGAGCCGGTCGGGGCAGAAAAAACCCACATGACTCTGATGGGATTCGAACCCACGACCTCCCAGCCGGGAGTCCGCGACGCTAACCACTTCGCCACGGCGGCTGGTAACTTAACATAATCTAGTGTGACCTTCCACTGTACATAAAATTTGACCGAGAATTGTAATTGTTATGCTTATGAGGTTTAATGACGAAAAAAAAAAAAACAGAAAGAAATCAAAGCAAATGGAGGGTCAGAGTGTTAACAAGAAGATTATCTTCCAAACCTGAATTAGCAGCTCACAGGTAATTCTTTAAAAGTCTGCATGATTACCGAGTGACAAAAGAAAAGGACCAAAATGCTGGTTGATCTGTGGAAAAGAAATTCTTTAATACTTTTTGTACTCCCAGTTCTTATAGAACAGGGAGTACTTTAGAATGGGAACGAAGAAATGCTGTCTGTATGTCTGTCTGTGTGTCCGTGGTCAAAATGTGTTCCACTTGCTCCAGACAAAACTACTGGGCCGATCTTTCTGAAAATTTGTAGGTATGTTCATTATGGGCCACGGATGATGCCCGATGTTTTAGTTTACCGCTATAGCCGTTACTCTTCTTCTATGGAATATCTCAGAAAGTACTTGGCCATTTATAAGAGGTTTGGATGATTTTGTGACAAATCGGAGCCTCTGTCCATATGTAAGGGATGTAATGCTGAAAATGGATTAAACAACCGTTGAAAACCGTTATTCTGCATTATTTCTTATGTATAGGTGGATTTTAATGAAATTTTGTATATAGAAAGGTTATCACACACAAATGGCACTTCTATATACTGTTTCAAAATTTGACAGTTAAAACCCGTTATTCTTGACATATTGTCCGATTTGGATGAAATTTGATATGTACACAGGCTTTAGCCCACTGAGGACTAAAATACCGGTTTCAAAAGTGTATATCGGTTATATAACCGTTAAACCGTTATTTTGCTGTTATTTTTTTATATATTGGTGGGTTTTAATGAAATTTTGTATATAGAAAGGTTATCACACACAAATGGCACTTCCATGTAGTGTTTCAAAATCTGACCGTTAAAAACCGTTATTCTTGACATAATGTCCGATTTGGATGAAATTTGGTATGTACACAGGCTTTAGCCCAGTGAGGACTAAAATACCAGTTTCAAAAGTGTACATCGGTTAAATAACCGTTTAAAACCATCATTTTGCCTTTATTTCTTATCTTACAAAGTACTTGGCTGATTTATAAACGGGTTGGAAAACTGGGAGTACTTTTATATGCTTCGCATCTTGTTTTTATTTCACATGTGTGTAATGGTTATGTGGGGTTTTTTGGGGTTTTTTTCCTTTCGTTTCAGCAGTCAGTTCCACTGTAAATATATTGTTAATTGAATTGGATTGGCTAAATTGTATAAATATTATTTGGGGGAGGAACTCCCTGACAAAAGTAATGGCTGTTTATTGCACTTGGTTCCTACTGTGTTCTAAGTATCTTTTTAATTATTTTTTTCCCCAAGGGCAAGCTGGAAACTTCTGTTGAGTATCTGATCATTTTTGTTAATTTGTTTGTATGTTTTTTTGGTTTTTTTTTACCTTTTGTTTTTTCATAGTGCAGCATTTGTTAAAACATTTGACTGGAATAATTCCTATTTTAGATTATTTGCTTCTTGTTTGTCCGAAATGTTCAGTGTCAGATATAGATATTGATGGATTTTTCACAAATGTTATAGAAGGATGAAAATATGTACATGACTTCTCTCTTTCTCTCTCTTTCTCTCTCTCTCTCTCTCTCTCTCTCTCTCTCTCTCTCTCTCTCTCTCTCTCTTCTCTCCCCCTCTCTTTGTCTCTGCCTCTCACTATATCACGTTATGATACACACACACACACACACACACACACACACACACACACACACACACACACACACACACACAGCCTAATTCACATTGCATGCATGTTCAGGCTTGTGTCTACACATGCATGTATTTATGAACAGAAATAATCACATGCCGTATGACACCCCACACACTTTCTTGTTCATTCTTGCATGCATGGGAGCATTTTTCTGTACACACACACACACACACACACACACACACACACACACACACACACAGACCGACAGACAGACACACACGCATGCAAACACACACACACACACACACAAACACACACACACACACACACACACACACACACACACACACACACACCCCACAAAAACAACAAGATGTATGTGTCCAAAAGTCTGGATATAGTTGCAAAGCTCAAAGTTGATCAATTAAAAGAAATTGCTACGATTAGAAGCGTACTTTTTTTTCTTCTGTTTTTTTTTTCCTTAAAAAAGCAAGTCACTTGCTTTGCATGCTTTGAACTAGAATGCATCATTTGAATAGTATGTAAGTTAAGATTTATAGATACGCAATTTATAGTATATTGTTTATTTCATGACTACAGACTTGATTATATACAAGAATCTGAGATGTTTTATCTGTCCATAGTATTGGAGGACGATTTCACATGTATTACATATGCATATATGTTCACCATGTATGTTTGTTTGTTTTTGTCATACATTTATTCTCTGATACCCAAGAAATCACAGATCTTTGAAGTGACATGGTAGTCGACGATTGTCCTGCACACTATAATGTAGGATTTTGTTATGTGATAGCAGCTTTGGTACTTCTTTAGCTTTATCATGCAGACAATTGCTTTGCTACAAGAGGGGGAGAAGCTGAATGACTGGAGGGCCCTTACAATCTCTTCTTTTGTCTTTTTCCCTTTTTTGAGGCAGAGGAGGTCGAAGTATTCTTTAGTGACAAAAACTAGGGGTGATGTTTTATTCCAGAGAGACTCACAGAGGACTACTGATCTCGCAGACACTCCTCTGGGATAGATTGGCAACAAGGATGATGGTAGCTGTCTCACCGCTAGTCTATGACATCCAAAGGGTAAACACATTTTTTTTAAAAGGGAAATAAAAAACCTCCTGTACCAGCGAGTCCTGTCATAATGCAACTGCCGACCAATATTATCAGTTTAATTGTTTTGAAATGGCATTTTACCAGCTGGTGACATACATTGTGCTGGCTGTGTGATTTTGTAGAGACAACAGCATGATAAAGTTCTTAAGTAGGAAAAAAAAAATCACCACTCGGTTTTTCCTGTCTCTTGTACTTCTTTTTTTTTTTTGTATATTGGTCGGTCAAAAGTAGTTGGTGAAAGCTGTTCTGAGTGATATGAGTCTGTCAGTGGCAAGTTTGTTTTGTTTTTTATAAAAGCGGACAGGGTTCATGCTTGGTGCTCTATCGTGATTGTTGGAGTTGGCTTAGTGTTTCCTTTTGCTTGCTTTGTATTTTCATCACACTGTTTGATTAACACGGATATAGAGAACAGTGCATGGGTGTATCATGCTCTCACAAGGTATGTGTTTGTTCTTCAGGAAAATGTAGTTTTAATTGCCTACATTTCAGCATATGTAAGGTAGATTTGTGTGTGTGTTGGGGGAGGGGCAGTGTGGTTGTTTTTGGCTTTGGTTTGGTTTTCTTTTTTTTTGTTGTTGTTTGGTGGGGAGGGGGGGGTGGGGGTTCATTATAGCATATTCTTCACTGAATGAGATACTGCTTCTGTTTTTTTTTTTTCATAAACTTCAGCGGGGGAAAATTGTATTAGGAGAATAGGAGCAAAATGACTGGTTTCAGTTTGCATTCTTCCTCTCTCTTGTCTCCTGTCTCACCATCTTTCTGTCTCTAAAACAGTCACTTTGTCGATTGCTTTTTTTCCTTCACTGAGAACAAGATGTAGAAAAGCCACTTCCTTTGCTTATACTCTTTTCCCTCATCCAGAAAGATGTGTTTGTTCATTTTTTCTCGCTAAAACAGAATTCCATGAAATTGATGAGTTTCCAATGTTTAACTTACGTAAATGCTTCATTTTAAATGAAAACTGTTGGATTCTGTAGAAGTGACTGTGTATAGGTTCACTGGAAATACAATGCATTTTTGTTTGTGTTTGTTTGTTTTGTTTTGTTTTCATATAAGACAATGCAGACTTATGTTAACCCTCTAGGGCCTGAACATATTAATACTTGAACAAAAATTCTGAAATTTGAAATTAGAGGTTTTAATGGGTCAAGAATCATGATTGTGAAGAAAAAAATTGAAATAATTGAAAAACTTTAAAGTTATGGAATGTGCCAAATCTGGCACCTTGAGCCTTAGTCTTCCTGACTGGGATTGTGCCATATATGGCACCACAACTTAAAACATAAAAAAATCTGACATTCTGGTAATGAGAAATCCATGATTGACTAGTTTCATAAAAAGAATAACACTTTCAGCAAAACAGCATGCACATTTGAGAAAATGTCAGACTAGAAAGTTTTGGCCAGCATCTCATCTGTCACCAGCATTTTGAAGTACTGGTATGGCGTCATCAAGTCACCATCTGCTGGAGGTCCCTCCACCTCTCCTATGAAGGCAGTGGATTCTGGTGGAGTGAAGTCCGAAGCAGTCCACATGGGCATATCAAACGTTTCGGCCAGCATCACCATCTGTTCTTCAGTGACAGTCTGTAAGGCGCAATTCTTCAGGTTTGCCAGAGGAATATCATCGTCCGATTCCGTGCTCAGCTGATCTGCCAGGGGCAGATCATCTTCAGCAGCAACTCGACGTCGGCTTACAATTAGTGCCAAAGGCAGGTCCTCATCGCTGTCATTGTCCGTACACTGTTGTGGTCTGTTTCTTCGTTTCTTCCTTGTTCTTTGAACAGCCTCCTCTTCATCTTCGTCTGACTTGTCGTTGCCTGGCAGCCATTCATCCCCAGAGCTGTCTGAGACCTCGAAGTCACTGTTGTTGGGGTCAATAAACCGGCAGACGTTGGTGACAGGTATGGACGTTGACATTCTGAAACAGAAGCAAATAAATAAATAAATAATAATAATAATGAATATTTAGTGCGCTTAATCTTAAAGCCCTAAGTGCTTACAGTCCCAACACACACACACACACACACACACAATTAATACACTCTCACACACACACACACACACACACACACACACACACACACACACACACACACACAAATCATAAATAAATCATAAATATATATAAATAAAGTAGGCTAACAGTTGTTAGAGAGATAGACTAGCAAACAGACATAGAGAGAGACAGAGTGAGAGAAAGAGAAACAGAGAGACAAAGAAAAAAGTTTTTCTCATAAAACAAATATCCTACTATATACATAAACAATACATTATTTTTTTCAGATTAGAATACATACTTTTAGTCTTTAACCTTAGCAGAAGTATGTTATATTTCAATCAACTAAATACATAACTGCATACTTACATAACCACACAGACAGAATAATTGAAAATTGGAAAACATATGTGAAATAAAGCATTATAAAGATTAATTTTTATTTACATACATACTTACAAGCGTGTTTTGCAGTTCGGAAAAGATAAAAATTATTCACAAACAAGCCAGAAAAATCTGCTAAAATTGGTCTCCTTTTCCTCTAAGGACCAATGTGCCATATCTGGAACGTGCAGTCAGAGTTGTGTCCCTTGGATTTTTAAGGCAAAGCCTGATGTGCCACATATGGAATTAGCTTTTTACATGCACTCATATGAAATATTTCTAAGTTGTTTGTAAATGATAATGTGCTAAATTGCAACTGAAACACATTTTTTTTGTAATGTATCAACATAAGAAAGGCTAGTAGGCTTACCTTTCGTTGTATCAATGCGCAAACAGCATCAGTGCAGCAGTCTTCCAAACACGTGTTGAAAGCATGGAGAACCAGGAAGCTGGTGCTAAGGTAAAAGGTTGGATTGGAAATCTAAGGGAAGTAACTCGAAAAGTAACACTGTTTTGTCTGGTCATAATGAGATTGAGGCAGTTGTATCCCTTGAGCCACAATGCTGGTCAATTGAATTTGATGTGCCATAAATGGCACCCACGGCCCTAGAGGGTTAAACTAACTTAGTGTCAATATAAGATGAAAAGGCAGACTTATGTTAACCCTCTTGTACTCAGTTTCTCTGACGGCAAACTTCCCCTAGATTTCAGATTCTTCTACATGTTTCAGCCTAAAAATGGGTATGTGTAATTATTAGCTTATGGGGAATGTATCTGAACCTCTAGGAGAAAGAAAATTGGCAGACAGTTTCAAAAGAGCATGCACTTCACTTTGAACTATATTTTGTCTGTCTTAGAGATATAGGTCGTGTCACTGTCACCGAATTGTCACCAGACACGTGACATTTTATGATGACAATCACGTTTACAGCATGCAAGCATGCGCAATCACCATGCTGATGCAGGCTGTTAGTGTAAGATGAAACCTGAGGCCTACCTGACGTGATCCATCCGCTGCCTGGCAGTACAGGTCCCACTGGTTGTCCCACCAATGTCATACAAAACTTGTCACTTGTCACACACAATACTGAACTCGGTCACTTCCCAATACTCTATATGTTGTGGTGTTTCCGTCAGCCTTTGCAGTTCTACAAACTACAGCTGATTACATACGTCCATAGTCTTCAGTTGCACAGCACGGTGTCACTGTACACACTCACTACTCACTACTAAATGTCACAGTCACAGCTGTCACCAAAAAACACAGGTATGCAAAACAAAAATAACCATCACAGCTGCATTACTGTTGGGCTACGTTTTGATCGTGATAGTCGCGAAAACAACCATTCCTGGGCCAGCAAAGGGGCACTTGACAGAAAGAACACTTATGTGACGTTTCCACTAAACCGCGATATAGGCTTGCATTTCTTCAGGTGTGGTATCGCACCAAAGAGGGTCAGGTGCGCCCTTTGCGGCTTCTTTTTGTCTTGCATACCTGTTTGTTTCATCGGCAGCAGTCTTTAAAAAAACAAAGAGGTACAAACAAAAAGAAAAAATCAAGTGGTGTAGCAGTGTTGGGTAACGAGTGAGCGGGCCCAGTGGGTTCCTGAAACTGACGCACTTCTGCCACGCCACGTGTCGCTGGTCGCCACGTTGTTTGAAGCGCAGCGAGCGGAACATCGTACTCCGGGTCGCTTTCTACTTCACCGTCTTCTTCAATACCACTACCTACTTCAATATCACTTTCATTCTCCATCTCTCTTTCAAATTTCTCTACTTCTCCAATAATTTGATCCAACTCCTCTTGCAAGTAGTCGATCATTTCTTCATCGTTAGTAGCAGACGCCAAAGCAGCCATTGTGAAAGTCGGTCGGTTTCATTCACAAACTTACTCGCTGTGTTTGCCCCTTTTCTCAATGAACACGCGCGGTTCCATCACCCCAAAATAGTGCCAACACATGATTGGACCATGCCCGAGTCTTCCTAGTTACTGTCTGCGACTCTGCGTGTCTACACACGTGATAACTGCGTGATGGAAAATTCCTACGGACAGATCCCGGTAGCTCCCGGTACGGGAAGAACAGGCGCCTGAAGTTAACTCCCGGATTCTCCCGTTGCAAGTATAAGAGGGTTAAACTGACTTAATGTAAATATAAGATGAAAAGGTATCTAGTAAGTGCGGAGGTAGACATGATTCCTGAAGAAAGTGATGTGGAAGATGCTACACATGAAAGGTGGCAGACATGATTCCTGAAGAAAGTGATGTGGAAGATGCTACACATGAAAGGTGGCAGACATGATTCCTGAAGAAAGTGATGTGGAAGATGCTACACATGAAAGGTGGCAGACATGATTCCTGAAGAAAGTGATGTGGAAGATGCTACACATGAAAGGTGACAGACATGATTCCTGAAGAAAGTGATGTGGAAGATGCTACACATGAAAGGTGGCAGACATGATTCCTGAAGAAAGTGATGTGGAAGATGCTACACATGAAAGGTGGCAGACATGATTCCTGAAGAAAGTGATGTGGAAGATGCTACACATGAAAGGTGACAGACATGATTCCTGAAGAAAGTGATGTGGAAGATGCTACACATGAAAGGTGACAGACATGATTCCTGAAGAAAGTGATGTGGGTGATGCTACACATGAAAGGTGGCAGACATGATTCCTGAAGAAAGTGATGTGGAAGATGCTACACATGAAAGGTGGCAGACATGATTCCTGAAGAAAGTGATGTGGAAGATGCTACACATGGAAGGTGACAGACATGATTCCTGAAGAAAGTGATGTGGAAGATGCTACACATGGAAGGTGACAGACATGATTCCTGAAGAAAGTGATGTGGAAGATGCTACACATGAAAGGTGGCAGACATGATTCCTGAAGAAAGTGATGTGGAAGATGCTACACATGAAAGGCGACAGACATGATTCCTGAAGAAACTGATGTGGAAGATGCTACACATGGAAGGCGACAGACATGATTCCTGAAGAAAGTGATGTGGAAGATGCTACACATGGAAGGTAACAGACATGATTCCTGAAGAAAGTGATGTGGAAGATGCTACACATGAAAGGTGACAGGCACGATTCCTGAAGAAACTGATGTGGAAGATGCTACACATGAAAGGTGACAGACATGATTCCTGAAGAAAGTGATGTGGAAGATGCTACACATGGAAGGAAGTCAGACAGAAAAAGAGAAAGAAGTGGTAGTTGTGTAGTAATCGTATCCATGGGAAGAGTTTAGAATGAATTTTAGACAGTGATGGCCTACACATCATAACTTGATTGAGCTAGCCTGGAATGTTTTGTTTTCATATTTGTATATTTTTTGTCTTCCCTAACAGCTTTGGTTTGTGCACAATATTTTTTTCTTGTACAGTATTTTTTTTTTTAATCAGAGATTATAATTCATGTGTTTATTTGCTATGTGAATGAAAATGATCTGTAAATGATTTCTTTTTATTGTTATTTAAGAAATGAGTGGAAATCAAATGAAATGAGTATAGCCGGTGTGTAATCACTGCGGGTACAAGAAGTGAAAGGGGTGTTTCACTGAGAATATCTTCCCTTCTTTGTTTGAAATTTGTGCAAAAAGTTCCTCTCCCCATTCATTCTCTGGACTCTTTCTTTTAATCTTCCTTCACACTGTTAATTTCTTTTCTTTTATACTTTGTGTCCCAATCACCTTTGTTTACTCTGAAAAGTCTGTCCCCCATCTTAGGGGTTGTGGTTGTAGCAGTGTGGCTGTGCTATGGTCATCCAGCAAATTACGTAGTGAGAATTGGAATGAGAATTGGAATGGAACTGACTGTCCAAAGCACTGACATACTTTTGACTTTTTTTTTTATAATACTAATTTAATTGAGAGAAGAAAAAAAAAACCAAGCAGAATAGTCGACACCCACAGCCATTCTGCTTGATGTTTCTCATTTAGTTGAGAAAAATAGTAAGATATAAAAAAAAGAAAAATGAAAAAAGAAAAACGTTTCAGATTGGTAACTTACTCCAGTCTTTCTTTAAAATTAGAAAAGTGAAGCTACACTGGTTGACATTGTTCTACATTTTGTATATAGTGGTATAAACATGATTATGCTTTACATGACAAATCTCTCTGACATGGTCTGACATTTCACATGGTGACGGGCAAGACATGACCTTGAGTCGTTGGCTCAGCATGATGAGCAATAGAGATGAGAAATTAGCGTTCACTTTTTAGCCCCATGGGGACACCAGGACATGTCTCAGTATGAATTGTATCTCTGCCCTTTCAACATTCAGTTCTGGTCATTTCCTCTTTTATTTCCACTCTCAGCGACCTTTTGGGTTTTCTTCTTCATTGCTGTCCACTGTTTTTCTGCCTTTGTGGACCATTGGGCCTGTCTTTGTTGTGAAAAGTCTTTGCAGTTTGTTCCCATGTTGCAGTTTTAAACCATGGGAGTAATCTGATAAGAAAGTTGTGAGACGGTTAACGCTTATTAGAGTGTATGCTAACTGTCCACTCTGCGGTGTCTACCCATGTTGCCTTTTCATATATTTTTTATGTCATGTTCGTCTTTAGGACTTTTTTATTTTATATATGGTGGTGATATAAAAAGTGGAATGGCTGGCGTTCCCCAGCATTGCCTTGATATATGGGCTCATCGATGTTTGTAGTTAAGCTGTCGCAGTACAAATTGCTGTGGATATTTCGCGGAGAGTTCTGTTGAGTTTGTTGAATGTTTGTTTAGTACAGGACTTTTCTTCCGCTTTCAAGTGACAACCCAGAAAAGGCCCTGTGTGGTTGACAAGGCTAGAATAAAACTGAACTGTAGTGACAACCTTGAAAGGGCCCTGTTTGGTTGGCAGGGATAGAATAGAGCTGAAACTATAGTGACAACCCTAAAAGGGCCCGTGTGGATAGCGTTATAGAACTGAAACTACAGTGACAACCCTAAAAGGGCCCTGTTGGATAGCGTTATAGAACTGAAACTACAGTGACAACCCTAAAAGGGCCCTGTGGATAGCGTTATAGAACTGAAACTACAGTGACAACCCTAGAAGGGCCCTGTGTGGATAGCGTTATAGAACTGAAACTACAGTGACAACCCTAAAGGGCCCTGGTGAATACGTTATAGAACTGAAACTACAGTGACAACCCTAGAAGGGCCCTGTTTGGTTGGCAGGGATAGAATTGAACTGAAATTACAGTAACAACCCTGGAAGGGCCCTGTTTGGTCGGCAGGGATAATGCAGAACTGTGACAACCCTAAAAGAGAGCCCTGTTCAGGTCGTTAGCAAGGACAGAATAGAACTGAAACTATAGTCACGGCAGTTCTGACTGCTGCATTAAGTCGCTTGAGTCAAAGTCTTCAATAGCGTGAGACGGAAAAAGCAGAAGAAACAAATTGTCGCTGGTCTGTTTACTGGTTAGCGGTCTTGTGTCCGACCAAGACTGTACGGCCTATGGAACCGACACCCTGGAGTGTCAGGAGATAAAAGTCTCGCACTAGTACTGAAAGCATGGA
>CM031610.1:60175876-60183376 GCA_018398815.1 Conus ventricosus
AAACTCTTCTCATGATTTCTGCCAAGCGAAAGGGCAAATGCAAGATAGGAGATGGAGAAAAAAAAACATTTACTCCTCTGGCAGCAGTTCTTCTGCATTGTTGAAACAGCTTGTCTTTTATATTTTCTTCTTTTTTTTCCTTTCTGCTGCATGCCAGGGAGGGGATGGGTGAGGTGGGGGTGACTTGGCAGGTAGAGGGTGGTTTGTGCCCACTCCCTTCCATTGGGGCTGTTTCGGAGTAGATTAGCAGTTTTCTACATAGTTTGGTGGAGTACATTAGCAGTTTTCTACATAGTCTGGTTTTTTAATTCTGTATGTGTGTGTGTGTGGTATATTTGTGGTGTGTGTGATATGCATAGGATGTGTTTTATATGCACTGAGTGTGAGTATGTGTTTGGAATTGGGTCTAGATGCCTCTCAGTCTCAACATCCCCATTTGTCCTGCCCCTTTGCCCTTCATCTTCACATGGTGGTTGGTCATCACATGTGAGTCGGTCAGCTATTGCCTGTCCTGTTCACGCTTAGTTGCAAAAAGCATTGCCATTTTGTAAGAGGAAAAGAAGTTCATTAAAGGTTTTCTGTTCTCCTTGTGTGGATATTTTTAAAAAAAACCTAGCCCATGTGCAATTTGTCTTTACAGGCATGACCATAGACAGTTTGTAAATAATGACAGAAAAGACAGTCTTTGTTAGTGTTTAAAATATGTCGATATGAAGTACTTTTCATGCAGGACCAAACTGTGAATCCCAGAACCAAAGTTTGTGGTAGTAATCAGTACACATTTTGTTACTACTTCGTTCTTAAATTATTACCTTGTGTGGGTTTTTAAAATTATGATTATTTTTTTTATTACAAAATCGAATCTCAAGGCTGGGAAAAGGATAAATGGGTTGAGAGAAGACCTGACTGGTATGACTTCATATGGCAAAAAATGTCAGGTTTTCCCCAACAGGTATCAGGCGACATTCCTTCCATTGTAATTGGATTCATGTGCATTCAGTCTCACCGCTTTTTACTTTTCCTTTCAATGTTACTGACTGTACCCGGATGTTGAAAAGGAATTAAAAATATGTTTAAAAACTGTTGTTGTTTTTTTTTCAGTATGCTTCTCATATGCTGATGTGTGTGACAAAGTATACCATTGTTATGAAGTGTATAACATGAGTGAGTGTTTTTTTAGTGTAGATACTGAACTATGTATTGAAAACAAACAAACAAAACATGTGTGTTCATGCTCAACAACACTTGTCAGGAGACACACATCGGGACAGAAATAGATAATAGATAAAAAGAAATTTATTTCATGAACTTTAAACAAGTATGTTTCTTGGCCGCAGATTAATAAATGAAGTGCAGGTTTTCCATTCAGCTGAAGATCCTTACTGCCGCCCATGGAGAAATTCAGATTGATCAAGAGCTTAGAACATATATTTGTGTGTACTTCTGTCTCTTTTCATCTCTCAAAGGGGAATAGTGGAGTGATGGGTAGAACACATTTCCAGGCCAAAATCAAGGTATGTAGTTCACCTCTCAAACAGGATGGCATGTTTCTCTCTCATATAAGACTGTAAGAGGTGGTCTGGGTGCTTAGTCTTTCTGGTGAGATAATGAATTGAGGTTCTTCATGCACCATGCATTTAGCATTTGAAAGCTAACCAGAAATTCGGTTGTCCGTGTTAGACTTACGAGCATGTGGAAAAAACTTGCTTTGCATGGTAACAAAAACATTCAGTCACAAAGAGAGCGATGTCAGAGGCATATATTATGCTTAATACTCTCTCAGGGTGAGCAACCAAGCTTTCATTCTGAGCAGTTTGTTACAGGAACGTAATACAATAGAATGCAACACACAAAAATGTCCTTTCAAAAGACGTCAACGTTTGAGTGGTTGTGGACCCAATTTTTTTGTAAGCTGTGGTTAGCAGCATTGCAGGAGCCATTGCAGCAACGGCGAAAGAAGTGGCATTCAAGGCGAATTATCTTAAACACTGCAGTACTGAAAATGTACATGAACTTTGAAGAAAGTATGATAACTCTAAAAGGACTCGATGAAATGAAATTGTTTTAAGGTTTTGAGCTGATAAGCAGTGTGCCTACACAAACGTGCTGGGGTTTGTACATGCACATGCTGTTGCACTTACACACGTGCACGCGCATGTGGATAGCCATTCTTCAAGCAGTTCAAGTTTTTTCTTCCACTGCCCAACCTAAAATCCATGAGCGCATGCGAGCGCACACACACACACACATACATTCACAACACACACACACACACACACACACACACACACACACACACACACACACACACACACTCGCACACACACACACACACACACACACACACACACAAATGTCCCCCCTTCCTTTTCTCATTACTCCCCCCCCCCCCCCCTCTCCCTTTTCACCTCCTTACACGGCCTCATGCTCTTTCCCCTCTCTCATCCTTCTCTTTCCCCACTCCCCGTCCTTTCCCCCACACAGTACTAACGAATGTTACAAGAACGTAACAGAACCTGTTAACAGAAGTGTAGTGTATTATTCTGTACTTAAATTTTGGCCTTTCATTTACAGACAAAATAAAAGTCGATTCATGCAGCACTCTGTCAGTAGCATACGTTTTCTGATCCCCCACCCCACCCCACCCCACCCCCAACCACGAACACCACCCCGCCTTCTCCTCAACCCCATCCCGTTTTCATGGTCACCCTCGCCCCCACCCCCTTGTACTCCTTGGCGCGACGCTCCACCACCACCACCACCCCCTCCCCCAAGCCACACCCATGGTACTTAACAACCAAGAAAATAAGATTCTTAAAAGAAAGTATCATATATTTGAAAACATGTATAGCTTGTCAATATGACACTGGCTGTCAGACTGATCGGCCACAGTCATAAAACAGCTTCACGCCTGTACAGATAGGTGAATATTTCGTGATGTTTGGAGTTGGAATGAACGTAGGGGTGACAATGCGTGCACGCACGCGTGTGTTTTACAACAGACTAAGAAATCTCTCTCTCTCTCTCTCTCTCTCTCTCTCTCTCTCTCTCTCTCTCTCTCTCTCTCTCTCTCTCAATCAATCAATCAATCAAGGATTGGCTTGGACCAAGGACATCTCGACCACATTAGTTACTATTTTGTTTTAGGAACACCACGAAGTAAAAAGACAAACAGCTGGAATATGAAGTATTCATAATGATAATAATGAAGTTCAACAAAGCTCAGAAGTTGAAGAACAACCACTGGTGAGTCTCTCTTGGTGGCCACGACAGCCGATTTATGGAAAGAGATTTAGAGAGAAAAAGAAAAAGAAAAAAAAAAGGCAGTAAGAAGAAACGTCACCCCCACCATTGAAGAAAAAGGATTCCGATCTCTACTCACATTTGCTCACTGGCAAAAAAAAAAAAAAGAACTTAAAACAACCTGCTCCAGCTACTCGACAGTTTACAAGGAACAACTTGAGTAACCCTTGCTCCCATGATGAAATAAATACACGCCCATCACTCCAAACGAATGCTCTTTACGACACCGAATCGCACAACACACATCACACAGAACAAATAAGGTGACACCCACTCACCCACCTCCCTCCTCCTCCCAGTAAAAAGTGAGGTTCCAAGCTTGCTCATATATACAGGCTGTACCTACACACAACAAAAGCTGAAGAAATGAACAAACGCAAATGAACATTTGTTCAAGACTGGCATAGCCTTTTCGTCATTTTTTTTTCTTCATCGGAGCAAGAGTCACTCCACTTGTTAGTTTCTTATTGTTTATCGTTCTCTGCCTCATTTTAGACTCCCCTTCATACTAATCAAACTGATGTTATCTGTATTTGTTTCGGTTGGTCTGTGTGTGTGTTTGACTATACTGAAGATCGATATAAGTGCAGCCATTTAGTTAACTGCTGATAACTTTTTAAAGGAAAACAAAATGGCCTCTTGCTTGAAGCGAACACAAGACACTCATCTTAAACACACTGACATCATAGGCACATATATGTAAAAGCAAGAAGAAAAAAAAAAGGGAAAGAAAGAGGTTCTGTTATACCGCAGCTGTTGCATCAAGATGCGTCACCGGTTTACATGCACGTAGGTTTGAGCATAGACAAGAACTGAATTTCCTCCCTTGCTTCGTACGTGTACACAATAGGCTCACTGGCATATTCGACAACGATCGTAGAAGTGGCTTTCCTGATGAATAGTCGCCTTCCACAGAATCAGATGTGATCATTTAATGTATTTGGATTTGTTTTGCGTTGATAGCAGGAAAAAAAATCGCAATTTCCCTTACCACCCCTATTTCAATGAAAGGGGTATAAAGTTCGTCATTATCAGTTATTGATATAAAAGATCATTCTTAGGAACCAAACTGTTCAGCGCAGTACCATGGTTGAACTACTCGGCTGACTTTTTTCATAACATCCTCGAGCTGGCACAATTGTTTCCCCAAATTAACCCTGCAAACAATACCTCAGACCCTTGAATATTAACAGGCATTTTTGTGTGGTCTACTGTGTGCGGTTTGGAGCACATCTTATATTTGACTTAATTAACATAACCGTTTAAATTCTCTGTAAGCATCTTATTGTTACTTCACCGCATTTTTCACATCCATATTATAAATAGATCTCTGTTCACGCATATGCACTAATGTCATTTAAAAGCGTAACATTTATTGACAATATCGAACATAATTATGTGTGATTGTCGCTGCTTCCCTCTGAACCATCACTGTTATTGTCACATTATGAATAATTACATGTGAGTAACAGTGACGATCACAAACATGATCGAATATAGACTGCTGATATTATATTTGCATATCTTTTGCCGAGTTAGTTTACTATTATGAAACAAACACTGAAGCAAGACTATTTGTTAAGATCACATTTACATACCATTTTTGGAAATTAAATTCACGCTACTACTTCGTAGTGTTACATTTATAGACCTTGTTTGAAATTTAATTGAAGCTATTTTCACAAGTTAGTTTAAAATCAGAAAATTAAGTAAAAGATAATGTCAGATTTGTACAATTAGATTTAAGTCATTTTTGCAAGTTAATGTAACATGAAATGTTAATCTCAAAAGTAAAAACATTGTTAACAGTCCATTTATGATTCCTAGGTTCTTTGAATCTAACATGACAACATAACATAGTTGATTATCTTAACATAAGAAATCATAGCTTGATATCAACTTTTAATGCAATGTTTATGTTATCATTTTCTGGCATAATGTAACTTTGTAATGTCAAAGTAACATTCCTGATGGGATATTATCGTTATGTTCTATTTCTAATGCTACATCGATGTTACTATCTTCGGTTACTAAGTCAATGGGAAGAGTTATCTACATGCAATGTAACATTATGATGTTATAGATATGTTATCAGTGAAATATCATTTTAGCAAAAAATGCGCACCGTTAATGTCACATTCTGACGTTAATGTAATATCAGTAAGGTAAATATTAATTGTACTCTATGGGTTGGTTATTACATTAATATTTCGGTTTTTTGTTTGTTTGTTTACTGTTGTTGTTGTTGTTGCTGCTGCTGCTGCTGCTGCTGTTTGTTTGTTTGTTTGTTACCAGAACATTAATGCAACAAACAGAATTACATTGAGGTAATGTCACTTCATGACGTTACCGTAACATCCTTGGATTAATGTGTTAGCACTAATCTCATAGTATCGTAACATGCCAGTTCTATCCAGGTCTCTCTTCCTGTGCATACGCCTGAAACGTGTCAGCGCAGCTGGATTTCACACACACTTCACTCACACACGTCTTCCTCCATAGGAACGTGAATCACTATCTTATGCAACAAAGCCGCTCTGGATTGCCACTTGCGGATCTTCTCTCTTCTGATAGCTTTCTGAATGTCCAGACTGTACGCGTCCACTAAGTGTATCAGGGCTCGCCTCCTAGCTGCCCTGGAGAAGCCCATGGTGCCTTGGGCTGCAATGTCTGAAGACGCACGCAGTCCCACTGGTTGCTCCACGATGAGTTCGCGGCGCCATTTGCTCCGATTGTGCTTGCCGGCGTTTGAGACGGTCTTCTGCTGAGGCTTAGGTTTGGAAACCCATGCCACGTTTTCTTGCTGGAATGAGACTGTGGCTTTCTTCTTGAAGTCTGGTTTGGACAGCTTTGACCTGGTGTCTTGCTGGGAGTCCGGTTTGGAAACCTCTGATGTGGTATGTTGCTGAGTCTCTGGTTTGGACAGCTTTGACCCGGTGTCTTGCTGGGAGTCCGGTTTGGAAACCTCTGATGTGGTATGCTGCTGAGTCTCTGGTTTGGACAGCTTTGACACGGTGTCTTGCTGGACGTCTGTTCTAGAAACCTTTGACACAGTATCTTGTTGGGAGTTTGGTTTAGAAATGTTTGAGAAAGTGTCTTGCTGAGACTCTGGTTTGGAAGGTTTTGGCACAGTATCTTGCTCAGACTCTGGTTTGGAAAGCTTTGACATAGTGTTTTGCTCAGACTCTGGTTTGGAAAGCTTTTGACACATTTTTTGGAAATCTTTGACACAGAATCTCCTGGGAGTGTGGCTTGGGAGCCTTTGACATGTTGTCTTGCTGGGAGACCGCTTTGGAAACGTTTGACACAGTGTCTTGCTGGGAGTCTGCTTTGGAAACCTTTGACACAATGTCTTGCTGGGAGTCCGCTTTGGAAACTTTTGACACAGTGCCTTGCTGGGAGTCCGCTTTGGAAACCTTTGACACAGTATCTTGCTGGGAGTCCGGGTTAGAAACCTTTGACACAGTGTCTTGCTGGGAGTCGGGTTCGGAAACCTTTGACACAATGTCTTGCTGGGAGTCCGGTTTGGAAACCTTTGACTCAGTGTCTTGCTGGGAGTCCGGTTTGGAAACCTTTGACTCAGTGTCTTGCTGGGAGTCCGGTTTGGAAACCTTTGACTCAGTGTCTTGCTGGGAGTCCGGTATGGAAACCTTTGACACAAAGTCTTGTAGTGAATCTTGTCTGGAAACCTCTACCTGTTGCTTTTCTGCAGATTCAGCATCACCTCCCTTTAGTAATCTCATAACACGTGGTTGGTCTTCTTGTTTGTCAGTATCTTGACCGATTTGGTTTTGGCTAATGATCGAGTCTGGTTGGTTTCTTTTGTAGTGTTGCTCTCTCTTTGCTTCGCAAGCATATATTTAAGGGTGCGATTCGTCTGCCGTCGTCCATGTGAACACTCTCTGTGCTGTTTCTTCTTGTGGTAACCCCTGGGGGCGGGCTTGACCTTTTGTGAGGAAATGTTCTGAGGGTCTGGCTTTTCAGCTGATTTGCAAATGTTCTTATTGCCCTTGTCCTCTAATCCTGTCAGAGTATCGACTGGTCCCGTTTCATCGCTGTCACTTCCTTTGTTACTCAACGCACTCTTAGAGTCGATGGAATGTTTGTCAGGAGTGTGATAAGCCGTACTTATTTCTGCACTGCTGTCCTTGGCAGCCTGTAGTTTGTCTGTCTTTTGTTTCCGTTGGTTATGTTCCT
>CM031610.1:60188376-60190876 GCA_018398815.1 Conus ventricosus
TTAATCTGTATGTGTTGCCAACGGATAGCAAACTGTTAATCTGTATGTACAGCAAATGGATAGCAAACATGTTAATCTGTATGTAGAGCCAATGGATAGCAAACATGTTAATCTGTATGTAGAGCCAAATGGATAGCAAACATGTTAATCTGTATGTAGAGCCAATGGATAGCAAACATGTTAATCGGTATGTAGAGCCAATGGATAGCAAACATGTTAATCTGTATGTAGAGCCAAATGGATAGCAAACTTGTTAATCTGTATGTAGAGCCAAATGGATAGCAAACTTGTTAATGTGTATGTAGAGCCAAATGGATAGCAAACTTGTTAATCTGTATGTAGAGCCAAATGGATAGCAAACATGTTAATCTGTATGTAGAGTCAAATGGATAGCAAACATGTTAATGTGTATGTAGAGCCAAATGGATAGCAAACATGTTAATCTGTATGTAGAGCCAAATGGATAGCAAACATGTTAATCTGTATGTAGAGCCAAATGGATAGCAAACTTGTTAATCTGTATGTAGAGCCAAATGGATAGCAAACATGTTAATCTGTATGTAGAGCCAAATGGATAGCAAACATGATAATCTGTATGTAGAGCCAAATGGATAGCAAACATGTTAATCTGTATGTAGAGCCAAATGGAGAGCAAACATGTTAATCTGTATGTAGAGCCAAATGGATAGCAAACATGTTAATCTGTATGTAGAGCCAAATGGATAGCAAACATGTTAATCTGTATGTAGAGCCAAATGGAGAGCAAACATGTTAATCTGTATGTAGAGCCAAATGGATAGCAAACATGTTAATCTGTATGTAGAGCCAAATGGAGAGCAAACATGATAATCTGTATGTAGAGCCAAATGGATAGCAAACATGTTAATCTGTATGTAGAGCCAAATGGATAGCAAACATGTTAATCTGTATGTAGAGCCAAATGGATAGCAAACATGTTAATCTGTATGTAGAGCCAAATGGATAGCAAACATGTTAATCTGTATGTAGAGCCAAATGGAGAGCAAACATGTTAATCTGTATGTAGAGCCAAATGGATAGCAAACATGTTAATCTGTATGTAGCCAAATGGAGAGCAAACATGATAATCTGTATGTAGAGCCAAATGGATAGCAAACATGTTAATCTGTATGTAGAGCCAAATGGATAGCAAACATGTTAATCTGTATGTAGAGCCAAATGGATAGCAAACATGTTAATCTGTATGTAGAGCCAAATGGATAGCAAACATGTTAATCTGTATGTGTTGCCAATGTGTGATTCCAGTGTGCAACATTCGGCTGCAAACTAGTTTTGTCTACCACTGAGAAACAACAACTTCCTAAACGGCTTCGTCTGATGATCTGAAATCAGTTCAGCATTTGATCCAATTGATGAATTCATTTCCTTTATGATTTACATTCAATATGACTATGCATATGTCTGTAGAATGTAGCCATACACTTCAGTTAATAATAATAGTGAGAAGAAGAAGAAGAAGAAGAAGAAGAAGAAGAAGAAGAAGAAGAAGAAGAAGAAGAAGAAGAAGAAGAAGAAGAGGAGGAGCAGGAGGGGGAGGAATAAAACGAGAACAGGTAAGGTAAGGTAATGTTGCTTATACCCAGTCGACCGCAAATGGCCATATCAGGGCTGTCACCGCATTGAAGTCAATTCACAAGTCATTATTGGGTGAAAAAAAACTCATTCACACAGCCCTTTAAAACACACCTTCTAAAAATACAACGGAAATTTTGCTAAAACTCTTTCCTCCGTAAAATGTTTAGATCAGATGAAAATTGTTAATCTCTTTCAGAAATTCAGAGATCACATCAGGTGGACGTCTCTGAACAAGGTTTTCATGGAATCTGCTGTAAAATGTTTATGTCTCACATCGTGCAAGTCCCAACACTCTAAAGGAATATGTTTCATTGTGAGTGAAACCTAACATGGAATGCACCACGGAGCCAGAAGAAGAAGAAGAAGAACAGGAACAAGAACAAGAACAAGCAAAACAAGAACAAGAACAATATTTTAAAAAAAGAAAAAAAAAGCGTAAAGTAACATTTAGGCTTGTTTTGTGCACAGTACGAACAAAACAGATATTTTCGACAAATGTCTTTTTTTCAGACGTCACAAAGAAGAGGTATTCAAAATGCACCAAACAATACTCACCGGAAGGCTGTCTGCAATAGTCTATACACACCAGCAGGAACACTTTAGAGAGGACAGTCAATATATTGTTCACTCACATCAAACCAAGCCGCGGGTGTCGATCAAAGCTTCATGCTCCCGTCAATCACCAGAGTGCACTGGAACAGAAATCTGCAAAAGCTTCATTCCATCACCTGGACCGGGTCCATTACGACCAGAGGGCATTATGTGTGACATCATGACTCCACACACCCTTTCCAACATTCGCTCAGTCTTTGGTTGCGTCCTTGGCATTGCAGTCACCTGATTTTTTTTTTTTTTTTTTTTTTGTATAGTGGAAGAGATATGCATC
>CM031610.1:60198376-60323376 GCA_018398815.1 Conus ventricosus
TTTTCACACTGCTTCTAGGCCTGAGAGGTGCAGATGCTGTTTGGCCTAAGCGTAACGTGGTAAGGAGTTGATGCCCTGGTAGGGCTTCCCATGTCAGATAGGCTAAGGGTGAGGATCCTGACTAAGAGTAACCCGCCTTTATCCTTTTCTTGTTTTCTGCCTCCCTTATTTGGCCCTTTTCTATCTTCGTCTCCACAGCCCTGATATGGCCCCTTTGCGGTCGGCTGGGCTATAAGCAACATTATCTTATCTTCGTTCCCCTTCAAATCTTCTTTTCCACACTCCTTTTCTCTCTGTGGTCTCCTTAAGATCCGCCGCGTTTGCCGTGCGGTGCGACCTGTGTCGGAGGGGAATGAGATCCTGGTGATTGAGAGGGCCAGCGCTCTCAACACATCACTTTGGCTCGGACCTCTCCTAGACAGGGAGTACACTTTGGCCCGGGTGTACTAATCGGCTCCCCTTCTTGGGGTTGGGTCAAGACGGGCAGTTCCCCAGCTGGCCAAGTAAACCCCTGCAGTGCTCAGCTCTCTGTTCCCGGGAGTTGAGCATGATCAGGGGGGATAGGGTTGGTTGCTTCTGCTTGTCATATGTCTCTCCCGAAGCCTGGAAGGGGTCAAGACATTGGTTTCTTGGCCCTGGCCCCTTAGTTGGACTCCAAGGTGGGTGGGTAAGGGAGGGATGAATCACAATAAATCAATATGGCTCTTTCAAAAACAATCCCCCCCAAAGGAAGAGGAAGGCGGCATCCCTATTTCAGGGGAACGTTATTCTGACAGCGATTCTGACACGGAGATACGACAGAGAACAGGTTTCTGGGCTTCCTGGCTCGTGGTGGAAGGGACGGAGCAGGAAAGACCCCTTTCAGCTTTGAGCCCTTTTGCTATTCAAAAGGGCTTTCAAGGCTTAGCAGGTGACCCTCAGTCCGTCAAAAGGTTGAGGAATGGATCGTTTTTAGTTCAATGTCGATCAAGAAAACAATCTGAACAGCTGTTGAGGGCAACAAAATTAGTGGATAGGGAGATCAGGGTGACTCCCCATAAACAGTTAAATTCCTCAAAAGGTGTGATTCGCTGCAGAGATCTAACGGGTGTCTCAGAGGCAGAAATAAAAACAGAACTGGCGTTCCAGGGTGTGACGGAGGTGCGCAGGGTGACAGTCAAGAAAGGTGCAGAGAGAGTGGCCACCAACACCCTCTTTCTGACCTTCTGCAACCCTGTGCTGCCTCCGGTCATCAAAGTTGGCTACCTGAACGTCCGTGTTCAGTTGTATGCCCCGTCCCGTTGAGATGCTTCAGGTGCCAGAGGTTTGGACATGTCAGAGACCGCTGTTTGGGCAGGAGGTGTGCGGTGTTTGCTGCAAGGCAATCCATGATGGGCCGTGCAAAGATCCGGCACATTGTGCTAACTGCAGTGGCGATCATCCCTCCTCTTCAAGAAACTGTCCTCTTTGGATTCAAGAATCCACCATTCAACGAATAAAAACGGAAAGAAGATCTCCTTTTTTGAAGCCCCAAGCAGGTTGTGGGCAGTCAGACTCAACAGCTTCATATGCTTCGGCCGTAAAGTCGGTTCCCGCAGTTTCCACTCGATCAGTCTGCTGTCAGACTGATGACTTTACATTTTCCAAAACATTGCAAGTCAGAACTGTCAACTCTGGTGGAAGCAGGTCCGCCACCTTCCCACCCAAAGTGACTGCCCTGGTGGAGGCAAAAAATCCGCCACCCCTCAGACTGCCCAGCAGTCTACAACATCTGCTGCTGGGCAGATTAAAAAACCAGCAATTCCGCCTCGAACTCTCCTATCCAGTGCCCGTGCGGGCAAGGGAGTTCCACCCAATGTGGAGACGGTGGAGATGAGAAAACAACCTCCACCATCTCCCAAATCCAGACCTCCACCATCTCCAAAATCCAGGCCTTTGTCACCTGCGGGCAAGTCTGCCAGCGGGTCCAAAGACCAACACAGTCCAGTGAAACTAAAAAATAAGTTCACTCCATTGGCCGCAGATGCTGATGAGGAGATGACCTGATCTCTCTCCTTTTCGCCTCTGCACCATGGATAATACAATAATCCATTGGAATATCCGTGGTCTAAATTCCAACTTCGAGGAGCTGCAGCTTCTGTGTCAGTCTATGAAACCTTCTGTCGTGGCTCTTCAAGAAACCCAAATTCAAAGCCAGAAGACCTTTACTCTTTCTGGCTTTAATATTCTGTCGGGCGGTGTTGCCCTTCTCCTTCACAAAACTTTGTTGTATAGTCTGTCGCTCTGTCTACCTCCCTTCAGGCTGTAGCTGCAAGAGTCACTCTCCACAAGACTGTCACAATCTGTTCTCTTTATCTACCTCCATCTGTCCCGGTTTGTCGTCAGGACCTTGTCAGTCTGTTAGGGGAACTTCCTCGACCTTTTTTGCTGTTGGGTGACTTTAACGGTCAAAACCCCTCTTTGGGGTAGTACCGGTTCGTCATCCAGAGGTCTGCTGATTGAGGATGTCCTTTCGGATTTGGATTTGTGTTGTCTGAACGACGGATCTGCAACTTACCTCCATTCTTCCACAGGTTCACTTTCGTGTTTAGATTTGTCGGTTTGTGACCCCTCGCTGGTCCTGGACTATGAGTGGTCTGTCCATGACGATCTGCACGGAAGTGACCATTTCCCTGTCCTTCTACAACCGTAATAACTGAACACGTCTCTGTCTCTCAGCATTTAAATTATAAGAAAGCAAACTGGGATCTCTTTGCAGCCACTGTTTCTAAGGAGTTCCAGGACACTGATTTTTTTCAGAGTCCTGACCCAGCTGAATCACTGACTAACATTATGATTAAATGTGCTAAGGCCTGTATTCCAGTGTCTTCCGATAAACTTCAAATGCCAAAAACACCCTGGTTCGATTCAGAATGCCAACAAATTTCTAAAGTTAGAAAACGGGCTCAGCGTCAGGTATACCAACGACCTTCGGGTCCCAACGCTCGAGCCCATCAGAAACTCCGTGCTAAATCAAGACACACTTTTAAAATCAGTAAACGTCGGTCTGGAGAAGCTTCTGCTCCAGGCTGACATCAAAAACTTCTAAGAAAAAAGTGTGGAACATCATTAAGAAAATCAAAGGGAAGAACACCTGTCCACTGTGAAACCATCTCAAGTTTTCAGATTCTTTAATAACAGAGAAGAAAGCAGTTGCTAATCTGCTTGCTTCAACCATTGAAAAGAATTCCTCCTCTTCTAATAAATCAGTCACTTTTGTCAAAAACAAAGCCCTAAAAGAAAAATCACCCTGCAACTTTTCATCTGACAACATGGAAGACTACAATCTTCCTTTCACATTAAACGAGCTGAAATCTGCCTTACTCTCTTGCAGCGATTCCTCTCCAGGTATAGATGACATTCATTATCAACTATTGAAACATCTTCCGCAAGAAGGTCTGAACATCCTGTTACAGGTATACAACCACGTGTGGACTACAGGTTGCTTTCCACCCTCTTGGCGGACAGCCCTCATTATTCCATCCCCCAAACCTGGAAAAGATCTTTCTAATCCATCTAACTACCGTCCCATAGCTTTGACCAGCTGTGTCTGTAAATTGATGGAAAAAATGGTCAATGCTAGGCTCATGTGGAAACTCGAAACCGATGGCCTTTTGGCGAAAGAACAGTGTGGTTTCCGCAAACATCGTAGTACAGTTGACCATTTGATTCGTCTGGAATCTACACTTAGGAACGCTTTTTTAAACAGACAGCATGCAGTGGCAATTTTCTTTGACTTGGAGAAGGCCTACGATACCACCTGGAAGTCGGGGTACTTCATGATCTCCACGATCTGGGTTTTCGAGGTCATCTTCCGCTTTTTATTCAAAATTTTTTGGCAGAACGACAGTTTCAGGTCCGGGTTGGCACACTCTCTCTGATGTCCACGAGCAGGAGTTGGGTGTTCCACAGGGGAGCATACTATCTCCTGCCCTCTTTAGTATTAAGATCAACAACATTGTTCAATCAGTTCAGCAGGGTTCAGACTGCTCATTGTTTGTGGATGATTTTGCTGTCTACGCAACTGGAAGCCTGTACCCGAGTGTCCAGCGCAGGCTCCAGCTTTGCGTAGATAAAATCCATCGGTGGGCGGATGAAAACGGTTTCACCTTTTCTGCTACAAAAACCCAGTGTATTCACTTCCATAATTTCCGTCAGTTTTTTCCAGATCCGGAACTTCAAGTAGGGAAATCTCCATTCCAGCTGTTAAAGAGGCCAAATTTCTGGGAGTCATTTTTGACCAAAAACTTAACTTTCTCAGCCATATTAAAAACCTCAAAACTGCTTGCCAAAGGCACTGAATATTCTGCGGGTCGTAGCACACACCGACTGGGGCGCTGATAAGAAAACTTTGTTGCACCTCTACAGAGCCCTGGTCCGTTCCAAACTGGACTACGGTTGTGCTGTGTACGGCTCCGCAAGATCATCTTACCTCAAACTCTTGGACCCTATCCACCATCAAGGGCTTCGTCTCTGTCTTGGAGCGTTCCGCACCACCCTGTGTACAGCCTGTACGCAGAGGCAGGTGAACCTTCACTGTCCAACCGCAGGCTGAAACTGTCTTTGAATTATTACATCCGACTGTTCTCAGAACCGCAGAATCCTGCCTATGACTGTGTTTTTGACCCTCCGTTCCAAAGTAAGTTTGAAACCAACCCGAAATGTATTCCGCCGTTTGGGCTTCGTATGCAGCCTCACGTGCGGAATGCAGGTATAGACCTGGGAGTGTTTCCGATTTTTCCAAGTTTCCGGATCAAACCTCCATGGACCTTTTTCACACCAGAGATTCGTTTTGATCTCGCAGCTTTCCGTAAGGAGTCTACCAGCTCTCTGGCGTACAAGGCTTTGTATGCCGAGCTCTGTTCCAAATTCCCATTCTATCAAACAGTTTTCACTGACGGTTCAAGTCTGAGGATGGAGTGGCCTGTGCAGCCTACTGCCCTGGGGTCTCTTCTCAGATATTGTTGGAACATATACATTCAGATGCTTCTGTCTATTCTGCTGAATTAACTGCTCTAGTACTGGCTTTGAAGATAATCTCCCATTCTTCGAGGAGGGACTTTCTGGTTCTGTCGGATTCGCTGTCAGCTTTGGAGGCCATAGCTGGCCGCAACCTTCAGCATCCAGAACTTTTACCTTTTTTTGAACTTTTTAGCAAGTTGAAGGCGGACGGTTACAACATTACTCTTGCTTGGGTTCCTGGCCATGTTGGCATCGGCGGGAACGAAATGGTTGATGGTTTAGCCAAGAACGCCACAAGAGAGAAACTGTCCAAACAACTTATATCCCCTGCTCAGATGTGAAACCCAAAATTAACGATTATGTGAGAGACCTCTGCAGGAGGATTGGAACACACAGACGAATAACAAACTCTTTCAGATCCGTCCAAACCTTAAAGACTTCCTCCCATCTACGTCGGGTGGTCGTAAAGAGGAAACGGTTCTGTGCCGGCTGCACACCGGCCATTCGTATTTACCATTCTTACCTTTTAAAGAGTGAAGAAGCTCGTGGTGCATTCCATGTCATGCCCACTCACAGTGGAAACATGTTTCTTTTAGAGTGTTGGGACTTGCACGATGTGAGACACAAACATTTTACAGCGGAGTCCATGAAGATCCTGTTCAGGGATGTCCGCCTGACGTGATCCTTGGGTTTTTTGAGAGAAATTAACATTTTTCATCTGATTTGAGATTTTATGGAAGAAGGATTTTTAACAAAGTTTCTGGTTCGTTTGTAGACGATGTCATTTAACGAGATGTGTGAAAGTTTTTTTTTTTTTTTTTTTTTTTTTTTTAAAATGACTGGTGAGTTGATTTTAACGTGGTGAAAAGCCCTGATGTGGCCCTCTGCAGTCGGCTGGGCTATAAGCAACATTATCTTATCTTAGCTGTACATCACCAGTTACTTTCAATGAGCAAATTTCATTTTTCAGGCCTGCATCGACGATAATCTGGAGATGGTGGAGTTTCTAGTGGATAAGCAGGCCGATGTGGATGCTTGTGATAATGAAGGATGGACGCCACTCCACGCCATTGCTTCTTGTGGCTACACTGAGATTGCCAGGTATTGAAGTAATGTGTTGGATCTGTTGGTAATTTTGCAGCTTTTCTGAATAGGTTTTCTGATTTTTAGATGAAGAAATAGTGAGAAATGTGAGCTTTAGGTTCCTACTAATGCTAGTTGCCTGAAGAAACTTGATTTGATACGCAATGATAGCTTGTTCGCTACACTATACACAGAAGATCGAGCCAATCAGTTGTGGCTTTAATTTCACATTAAACGCTAAAACTTTCTTTGTCATTACAAGGGATTAAAAAACAAACAAACTGTAAGATGTTTCTTCACAGTACCTCAGTGTTCACTGCTGACCGGTATGTCTTTCAAGACAACTGACTATCCTTCAGGTGATAAGCCAAGCTCAGTTTTTAGCTCGGTTTGTACAGTGACAAGCAGCATGCTTCCAGTGACTTAGTGGCTTAAGACACAAAAGAGTATAATTCATATTGAAAGACTTTAAAATCCTCTTTTCTATTGCTTGCATAATGAATATTTTCCATTGACATTCTCTTTCCATTTGCAAACACATACCAAATGACCAGGAATTTGGGCAAAATTCCTGACAATTTAAATCATAAATGAATGCCCAAATAAGCCATTGCCACAAATTTGCTCACAGTCATGTGCTTTTGATTTGATCCTTGACCGCAGTTGCACAGTGGCACTCGAAGGCTGTTGAAAGCTGAATTTGTAAATTAGCCTGATAACAGTGATATTTTCCTGTGTCATAAGTTTTGCATTGCTAGTCATTTCAGAATGAGACAGAATCAGTAAACTAGAATTAATCATGATCATTGCACAGACCAAGTTTTGCACGGTAAGTTTTTCAGCAGTTTTGCAGCAATATATTTATAATGAAACAGTTTTCATTGTTTTTGTTGTTTCTTTGTGTGTTTGTTGATACTCAACAGGAAATATGATTAATTTCAGGCTGACAGTTGCACTGGCTTGCTGTCCACATCTGTGCTCTTGCTTCTTGTTTCTGTCATTAAATTAAAATATTGCTCTGTCTTGCTGTCACAATCTGTGCTCTTGCTTCTTGTTTCTATCATTAGATTAAAATTTTATAAGTGTGCTAGTTTATATTTTAAGCCTCCAGAGTGACCTTGCGCTTTTGTCACATTATGATCAGCTTTTGTTAGGTTGGTAATTCTGTGTGTGTGTGTGTGTGTGTGTGTGTGTGTGTGTGTGTGTTGCTCTGTCTTTGAATTTAAATTTACAGTTCTATTGTTGTCGTGTTCACATGGTGTAGTTGCATCTTCAACCTACAGGTATACATCAGCAAGACTCTTCAGCAAATTAAGCAGATGTGACTTTGTGAAGTCATGGCTGTAATCTGACCCCTTCACTCACTTTTCTTCCATTTTCCATCTTTTGGCCAGTTCTTGATCATTTTCAGCAGTCTGCGTCAGTGTTTGTCATTCTGTCTGTTGGCTAGCTCAGTGCTTGTCACTCTTATTACTTTACACACACACACACACACACACACCACACACACACACACACACACACACACACCACACACACATGCAAACACAGACACAAGTTTACACACACACACTCTCTAATGTGCATACACACACAAACACATGCACACAGCATTCATTCTATGAAATTTTAAAAGAATTGCTCTACTTTCATTGTCTTGGAGGAGAGAAGATGTCTGTTTCAGCATTAGCTTCTGAATCTTTCAATAAAAAATTCTAAGTCCTTGAAGCACCATCTCCAGGATAGTAAATAAGTAACAGTTCTTCCAGGTATTTTGAATTTACTGCAAACTTTGTCATGACCTTGATCTTGCAGGATTCTTGTGCACTTATGGATAGAAATCTTGACTAAAAGTAAGATAGCGGTGTAAACTAAGTATGTCTCTGTCTACAGTCTCTCTCTTTCACACACACACACAAACACACACACACACACACCACACACACACACACACACACACACACCACATATCACAACTCCACACCACACCACACTACAACACAACACAACAAAACACAAGACAACACGTATACAACACAGGCACACATTCACTTTGTTCCAACAAGTGATAGTGACACAGTGGGAATTACATTTGGTGAGGATGAAAAGAAAGGATTAGGAGGATTTGCAGACATTTTGTTAAGGTCTCTCTTTTCATGTGTCAGCTTTGAATGCAGAGGGAGGATTTTGAGAGGATAGAGGGGTATATGTCTTCATTTTCCACCATCTCGCCACCTGTGAAGTAATGACAAGGCAACATTCAGTTCAGCTCTCAGTCCTTTTGATTCCATGGTGTAGTTTAGGCTCATTGGTATAGCCAGCCTCCAATATAAGGCCTCACATATCAATAAAACAACAACAAACAAAAAAGATAGAGAGAAGAAAGAAGGAGATAAAAGAGAAAAGAAACAAAAGAGGAAAAAAAAGGAGAAAAAAATTCTGTCTTGTAAAAACAGTGTATGCACAAGAAGGTTTCCAAATTATGGATACCATGATCATCAGTCTACTGACATTTTTTCTAGGCTATGCTAAGATTGCCAGGCATTTATTTTATTTTTCTAACCCCCTGTTTAAAAAAAGAAATGTAAAGGGAAAAATCATGGAAAAACAATATCGAGTGAAACAACTTTAACAACAACAACAGAAATCACACATGTATACACAGAACCCGTATTCATGAGCAAAGAGACTCAGACGTAAGAAATGTAAAGGGAAAAAAATCATGAAAAACAATATTGAGTGAAACAACAACAGCAACAACAACAAAAATCACACAACACAAAGCCATATGAGCAAAGAGACAGCTGAATAAACAGGTAGGATCAATTCAATCATTCCATGGCATGTTATGGATTTGATAATAGAGTGAAAAGTGTTCAAAACTATAGTATTAGTGCTCGTACAGACCAGAAGAAAATTTTACACAATCCTTTTTTTTTTTCCTATCAAGTGTATCATTAAATTGTTGGAAATCTATAGCAGCTTGTTTCCTTGACATCTAACAATTCTGATTAATGATTCCCAAACTCTCTTGAGTTAGCTGCCCCCCCACCCCCCCCCCCCCCACCCCACCCTCCCTTTTTTTCCCCCTCTAGGCTCTGCATCATTCATTCACAGCTTTCATTTGTTGTTGTGCCTCCTACTATTGGCACAACAAATTTTAAAATGGCACATGATCTTTTTATAAGATGTGCCCATCAGGCTGGAGGATATCAATCAGTTAGTGTCAGACCATTGTTGCGAATTGCTGTGAGAGTTTAGTTGGCCCATGGTCAGGTTGCCACAAGAAATTAGAAAGCCTTTGATATGAAATGGATTGCATAGTGTGTTTTGATTTGCTGTTGTAAGGTCTGTTTGCCAATGAGCATTGACTTCTCTGGTTAAGACTTTGTATATCATTTCTACATGCCTGAAAAAAAGGTAGCAAACTTGATTCATATTAACGTGGTCTTTCTTGACAAAATTTTAGCAAAAAAAATACATGTGTATTTTTTAACTTCTTACTTTAACAGTTTATATTGGTTTAATTATGTCTGCCCTAACTTGTGTTAAATGTCTTGACTGATAGTAGTGAGACATCACTTTTTTATCATTAGGCAACAGTGTTAGTTGGCAGAGGATGATGAGTCAGCAGTACCCAAGTTTCGTCTTCAAATTTGCAAACCAAAGCAATCCCCCAGAAAAAAAGTTAGTGTTGTTTTTATCATTGGATACCACTTTTTAATCAAGCATATATGTAGAATTAAGTGCCCCTTTTTCTCCTCTTGAAATATTTTGTTTGATAACTATCAGTTTTACAGAAACGGTAAATTAGCCACTACCACCACCACTACCCAACCACCCCCCCCCACCCCCACCCCCACCTAGTGTTTCATTGAATCATTCCATGTCACACCTTCAGTTTCGCTGTAGCTTTGAATTTAGCAGCCATCCCCTTCCCCCATCAAACTGCCTCTCCTCCTCCTTCCCCTTACTGCCTATGATTTTCAAAATTGACTTCTCACTTTGACCATCAACATGTCATTTGACCCAGTACCAAAGCTCTGCTATGCCTGTCCTCACTTTAACACAGACACATCCTCTCTCTGTAATATCTCTGCTCACTCTGTCTCTGTCTGTCCATCTGTCTGTCTCAGGGTCTGTCTGTCTGTTTCTCTGTGCTTCCCAATCCATATTACGTTCTCTCTCTCTTCTCTCTCTCTCTCTCTCTCTCTCTCTCTCTCTCTCTCTCTCTCTCTCTCTCTGCCTCTCTGAGTACATCCCCCCCCCCCTCTCTCTCTCTGTCACTCTCTTTCTGCTCTTCTTCCACCCCACCACATCTTTCTATCATCTTTTTCTCCCAGAACTATCTCTCTCTCTCTCTCTCTCTCTCTCTCTCTCTCTCTCTTTCTCTCTCTCTCTCTCTCTCTCCGTCTGTCTAGAGCTGTCTCTCTGTCTGTTTTGTCTGTCTATATATATGTCTTTCTGTCTGTCTCTTTCTCTGCCCCCCCCCCCCCCCCCCCCCCCCCCCATCCCTCTCTGTTTCCCTGCCTCCCTCATGTCTCAGTCTCTCTCTCCCTCCCTCTCTCTTTCTCACCCCCCCTCTCTCTCTCTTCCCCCTCCCCCTCCATTCACCTCTCTCCTTGGCTTATTTGTCTCCCCATTCTCCCTCTCTCACTCCTTCCCTTTACCCCATAATCTCTCTGCTTCTGCCTCCGAATCCATGATTTCAAAGGAGAACTGGGAGTTTAAGTGATTTGACAGGAGGTTTCAATATTTGTAATTCACTCTGTTGAACAAATGGAGCTTTGGCTTTTTAATTGAATAGTTTTCGTTTTCTTTTCCACCACCCTCTCCCCAGTCATGACCCTCTCACAAATAACTACCAGTGTCTTAAAATGAAAATTGAGTGGGTTGATCTGTCTCTGTCAGTCTGCACATTCTCTTTTTTCTTTGTATAGCTGTCTGTCTCTCTGCTCGCTCTCTCTCTCTCTCTCTCTCTCTCTCTCTCTCTCTCTCTCTCTCTCTCTCTCTCTCTCTCTCACTCTCTGTCTGTCTGTGTTTTCCTCTCTCTCTCTTCCTTCCCCTCGCCTTATAATATAGTTGTCAAATTCATTCATTCTCTCGCCCCTACTCTCTCTTTTTCTGACTCGCATGCCAGCAAATCTATCTTGTGTATAGTGATTAGGAACCCCATTGATCATGGGTGTACGTTTGTCGTTCTGCAGTGATATATATATGTAAACCCCACCTAGCATCCCTGAACTCTAAAGTAGAAATGATAAACAATTGCAGGCATAAATGGAAATCTTTGTCAATGCACCATTCCGTGGCACGTCCCCCCTGAACGCGCCCCCAAAAAAGAAAAAACCGGCAGGCCACGTGCCACACGCACAGAGCTCACACGCCCACACACCACAATATATAACACCGGTGGCGTGCCCAAATTGTATATCCTGATGAGAGCGTTTTAGCTTGAAACAAGCTTGTAGGTTTTTAATTCTTCCATTTTAAAATCCTATTTTAAACTGGTATATATATATATATATATATATATATATATATATATATATATATATATATGTGTGTGTGTGTGTGTGTGTGTGTGTGTGTGTGTGTGTGTGTGTGAACTTAATTTGAGTTTAGGGAAGTGTTATTTGTTCCATGAAATATACTAATTTTTTAGAGTTTTGCAAAAATTTCTGATGTTATGTTTGAACCACTTACAACTGAACATGGTCTGAGTGGTATATATGTGTGTGTGTGTGTGTGTGTGTGTGTGTGTGTGTGTGTGTGTGTGTGTGTGTGTGTGTGTGATATGCCGTAATCACTAATGATAATTCTTCCTAAGAAAAGAAATACCTAACACTACAAGTGCACTCTCAGTTTGATCAAGCAAAGTGATGCTCCAAGTTATTCCTAATAGATTACTCCTGCAAATTAGATGCCAGTATTGTTGAAAGACAGGCTGGATTCCACAAGGGCAGAAGTACCATGGAAAAGGTTTTTAACTGTGTGTAGGCTTTATCAAAAGCATCGCCAACACCAGAGGGAGTCTGGCAGTCTGAGGCTCTAAAGGGCACAGTTAGATTTGACACATAGGGCAAAAGCTAATCAACACCATCCAGCAATCGTATTCCAAAGCAACCACTGTAGTACTCACACAGATATGGAAGACTTGATTCCATAATTCGGGGAGTGTTTGTGACAGCTGTCTTCTGCACTTTTCAACGTATTTCTGGAATGTGTTATGACTGATGTACTCGAAGACCATGTCAGCACAGTCAGCATTTAAGGAAGAACCGTCATGAACCTTCGCTTTTAGATCTGACACCAATGGCCTGGCAGGTAGTGGTGAACAGAACTGGCCAAGTTTGTTGAGAAAGAAAGCTGGATGACAGCTGAGAGGTCATGGGTTTAGTTCCCATCAGGGCTATTTATATAGTAAACAAGTGGGGTATGTTTTGCTCCCATAAGGAAACCTAACACAGAGTAACTTTTATTCAAGACTGGCACAGCCTTTTAAACTTGAATAAAGTCAGACAAATACATCTATGGACGAACAATCTAATAGTGGGGGAAAAAACAAGCGCAGGCCAACAACTGAACTGTCTGGCAAAGATTTGGACTTGAGGGGAGGGAAGAGGGAGGGGAGTTTGAAGATGGAGAAACTGGGAAAATGAAATTAAAAAAAAAATAAAAAAATAATAATAATATGAAAACTCTTCTCTAGCTGCATAAGGGAACCATCGCAATCCCTTTTGAAGGCAGATATATTTGTATTGCCTGCTCCGAGGCCTTTCGCCCGCTGGATCGGGACTCATCAGGGAGACACGGCTGGTTGTGTCTGCGCTCCCGGCGTCAAATAGAGACACACCACAGTCCATAATACTGTGGTGTTCCTCACCACCATGGGTGCAAAAAAGAATCCAATAGCACCCCCAGAGCAGCCAGCGAAGAGTAGTAAATGCAACCAAACGAAAGTGTGGGGAGGAAAAAAAGTTGCTGTAAAATTAAAGACATTATGCAAATAATATAAAATGTAGGGGACAGTCTTTGAGCCTACGCCTGAAGATCCACCCAAAGATGCAAGGGAGATCAAAAGACAAACACACAGACGGACAGAAACAAATACAAATAACCTCAATTTAATCAAAGCAAAATCGGAAATGAAATGAGGTAGGGAACAGTAAACGATAAACAGTAAACAAGTGGGGTATGTTTTGCTCCCATAAGGAAACCTAACACAGAGTAACTTTTATTCAAGACTGGCACAGCCTTTTAAACTTGAATAAAGTCAGACAATACATAGACGAACAATCTAATAGTGGGGGAAAAAACAAGCGCAGGCCAACAACTGAACTGTCTGGCAAAGATTTGGACTTGATGGGAGGGGAGGGGAGTTTGAAGATGGAGAAACTGGGAAATGAAATTTAAAAAAAAAAAAAAAAGAAAACTCTTCTCTAGCTGCATAACTTAAGGGAACCATCGCAATCCCTTTTGAAGGCAGATATATTTGTATTGCCTGCTCCGAGGCCTTTCGCCCGCTAGATCGGGACTCATCAGGGAGACATGGCTGGTTGTGTCTGCGCTCCCGGCGTCAAATAGAGACACACCACAGTCCATAATACTGTGGTGTTCTCACCACCATGGGTGCAAAAAAGAATCCAATAGCACCCCAGAGCAGCCAGCGAAGAGTAGTAAATGCAACCAAACGAAAGTGTGGGGAGGAAAAAAGTTGCTGTAAAACTAAAGACATTATGCAAATAATATAAAATGTAGGGGACAGTCTTTGAGCCTACGCCTGAAGATCCACCCAAAGATGCAAGGGAGATCAAAAGACAAACACACAGACGGACAGAAAACAAATACAAATAACCTCAATTTAATCAAAGCAAAATCGGAAATGAAATGAGGTAGGGAACAGTAAACGATAAACAGTAAACAAGTGGGGTATGTTTTGCTCCCATAAGGAAACCTAACACAGAGTAACTTTTATTCAAGACTGGCACAGCCTTTTAAACTTGAATAAAGTCAGACAAATACATAGACGAACAATCTGATAGTGGGGGAAAAAAACAAAGCGCAGGCCAACAACTGAACTGTCTGGCAAAGATTTGGACTTGAGGGGAGGGGAGAGGGGAGGGGAGTTTGAAGATGGAGAAACTGGGAAAATGAAATTTAAAAAAAAAAAAAAAAAAAAATGAAAACTCTTCTCTAGCTGCATAACTTAAGGGAACCATCGCAATCCCTTTTGAAGGCAGATATATATATATATTTGTATTGCCTGCTCCAAGGCCTTTCGCCCGCTGGATCAGGACTCATCAGGGAGACATGGCTGGTTGTGTCTGCGCTCCAGCGTCAAATAGAGACACACCACAGTCCATAATACTATGGTGTTCTCACCACCATGGGTGCAAAAAAGAATCCAATAGCACCCCCAGAGCAGCCAGCGAAGAGTAGTAAATGCAACCAAACGAAAGTGTGGGGAGGAAAAAAAGTTGCTGTAAAACTAAAGACATTATGCAAATAATATAAAATGTAGGGGACAGTCTTTGGCTACGCCTGAAGATCCACCCAAAGATGCAAGGGAGATCAAAGACAAACACACAGACGGACAGAAACAAATACAAATAACCTCAATTTAATCAAAGCAAAATCGGGAAATGAAATGAGGTAGGGAACAGTAAACGATAAACAGTAAACAAGTGGGGTATGTTTTGCTCCCATAAGGAAACCTAACACAGAGTAACTTTTATTCAAGACTGGCACAGCCTTTTAAACTTGAATAAAGTCAGACAAATACATAGACGAACAATCTGATAGTGGGGGAAAAAACAAGCGCAGGCCAACAACTGAACTGTCTGGCAAAGATTTGGACTTGAGGGGAGGGGAGAGGGGAGGGGAGTTTGAAGATGGAGAAACTGGGAAAATGAAATTAAAAAAAAAAAAATGAAAACTCTTCTCTAGCTGCATAAGGGAACCATCGCAATCCCTTTTGAAGGCAGATATTATATATATATATGTATTGCCTGCTCCAAGGCCTTTCGCCCGCTGGATCGGGACTCATCAGGGAGACACGGCTGGTTGTGTCTGCGCTCCCGGCGTCAAATAGAGACACACACCACAGTCCATAATACTGTGGTGTTCTCACCACCATGGGTGCAAAAAAGAATCAATAGCACCCCCAGAGCAGCCAGCGAAGAGTAGTAAATGCAACCAAACGAAAGTGTGGGGAGGAAAAAAGTTGCTGTAAAACTAAAGACATTATGCAAATAATATAAAATGTAGGGGACAGTCTTTGAGCCTACGCCTGAAGATCCACCCAAAGATGCAAGGGAGATCAAAAGACAAAACACACAGACGGACAGAAACAAATACAAATAACCTCGATTTAATCAAAGCAAAATCGGAAATGAAATGAGGTAGGGAACAGTAAACGATAAACAGTAAACAAGTGGGGTATGTTTTGCTCCATAAGGAAACTTAACACAGAGTAACTTTTATTCAAGACTGGCACAGCCTTTTAAACTTGAATAAAGTCAGACAAATACATAGACGAACAATCTGATAGTGGGGGAAAAAAAAAGCGCAGGCCAACAACTGAACTGTCTGGCAAAGATTTGGACTTGAGGGGAGGGGAGGGGGAGGGGAGTTTGAAGATGGAGAAACTGGGAAAATGAAATTTAAAAAAAAAAAAAAAGAAAACTCTTCTCTAGCTGCATAAGGAAACCATCGCAATCCCTTTTGAAGGCAGATATATTTGTATTGCCTGCTCCGAGGCCTTTCGCCCGCTGGATTGGTGGATCTTCAGGCGTAGGCTCAAAGACTGTCCGTACATTTTATATTATTTGCATAATGTCTTTAGTTTTACAGCAACTTTTTTTCCTCCCCACACTTTCGTTTGGTTGCATTATACTCTTCGCTGGCTGCTCTGGGGGTGCTATTGGATTCTTTTTTGCACCCATGGTGGTGAGACACCACAGTATTATGGACTGTGGTGTGTCTCTATTTGACGCTGGGAGCGCAGACACAACCAGCCGTGTCTCCTGATGAGTCCCGATCCAGCGGGCGAAAGGCCTCGGAGCAGGCAATACATATCTGCCTTCAAAAGGGATTGCGATGGTTCCCTTATGCAGCTAGAGAGAGTTTTCATTTTTTTTTTTTTTTCAATTTTAATTTCATTTTCCCAGTTTCTCCATTTCAAACTCCCCTCCCCTCTCCCCCCCTCAAGTCCAAATCTTTGCCAGACAGTTCAGTTGTTGGCTGCGCTTGTTTTTTCCCCCACTATTAGATTGTTCGTCTATGTATTTGTTGACTTTATTCAAGTTTAAAAGGCTGTGCCAGTCTTGAATAAAAGTTAATCTGTGTTAGGTTTCTTATGGGAGCAAAACATACCCCACTTGTTTACTGTTTATCGTTTACTGTTCCTCCCTCATTTCATTTCCGATTTTGCTTTGATTAATTGGGTTATTTGTATTTGTTTCTGTCGTCTGTGTGTTTGTCTTTTGATCTCCCTTGCATCTTTGGGTGGATCTTCAGGCGTAGGCTCAAAGACTGTCCCTACATTTTTATTATTTGCATAATGTCTTTAGTTTTACAGCAACTTTTTTTCCTCCCCACACTTTCGTTTGGTTGCATTTACTACTCTTCGCTGGCTGCTCTGGGGGTGCTATTGGATTCTTTTTTGCACCCATGGTGGTGAGAACACCACAGTATTATGGACTGTGGTGTGTCTCTATTTGACGCCGGGAGCGCAGACACAACCAGCCGTGTCTCCCTGATGAGTCCGGATCCAGCGGGTGAAAGGCCTCGGAGCAGGCAATACAAATATATCTGCCTTCAAAAGGGATTGCGATGGTTCCCTTATGCAGCAGCTAGAGAAGAGTTTTCATTTTTTTTTTTTTTTTTTTTTTTAAATTTCATTTTCCCAGTTTCTCCATCTTCAAACTCCCCTCCCCTCAAGTCCAAATCTTTGCCAGACAGTTCAGTTGTTGGCCTGCGCTTGTTTTTTCCCCCACTATTAGATTGTTCGTCTATGTATTTGTCTGACTTTATTCAAGTTTAAAAGGCTGTGCCAGTCTTGAATAAAAGTTACTCTGTGTTAGGTTTCCTTATGGGAGCAAAACATACCCCACTTGTTTACTGTTTATCGTTTACTGTTCCCTACCTCATTTCATTTCCGATTTTTATTTTATATATGTTGGATTTTTCAGCTCTTGACTGGATCTGACCCAGAGCTGAGTTTGCAATGGGCTCAGTTTGGAAAACTGCAACCACACATACATAATTATGATTGTTATCCACTTACTGGATGTGTCTCAGATTTCTGTTCCAGGTGTCTGTATCTCTCATTCTCAGGTCTATTTGCCGCTTGATTATATTGTGATAGTATACTTAAAGTACAGCCCTGTCATGCAGTTTTAGATCAGGATGGAATTCCATAGCATCATCTTCATCATCCTCATCTTCATCGATGGCGTAAAATTAAAGAATAAAGTCTGACCTTTATGACCTGCTGTCGTGATGACCTCAGTTTTCCTTTCCTTTCCAAATCTTTACCCTAGGTGCGTTTGTGTTGTGGTCGCTAAAAGTAATACTTTACACTGTTGTTGGATGGACTTTTGTTGCGGGAGGAGGCCACTTACTCAATTATTGTCATCAGTAGAGGCTTAGAAGGTGCTGTTAGAATTGCTGATGTTGAATCAGAACAGGCACACTGAAAACAACAGAAGCAACTTGGCAGGAAGGCAGTGTCTCCGCATGCGAGTTGCCTCATGATGACTTGACATGAACTCTGCCTGTGGATTACAGGTGTTTGAGCAGTGATGAGAGAAGCCAGGATGTGACTTTTGATGGGGAGCAGGCATAAGCAGGGTTTGGGTGTTGCCACTGGAGTGGCCCAGAAGATAAGATAAGATAATGTTGCTTATAGCCCAGCCGACCGCAAAGGGCCACATCAGGGCTGTGAGTGGCCCAGAAGATGAGAGATAGAAAAGGAAAATAAATTAAAGACTGGACAGCTGCAACACCATCATAAAAAACGGAAATGTCC
This sequence comes from Conus ventricosus, assembly GCA_018398815.1. Taxonomy (NCBI): domain Eukaryota; kingdom Metazoa; phylum Mollusca; class Gastropoda; order Neogastropoda; family Conidae; genus Conus; species Conus ventricosus. The sequence goes on from CM031610.1 coordinate 60,216,474, forward strand.
GTGGACAGAAACTATGAACTTTTTAGCAGTTTGGTTTCCTGGGATCCATCTTTATGATGCAGCGAAGGATGCAAACATTCGCTCTCAAATGCAGCAAAGGGGGGGCCGAATAGCTCAGTTGGTAGAGCGCCGGACTCGTGATCCTGGGGTTGCGGGTTCGAATTTTGGTATAGGGGGATTTTTCCCTCGGAGTTAACATTGGTTCTGACTCCATTCCCCATATAGTCCTTCGAATGAGACTATAAACCGACGTTCCGTGTGTGAACACACGCTTAACATCTTGCACACACGTAAAATCCCATCACCAACTTTCGGAAGAGAAGGCCAGTTTGGCCGTTGGTATGGATAACACGTGACACATAGCATGCACCTTCCCGAAGATGGAGTATGGCTGCCTTAATGGCGGGATAAAAAAGGGTCATACACACAAAAACTCCACTGCCTGGCTATACAGGGAGTGTCCGCAGGAGTATCAGCCTGCGTACGCAGAAAGAAAGAAAAAAAAATGCAGCAAAGACAGCATCTGTGCTGTCCAGACTAAAACCCGTATTGAAGGACAATAACATCTCCATGAAATAGATGAGGCTGCTTGTATGCACTGATATTCCATCTTCCTGTAAGCTTGCAAGACATGGATCCTTGCATCAGATCTGGAATCCAAACCATCAAAATGAGTGTTACCACAAAGTTTCAAACATCATACGTATTATACTGATCTGTGATCGTATCGCCAGTGAATCAGTGTGTCAGACTATCCAGCAGTGCGTCCTGAGATCTACTGCTGACGTCAGTTAAGAAAAGAAAACCGGTGGTGGGGCCATTTAAGGGACCCAGTGGCCTGGCCAGACGTATTTAAACAATTCTTCAGGAAACTGTTGATGGAAGGGGACGAACGAGAAGACAGAAAAAACAGTGGACTGACAATGCTGCAGAATTTGACAGGGAAAGCTTTTGCAGAGATCCAAGCCTTGGCACACAGCGGACAGATCTGGAGGGAACCTGGTTAAAAATGTTCTTTGTGTGGCAGCCCAGTGACTCCTCATGCACAGGTTTATTTGACACAATCATATACAGTATACGCATCAGTCTGTATGATGCTTATGAGGCAGTTGTTTGTTCACGATGGTATTGACTGTGTTGCAGATACTTGCTGAAACATGGAGCAGATGTGGCAGCAGTCAACAATGATGGGGACCTAGCCATTGATATTGCAGATGATGAGGAAATGGAGAATCTTCTGCGGGAGGAAATGGAGAAGAAAGGTACTGTCAAGTGGAATAGTCTGGTCTAGGTAGACACACTTCTAAAAGGTAACATATGTAGATTCTTTAGAAATTGTTCAGTCAGTTGATCATTGATTTACCACATCGGAGTCTGAAAGTAAAGAGAGAAAGTGGGAAAAGATAAAAAGAAAAAAAAAAGGTGTGGAGGAAAAACAAAACAAAAACTGAAAGGGCAATGGGAAGAGTAAAGATATCCACCAAGGTTGAACAGAATTGTTTGCATATATATAGATGTACGCAAGAGTTGCATGGACTGAAACAACTCATGCTGTTTTTGATTGCTATTTTTGATTAACATTATCCATTTTCCATCATGGGTGAAGTCATATCTATAGAAAATTTGTTTATACTTTCCTTGTTAAGCGAGTTAACTGAAAATAAAAATGAATCCAGATTCCACGTTTTGTCCAGATTTTGGATGTACTGTGTCATTTGTGCTGATTGCTTTTCCTTACCCCTCCCTGTCCCCCCGCTCTTTTTGTTCCCATGTTGTTTTGTTTGCCAAACAAATCATGAACCATGTGGCTGTACAGATGTGGATGCAGAAAGTGCCAGGAGGGAGGAAGAAGACATGATGATGGCTGATGCTAATCATTGGCTGCTGAATGACAAGGTTGAAGACAAAGTTCACCCCAAGACAGGAGCCACAGCTTTACATGTGGCAGCTGCAAAGGGATATGTTAATGTTATGAAGTGAGTTCATGATTTACTTGGTTATTGGTATGAGTGTGTCAGAGTTCAGCCGAATGAGTTTTCCATTATTGCTTTGTTTTTGTTTTTGTGCTTTGTTGCAGATGTACTTGAAGTCACAAATGCTCCTCTGCCGTCCTCAATACTGTTATGCAGTAAGGATAGAAAACTGCAAATGCATCGTTTGGAATACTTTCATCCATTTTGGACTTTTTTTTTTGTTAAGCTGACTTTACCCTGGTCTATAATGAGCATCATTTGACATGCAGTATCATGACCCTGTTAAGTAGGAAGAAACACAAGGTAGATCCTGACAGCAGGAAAGTCGTCAAAAATGACCCTCCCACCTCCGCCCCCTTTCATGCAAGTGTTTTGGACCTGAACTTGCACTCTGAAGAGACCGGGCTGCAGCAAGGTCATGACTCAGAGATGTCCTTCATGACTCAGAGATGTCCTTCTGCTGTCGGCTTTTTTCTCCTGGCCCTGCTGGGATTGGAACCAGCAGCTTCTGGATAGGTGGGCTTCTCAAGTGGGCCTTCTGGATTCTCTTGGCATTCTCTTCTTTCTTAAACTCCCACATTACCATGTCTCTCTTTGATCTTCCTTTTGTCTTTGACCATATATTACCATGTGTCTTTGATCTTCCTTTTGTCTTTGACCACCACATCATTTCTGTTGACTGCAGACCCTGCCTGTTGGTTTACATGTGTCTAGATATTTACAGATCTTGAGGTTTTCTTTGGTCATGTCTACTGCCTCCAGAACATTCAAATTTCTGCTGGTTGTGGGCTGGATTTCTCACAACTTTGAAGTCCTGAAGTCTGGTTGGTAACCCTGCTTTACCCATTTCATATTCCTTCTGGATGGATTTCAGTGGTAGCTTCAACTTTGCTTGGTGGCACAACTCAGTGAGACGAGGTGGGACACCAAACCACCTTCCTGTGTACGTGTTGATGTTGACCTCCATTGATTCCACTGTGTTTATGGCGACAGATCAGCTGAAAAAAATTTGAAGCACTCGCAACATTCAGCCAAACTCTGTGACCAGCAGTTTTCACTTTGCTTCACGCCGACTTTGATATAAACCAAATCATCAGTGAAGTTGTGTCGGATAAAGCATGCCCATTGCATGGAAGTAGAGTGAGTGGTCACAATCTTCTTCTTCTTCTTCGTTCGCTCAGACAGGAACCCCAGATGCACTGATGAAGGCTGCCGTCCGGCGGAGGTCCTCCAGAGATCCGTAGAGTTTCTCCCTCATCGGTTGGTCAGCAGGCCAGGTCTCTGCTCTCCCCTTTGAGGCACAGGGCCCGGCACTCTTCCACCCTGGCGGGTCCTCAACGGTCGAGCACCATATCGAGATTCTCCAAGGTTGTCTGTCATGTGAGCGGGGATGCGTTGTGCTGCCGTTATGCCCCTGACAAGTCAGGACAGCACATCCGACTTCGGCTCTTGCCATTTATCCCATGGCTGGGGTAAGGCTTGGAGCAGTGTCAGGGCGTGTCCACGCGCCGGTGGGCCTGCACAGAGTTCCTTCCTTTCTCGGTGGGGACCTTACTCCTCCATCTGGACTGGTCTCGCCTGCGGCTTTCCTTGATTGGAGAGGCCGAGATCTAGTTTTAATATAGCGCCAGTCGTCCGCTCCCGTGCCACGTTAGTCACAACAGAGGTTGCGTCCAACCTGCCCCATGTCCCCCTGAGGAAACACCCACATTAACGTGGCGAGAAGGTGCGACTACGGTTTTCAGAAGAAAGGGATCTTCGCAGATCGAGTGGTCACAATGAAAGTTTGGATTACTCGGGATAGCAGTGGTGCAGTATCATCTGGTTTTGGAATTTATGACAATGTAATAGAGAGAAAAATAGAGCATTTATATAAGTTTCTTCACTTGTATTTAAATTAAGGTTTTCCTTCTCAAAGACATTGTACAAACAGGTTTCAGTTTTAGTGTGGAGGCCTCACTGCCTAACCATGAGACTGTCATGCACAGGGTCCACAGCCAGCTGGAAAAAAAAAGAATGGAAAGAGGGTATCCTGGATGGTACTTAGCAGATGCCTGACCATTGTATCATCTTAATGAGTTTGCCAGACTTTGGGTACTTGGCTAATATTGTCTGCGCCACTTCTTGTGTGTGTGTATTTGCAAGCATGTTTGTTTTTGCATATGAGTACATCGTGAGTGCACTTGTCTGTGTGTGCGCATGCCTGTGCGTGTCTGTGCATGTCCGTACCATTGCCATGTGTGTGGAATTTGTTTGAAGTCTCCAGCTCCACGCACAAACGGCATCCTACATGTTTGGCGTCATATACTTTACCATGTCAGACCATAGCATCCACGGCAGTTAGTTAGCTCTGCAGGCCGAGATTTTTTGTGGCTAATGCAGTAATAAGACCATCACGTGACGTCCACACTACTTCCGCCAGGGAAGAAACCGGTGTAAACTTCCTGTTCCTCATTTTTCAACCTCAGCCACCTGCCTAACAAGGACAGGTTTTTGCTCTGTCTCGCCTATACTTCTGTTTTTTTGTAGAGATTGCTTGTGTGCTTGCCTTCTTTACTTGCTCTGTTGTGGCTTACGTTCGACCATGGGTACCATTGCCGCGTGAGGCTTATGGATGGCATTTTATTTCATTTTATTCACGCTCTAGGCGTGACGGCTCACGACTTCTCTTCACCCCATTGTTCTCCATTCGTCCCTTATACTCGCCGGGTTTGGGAACGCGTCACCCTTGTAGTAACGCGTCAGCCACTCTCTCGTTATTTTCTTCCCCATTTCCACCGATTTCCATCGATCTCGGCGCATTGTTTATTCCCAATAGCCATCTCGGTCATTCACATCGACGATCGATCTTCGTCGGTCGCTTGAGCCTCCATCTTAATTCTCGCCATTTCGGCCGACCCCTGCGTGGTCGTCCTCGGTCTTCGTACCGCTTCACTGCTATGGAGGTTTTCCTCCTCTATTATTTTCTCCTTCTTTTCCTTGCATCACTTCTCCTGATCGTCTTCGTCGATCGCTCGTCTAGTACGGTCGATCGGTTTGTACCCACATTGCTACCATCAAATTAGGATGGCGGACGTGTTTTAAGAAAGAAGAGGAAGAAGAAGAAGAATTCGCCTTTCTATCTCCCGTCAATCATTTAAGCCAATAATAAACATTTGTTATCCTAACATTCCCTCTACGGAGTCTCCTTTCGGCCCCTCATATACCTTCAGTGCGTCTGTCGATTTTACTCTCGCGCCCATTGCTTCTCTTTCGATGACCTAACCCTCACCGGTCAATCGACCCGCCGTCTTGGATTTTCCACTACGATTGGCTTCTCCTCCGTATTGCCTCACCGCATGGTGCCCATTTTCGATCGCACATGCTTGCCGGTACGGGGATTTCCCCAGACCACATCTATTTGTACCCTATATGGCACTCTATTATCCTTACTACAGGTAGATCGAGTGACTTGCGATCTCTTGATCTGCCCACAGGTGCACATGTGCTTAGTACCTAATTTATCACAGGTAGATTGATGGTCTTTACGATCTCTTCATCTACCAACTGGTGCACATTGATTAGTACCTCCTTAGCATTATTACAGGTACACCAGGGGTATTTTACTCTCGCGCGCCAGTGCGCGTCACTCTCGGCGATCGATCCCCTTTCCCGGTCAATCGATCCGCCATATTGGATTGTGCCACGACGGTTGGCGTGTCCGCCACATTGCCTGGCCGCATTCACTTTGTGTGGCGGTACCCCCGGGTTCCCCGGGCGTATTTTCCTGTACCTTATTTACCATTATTACAGGTAGAGAGAGTGTCTTACGATCTCTTGATCTACCAACGTGTGCACACTTATTAGTAACCCCATTAGTAACATTTATCTATTCCCCATTTATCATTACTCCTGGTAGATCAGGTGTCTCTACGATCTCTTGATCTACCAACGTGTGCACATTTATTACTACCCCCATTTATCATTACTACGGGTAGATTGGGTGTCTCGACGATCTCTTGATCTACCAACGGGTCATTCCTATCTCTCCTATCTTCTTCGTTAGGCTCTCAGCTGGCTCCATTCGGGGCTACTGGGAACCCGCGCCCCAGGCGCTCCTCCCAGTCCTATCTAGATGCTTCCAAGATGGGCAGATCGGCCTACGCCCAGGCGTATAAAGATCTCCCCGTCTTATCTCCCCGGGCCCATGAGGGCAGGGCGCTGGCCACTTGCACAGCGATTCAGCGCTCTGTCCTCTTGCACCACATCCTCGAGGCAGCCTACTGGCATCCGGAAAATCCCTTCATAAGCCTTTATTTTAGGGTGTCTGCATGACCAGGGCTGATGGTTCTAGGGACTTCTTTTGCGGCTAACGCAGCCATATCTATTCCTCTGCTAACCCCAAGAACCATTAGGGCACTAAGCCCTCCTCCGATTCCTTTGAATTCTGCTATGGTCTGACATGGTAGAGTATATGACGCCAAAATGGGGAGTTTGTATTATACTCCCTGTTTGGCTAGTATACTTACCATGTCAGACTCTAATGCCCACCCTACCTTCCCCGCTAGCGCTATGGTTCTCGGGGTTACCTTGCGCATAGGCCTCGTTGAATGAGGAACAGGAAGTTTACACCGGTTTCTTCCCTGGCGGAAGTAGTGTGGACGTCACATGATGGTCTTATTACTGCATTAGCCACAAAAAATCTCGGCCTGCAGAGCTAACTAACTGCGTGGAATGCTATGGTCTGACATGGTAAGTATACTAGCCAAACAGGGAGTATAATACAAACTCCCCATTTTCCTGCTGTCATTGTCTGTTCCAGTGTCTTGCTACAAGCTGGAGTGGACATCAATGCCCCCGATGCCGATGGCTGGACACCTCTGCATGCTGCAGTCCACTGGGGTCAGGAGGACGCCTGTCAGATCCTTGTTGACCATTTGTGTGACATGGAGGTTAAAAACCAGGCGGTGAGTGGAAAGGGTTTTTGTTTTGTAGCTTTTGTTAGTCTGTGCAGTATTGTTTATCTTTTGTGTATCTGTGTGTGGGTTATCAGGCGGTGAGTGGAAAGGGTTTTTATGTTTTGTAGCTTTTGTTAGTCTGTGCAGTATTGTTTATCTTTTGTGTATCTGTGTGTGGGTTATCAGGCGGTGAGTGGAAAGGGTTTTTATGTTTTGTAGCTTTTGTTAGTCTGTGCAGTATTGTTTATCTTTTGTGTATCTGTGTGTGGGTTATCAGGCGGTGAGTGGAAAGGGTTTTTGTTTTGTAGCTTTTGTTAGTCTGTGCAGTATTGTTTATCTTTTGTGTATCTGTGTGTGGGTTATATAGCTGCTGATGTGTAATTTCACAGGACAGGGTGTGGGCAAGTGTGTGTGTGCGTATATATGCATGACAGTGAATACATGTGTGTTAAATACAAAACTATGATAACACGGTACAATGTGTTTCCTGTGATGTGTAACATCTGTGTTTCCATGTCTGCATTGCAGGGCCATACAGTCTTTGATCTGGCAGACTCTGACATGATGACGTTTCTGGAAGAACTGAGAAAGAAACAAGTCACGGTACGTTTTATCATTCGATTTCAGTTATAGATCGGTGCAGCCAGGTCAGAAGTTCAGAGATTCATATAACTTTGCTCGAATGACAGTGGCTTGGTTGAGACATCTTGCTTGTATATGATAAACCATACAAACATTTTCTTGTAATTGCTTTGTAAATCTCAGGTTTAAGAAAAGTTGTTTTTTTTTTCTAGGGAATTGCTGTTGTGTGTAGAGGTCTGTGAACTCTCAACATTTTCAAAGTAGACATAACCCTACATTGCTGATTCTGTATGTGAGACTTGCAGTTTACTGAAGGCAATATGTAAAGTAAACAGTACTCTACTATCAGTATGAGGTGTACTGTATTGTTAAAGCAGTGCCCTAATGTGTTTTTGTATACTGAAGATACTATGTGCATTGTTGCAACCATGTGAGATGTACTTTTAAGTGTTACAGACATGGCCATCAGTCATCCTTAATTTTTCAAGAATTTCTTTATTTAAAAGATAATTTATGAAATCTGCAGTTTGATGAGAAAGGCTTGTGGAGTCATGTTTTGGAAAAAAAAACCCTTATTGATTGCAAAATTAAGCCAAAATTGCAAAATTAAGCCAAAATGTAAAAATCAGCAACTACATGCAGTGGAACATACATTGTTCTTTTTAGATGTGCATTCTCCATTTGAATTAGGGGGCACAGATGCTTTCAGTTACATAGCTAACTGTTTGACATGAGGGAGGTGAGAAGCATTGTATGGAAAACAGACTTGCTGATGCATCTGCATCATGCGTTGGTTCCTTGAATGCTGCTATGGAACTTGGAAGGCAGGTTGTCTTCACTTTGCTGTGTCACTGAGCTGTACCTCACTCTTTGGAGAGATGCTGCAGAGTCTCTGGTTATGCTTAACTGTCACTGATCTGGACAAACAAAAAGCAGATCTTGAAAAGCACAAACATGGCTTTCTTGATTAAAGTTTGTTTGTTTTTGCATAGTTTTAAAACTCTAAAAATGAAAGAAACTATCTCATGCTCACGCAGTGGCATATATTTTAGTCTTTTGTGTGTGTGCATATTTTTTCCTGGGGTGGAAGGGGGTTGGGGGATGGGGGCAGTGTTTTGAAAGAGGCAGGATTACAGACTCAAGAATAGATTATAGATAGCGAACAGGTTTTGATACAGGTTCTGTTACTTTCTAATGTTCCAGCTTCGACGAGCTGAAGACTCCAAGAATGACATTATCCACGCACATGGGCATGGATCGAGGAGAAGGTTAGTCAGAAGCATTGTCGTCGTCAGCGTGGTGCCTGTGTATTCATACTGTGTGCTAACCACACTGCTACTGTCTTAGCATGTATGTGTCTTAGGAAAATTTCTGCTATCTGTTTATAATCATTCACATTTTCAGACTTTTTATGTTTGTTTCTTTGATATTGCACATTTTTGCACTGTTCCCCTTTTGTTACCTGCATGGTGTTTGGTAAAAATCCCATAGTTCTAATCTCGAGACAGTAATGAAGACCTGTTGAGGGAAGCTGGTGGAAGGCATCGAAAGAATTGAAAAGGAAAGCAAACTAAAACAGACTAATTTGGATATTTAGTGAAATGCAATTGAATGAAGAAAAAAGATGCAAAGTTACACTTCCTTCGTACACGGTTTTAAACAAATAACTGAATTTTCAACGAAGGTGTCCTCTTCAGCCATAACCAACAGCAGACGTAAAGAATGTACTAAACAGTACACCCAAATCACAGTCAGCTGGAGAATGACCAGGTATGAAAGAGTGGAGAAGTGAAAACAGTTCAGAAACAGAGAGCACAAGAGGGAGAGAGAGAAAGAAGGGAAAGGGGTAAAACGGAGAAGGGCAAGTACCGAGTTGGATCGCAACCCTAGGAGACGTGTTAGTGTGTGTGGGACAGGGGGATGAGTGTAAAGGATAGGTGGGAGAAGAGCAGGGACTGAGTATAACGGGGTCAGCATTTCAGGAAAAAGAAAAGTTAGCATAGAGTCTGGAAAATATGTCGAACATCGTCTTGACTGTCGGTGAAAGGGTTAATGGACGATGGTGATTTGACTTGGCAGCAAAAAGGTAAAGGACCACTCATAATTTTGTCAGGCAGCATGAAGCTTTGTAACCAATTATGATTTAGTCTGGCAGTGAAAGACTTGGTAATGAATCGTAGCTTTGTATGGCAGTTTATGGGTTAGTAACCAATATGATATGGTGTGGCAGTAAAGGGAATAGTAATTCATAATAAATAATAAGTTTGTCTTCAGAGAATGCTGGTTATTTATGTATTTGTCAAGCAGTAAAACAGTTAGTAAAGAATTATATTGATTACAATGTCTTTCTTTTCTGAAGACCTGCAGTCAAGCTCTCTGTAGAGTCTTGTTACTATGTTAATAACCAATTATAATTTTGTCTGGCAGTAATGTGATTTATAATCGATTTTGTCAGTCAGGAACTAGGTTAGTAACCAATTTCTTTTTTTTCTCTGGCATTTAACCCTCTTGTACTCAGTTTCTCTGACTGCAAACTTCCCCTAGATTTCAGATTCTTTTACAGGTTTCAGCCTAAAAATGGGTATGTGTGAATATTAACTTATGGGGAATGTATCTGAACCTCTAGGAGAAAGAAAATTGGCAGACAGTTTCAGAAGAGCATGCACTTCACTTTGAACTCTATTTTGTCTGTCTTAGAGATATAGGTCGTGTCACTGTCACCAAATTGTCATCAGACACGTGACATTTTATGATGACAATCAAGTTTACAGCATGCAAGCATGCGCAATCACCATGCTGATGCAGGCTGTTAGTGTAAGATGAAACCTGAGGCCTACCTGACGTGATCCATCTGCTGCCTGGTAGTACAGGTCCCACTGGTTGTCCCACCAATGTCATACAAAACTTGTCACATGTCACACACAATACTATAAAAGAGGGTCAGGTGCGCCCTTTGCAGCTTGTTTTTGTCTTGCATACCTGTTTCTTTCATTGGTAGCAGTCTAAAAAAACAAAGAGGAACAAACAAAACGAAAAAAACAAGTGGTGTAGCAGTGTCAGGTAACGAGTAAGCCGGCCCAGTGGGTTCCTGAAACTGATGCACCCCTGCCATGCCGTGTGTCGCGGGCCACCATTTTGTCTGAAGCGCTGCCAGTGGAACATTGTATTCCGGGTCGCTTTGCACTTCTCCGTCTTCTTCAACACTACTACCTACTTCTATATCACTTTCATTCTCCATTTTTCTTTCAAATGTCTCCACTTCTACAATAATTTCATCTAACTCCTCTTGCGAGTGGTCGACCATCTCGTCGTCGTTCGTAGCAGACGCGAAAGCCGCCATTGTGAAAGTCGGTCAGTTTCCATTCACAAAGTTACTCGCTGCGTTCTGTGCCTATTCTCAATGAACACACACGGTTCCATCACCCAAAAATAGTGCCAACACATGATTGGGCCATGCCTGAGTCTTCCTAGTTACTGTCTGCGACTGTGTGTGTCTACACACGTGATCACTGCGTGATGGAAAATTCCCACAGAGAGGTCCCGGTACGTCCCGGTACGGAAGAACAGGCGCCCGAAGTTCAGTCCCGGATTCTCCCGTTGCGAGTATAAGAGGGTTAAAAGGTTTGTCAATTAGAATTTTGTCTGGCAGCAAAACAATTCTAATCCATTGAGATTTTGTTAAACAAAAATGGGAGTTTGTATTATACTCCCTGTTTGGCTAGTATACTTACCATGTCAGACAATAGCATTCACGGCAGTTAGTCTGCTCTGCCAGGCCGAAGTTTTTGTGTGGCTAATGCAGTGATAAGACAGTCACGTGGTGCCCAACCCACTTCCGCCGTAGGGAGAAGCCAGTGTAAGTCTCCCATACGTCATTCATCGAGGCCTGCGCGCAAGGTAACCCCAGAACCTTGGCGCTAGCGGGGAAGGTAGGGCGGGCATTAGAGTCTGACATGGTAAGTATACTAGCCAAACAGGGAGTATAATACAAACTCCCCATTTTGGCGTCATATACTGTACCATGTCAGACAATAGCAGAATTCATAGTAAAAGGAGGAGGGCGAGTGCCCTAGTGGTTCCTGGGGTTACCCGATATGGATGCATTAGCCGCCACAAAGGATATCCCATTAGAACCATCAGCCCTGGTCATGCGGATGTCCCTCAAATAAAATTTTATGAAGGGATTCTCCGAACGCCAGAAGGCTGCCTCCAGGAGGTGGCGCATGGGAACAGAGTGCTGGAATGCTGCCGAAGTGGCCAGCGCTCTGACCTCATGGGCCCGGGGGGAAGAGACGGGGAGATCCTCGGATGCCTGGGAATAGGCAGTTCTGACCGTCTTGGAGAGCCACCTAGAGACAGTGCCAGCTGAGATGTCTTTCGTGTTACTGGGGTTGATGGAAATGAGAAGACGTCTTTGTGAAACGCGCCTGGGGCGCGAGCGTTCCCAGTAGTGTGTTAGACATCGAGAAGGACAAAGGGCTATGTCCGAAGAGGTGTCCGCCCCCTAGTGTATCCGCCAGCGGGCGGATGATGAGGTAAGGGGAGGACTGCCGGGTTCCTGGTTCTTGGCTAGGAACTCGGGAAGGAACTTAAGAGAGACGGAGCCGTCTCTGTGGAAGGCAATGTCTCTGGGGTCCCCGCTAAGGGCATGGATCTCGCCTCGCCGTCTCGCGGAAGCGAGGGCGAGAGGAAGGTAGTCTTCATAGACAGAAGGTCGAAAGGAATGGAGGACAAAGGCTCAAAGGGGGGTTTATTGAGGACGTCAAGAACAGTGAAGAGGTCCCAAAGGGGAACACGTCTAGGGATTGGGCCTCACGAAGAGAAGCCCCTCTGGAGATCTCTCTGAGAAGGAAATCATTCTCAAAGGAAGGTCCGGCCATTTGGAGGATGGTCGTGCAGATGGCCGACCTGTAGCCCCTGATGGAGCTAGCAGAGAGGTTAAGTTGGGACAGGAAATTTCCTATTTGGATGTTGGTGGGGCGAATGTGAGGGACAGAATTGGCTTTGCACCATGAGACCCATTTTCCTCCATCTGCAATCATAAAGGGACTCCGTGCTAGCTCTGCGAGAGGACATGGCTAGGTCTCGGAGTTCCTGAGAGGCCCCGGCGATGGAGAGGGTATTGAGGACGGAACGGGACCTGTCCGTTCGAGAGGGGATTTGGATGTTCGCAGCCGGCTGACACAGAAGCCAGGCGTGGAGGTGAAGAACCTGGGGATTGGCGTGAGGGAGGCCCGAACGGGTTGCCTGAGCATGTCCCACCTGGTGTTCAACTGGAGAGGGGGTTCGTGAGTGAGGGACTTGAGGTCCGGGAACCAGGACTGAGTGGGCCACCATGGGGCTATGAGAATGAGCCTGGGTCTCTCGAGTCTCGCCTTCCTGATCACCTTGTGGAGGATCGGGAAGGGAGGGAAGGCGTAAGCTATGAGGCCGGACCAAGGAAGGGACAGGGCGACGATGGCGTAAGCCTGGGGTCCGGGACCGGGGACACATACACTGGCAGACGATGGTTGAACCGTGTGGCAAAGAGGTCGATCATTGGTGTGAACCAATGTTCCCACACGGTTGAAAGGGTAAGCCGGCTGAGGGTCCATTCCGTGTGGAGGACAGACTTGGATCGGCTGAGAGAGTCTGCCAGGATGTTGTGAGTCCCTGCTATGTGTCTCGCGCGACGCGAAGGGTGACCCCCTGCGTGTGACACCAGCGGAGGAGGGCCTCTGTACGGAGGGAGAGGCCGATGGAGTGTGCCCCCCCCCCCCCCTTGTTGATGTAACAAGCTACCGAAGTGTTGTCCGTGAAAAGGAGAACAAATCGGTGGGCGACTATGGACTGGAACTGGAGGAGGGCGAGTCTGACCGCCTCCAGTTCCAAGATGTTGATGTGAAGACGAGCAGTCAGAGATCCCAAACCCCCGAGGCGTGACTGCTCTCCAGATGGGTCCCCCAGCCCGAGTGGAGGCGTCTGTGAAAAGTTCCAGGGCCTGGGATGGGAGGGAGATGGAACTCCGGGGCCAGGGTGGATGGGCTGAGCCACTCCTCCGTGGCCCAAACGAACCAAGCCCTAGGGGACGGGCTGGTTCCAGCTGTCGTTGGTCTGGGACCAACGACGGCGGAACTCCCTCTGAAGCTGTCGCTTTGGAACTCTGCCTAGGGGAATGAGAGGAGACAGGGACTCCATCATCCCTAGGAGGGAGGAAAGTGTCCTTGCCGAAGTGAGGGGAGAGAGGCGAAGGTGGGAAATGAGATCCACTAGGCGAGCGGACCTCTCCGGGTCGGGGAGACTACCATGGAGGTGGTGTCGAAGCTCATGCCCAGGAAGGTGAATTGCTGACTGGGCGAGAGCTCGCATTTTGCGGGTTGGTGACGAACCCCAGAGAGGAGCAAAGCTGAAGTAGCTTTGAGGTGTGGGATTGGGCTAGGGCCTGAGGGGGCCAGGACGAGCCAGTCGTCGAGGTAGACAAGGAGGCGAATGTCCTCCTGTCTGGCAAGGGAGGCCATCTCCTTGACTACCTTCGTGAAGAGGAAGGGAGCCAGGGAGAGTCCGAATGGGAGGGCCTTGAATTGAAACACCCGGCCCCGCCAGACGAAACGAAGGTATCGTCTGTGGGACGGGTGGATGAGGATCTGGAAGTAAGCATCTTTGAGATCTATCGAGGTGGCCCAGTCCAGATGGTGGATGGAGTCCCTGATCTGGGCCGGGTCTCCATCTTGAATCTGGTTGTCCTGAGGAATCTGTTGAGAGGGGAAAGGTCGAGGATGGGCCTCCAGCCGCCCGAGGCCTTTGGACTACAAAGAGGCGAGAGTAAAACCCGGGGTTGGGGTGTGGTACCTCGGTGATGGCGCCCTTGCGGAGAAGCTCCTCGATTTCCAGGCGAAGGGCTTCCGCCTGGGCGGGAGGTGGGTCGCCGGTGGAAGGAGGAGGGAGGACAGGAGGGGAGGGCGTTCGTGTGCCCAGGGTAGACGGAACCCATCCTGCAGAACAGAAACCACCCAGGGGTTGAGACCCATGCGCCGCCACTGGTGGGCGTGCCGGGACAGACTGCCTGCCAGGGGGGCAGAGGGGCTGAGGTGTGTCTGGAAGACTGACATTTCCCGCCCCTCGGAAGGTGGGTCCGCTAGTCACCTCCGGGGCCGGGCCTGTTGGCCGAACCGAAAATTCTGTTGGGGTTTTTTTCGGTTTGGGCGTAGGGGGTTTGGCGGGCCTCGAGGGACGCTGCTTGGGGTAGGGCTGGGGTCTGGCTGTGGGTAGGGCCTGACGAAAGAATGGTCTAGAAGGGCGTGCTGACGAGGGTTTGTGGTCGCAAAAGAAGCGGCCTGTTTGCGCTCCTCGACGGCATGGGAAATGACCGCAGAGGAATAGTCGCCGAAAAGCGACTGCTCCTGACCCGGAATGCAGCGTAAGGCCGCCTTGAGCGCTGGGGAGAGATGGGCCTGTGATAGCAGGGCGTCTCTGACTGCCAGAAGGCAGTTAAAGTGACTCCTGGCTGCGCTGTCCGCCGCAGCCCCAAGGTGGTGCGCTATCTTGTTGACAAGAAAACGCATAAGGGGTCATCAAACAGGCTGGGGCCTGCCTCAGTGTCGCCCGGGTCTGAAGACGCTGAGACAATGCCTCCCTCATTTGGCCAGAGTTCCTCCGCTCGCTGTAGGAACATGTCAATGAAGGCATGCCCCGCGGTGGTGTGCAGAATGCCAGCCCTGGCGATTCTGTCCCACTCTGTCAGGGTTTTGATAGAAAGAGAGGTGATGTGGGAGGGGGGCGGTTAGGAGTGAGCCTGAGGTCAGCCGGGGAAATGGCAATCTCCCTGGTGGCCGGATTGGCAGAAAAGAGAGAAAAGACATGAGGGGCCTGACGCGGGTCCTTGAGGAATACTCCTATTGGGGCCGCGTTGGGGGCTGATAAGAAGTCAGTCCCCGGTGGGGGAACGGCATGTGTACCCCTGGCGAGCGAGGCCGATCTGCCCAACAAAGGAGTGATGGTCTGGGGGGCGGCTATCCTTGGCCGTGATCGCTGGGTAGGGGGTGACCCAGTGAAACGGGAAAGGGCGAAGATGTTGTTAGAGGGAGGGGATTCCCTAACAACAAGATCAGGGCGCCAGCTCTCCAAAATGGAAAGGTCCCCAGACTGGTGGAGGAAATCCTCAAACCCCTCCTCCAATTGTGGGTCAGTCTGATCGTGAAGGGGAAGTTCAGGTCCACCTTCGAAGGCCATGTCAGGGGTGCGTGGGAGTCGTGAACTCGTTGGGAAGAGGGTGAAAACGAGGACGACTCCCCGGTGGTTCCGTAATCGGCGTGAAAACTAGGGGACTGCCGATCGGACAGCGCCCGAGAGGAATGGGGCCCCAGGTCGATCCAGCTCTGGGAGGCCGGATGCCACATGAGGCCAAAGATGGAGTAGGGGAAGAGTCCGAGCTAAGCCACTGATTCCTCTCGGGGAATAGAACCACCGGTCCCCGGGAGAAAGGAGGGCTGTGGAGGCCCAAGGCAGAGTCTCCTCGGGGACCCGGGTAACCTTGCGCACCCCGGGAGAGCACTGCCTCCTGCATCTCCCGGGTGGGGTCCGCACCGGCCCCTTGCGTGGCAGAGGGGTCGGGGAGTGTTACGATCGCCGAGCCTCCTGGCCGTGTGGTAGCGGACGGGGATGGCTGAGACGACGCGTAAGACTCAAGGGACGAGGGTTACCCCTGGTCCCGCTGGTCGATCCTCCCCCTGAGGAACGGGACCGCGGACGTTGCCCAATAGGGGAGCGGAAGAAGTCGGCTCCCCAACGTCCTGTACCCCTAGGGGAGATTGAGACGATCGATCGGGGTGGTTCGACCGTCGGGGGTGAGGTCGCAGATCCGAGCTACTCGATGCCTGCGTACCTGACCCGGGATTGTGGTCAGTGGGGGGTTCCACCGAAGACTGGCCACATTCCCTCCACCGGAGTGTTGACGCTCCTCGTGTCCGGGTCGTGGCTGAACCCGGACCCGGTTGGGGAGAGCGTCCTGAGACTGTGTGACGTTAGTGGAGGTGCTAGCGTCACAAGTCTCAATAGATCGGGTGACGTGCGGTGATTCCGTCCGCGAGTCGCCACCCGTGCCGGTCCGGGTATCGGCAAGGGTCCCCTGGGGCCGATGATCGCCGGACGCGGCATGATGGGAGAGGTCTCCTTACGCGGTCGAAGTCGAACAGGTGAACCAGTCAGGGAACGGGAAGATTTAGAACGGGAAGGTCCTTTCATGGGAGCCTTGCCCTTGCAATGACTGCCGATTGTTCATCCGACTGGGACTGACTGTTGGACTTCGATCGCGACGATCGTGTATCCGCCGGTCGGGTAGAGGGGGAATCGGAATGATGGTCGCGCGTCCCCTGCACGGAACCCTCCTCTACACCGACCGTACGCTCATCGTGTGCGTGAGCGGTTTGTCCCGTGGAATCGACACACGACCCCTCCGGGTAGAGAGCGACTGCCGAAGAGTGGAGCGCCTCGAGCCGTTAGTGTCCTTCACCATGTTGGGCACTGGTGGTGGGGAACAAACACGGAACGCACGATCGCAAAGGGGAGACAAAGAGGTGGATTGAGGGATGTAAAGGGCTCAACCAACCTCGTGAGAGACACTGAAATTGTATTAAATGCAACGAGAAGTCAGTGAGAGATCGAGGCAGGTCGATCGTAAGTGACGCGGTTTTGGCCGGTCGAAAACAAAATGGCGGAACGACCGGCGAAGAAATGGAATCCGAGTGGACTACGTGAAAGTTAGGCGAATCGGGAGTCCAAATGGAAGGAGAAGGGACCGAGATTCGTTGAACAAGGGGCCGTAAAAGCCAAAACTGGGGAGAAAGGGCGAAACCGGCGATGGAGTTCGACTTTCGAAGATCGAAAAGCGCCGAATGCAAAGTCGCGAGTGCCGAGACAAAGGCACAAAGGCGAGGATGGCGTGGTTAAACAAATGAATAAAGCACACCAAACCAAAAGCCCCACCGGTTCAAGAATGAAAGGGTGAAGCGCGCAAGCCACAACAAATAAGCAAGAAGCAAACACAAGGCTATCTAAAACACAACGGCAAAGAGAAGGCGAGACAGAGCACAAGACTTATCTTGCTTGGACGGCAGGCCGAGAGAGAATGAAGTATGGGAGACTTACACTGGCTTCTCCCTACGGCGGAAGTGGGTTGGGCACCACGTGACTGTCTTATCACTGCATTAGCCACACAAAAACTTCGGCCTGGCAGAGCAGACTAACTGCCGTGAATGCTATTGTCTGACATGGTAACAGTATATGACGCCAAATACAGGCTTGTAACCAGTTACAGTTTCATTTGGCAATGAAAACATTGGTAACCAATTATGATTTTGTAAGGTAGTGAATGGCTAAGTAATGTATAATGTTTTCTGGCGGTAAATGGTTTTAAAAGGTCCCATAGTCCCATAGTTATAGCAGAATAGGGATAAAGGGGGAAGTAGTGTACTCTTTCCAGCTGAGACCTTCAGGCATGTTTTTTTTTGTAAAACTTGCGTGAGCACTCGTGTAGAATTTCTGTCTGTCCTGCATGGTGCATTAACCCCAAAACAAGATCATAATTCACCGCAGTTAACATGTCAAGGGAAGCGCACTCTTTAGACACTGGTGTGGTTGGTGTTCCTTGACTTTATTTATTCTTTTCAATTTTTGTTCAGGTTTAACCTTGGACAGGTAAGTTATGACATAAAGGAGACCAGCTTGTACAGTCTTCCAAGACTTCAGTATGTATTCAACAGAGTTGGGCAGCAGGCACTATGGGCCACAAAGACGAAATTCATCATTGGTCAAAAGCTAATCAACACTACTGCGCAAAATACTCCATAGCAACCAGTGCATTACTCAGAAGGTACAGTTGGAGAGTGGCTCGTATTTCCGATGAGATTCATCAGAGCTGCCTGTTATCTCTCACAGTTCAGCATAATCCTCAGATGCATCATAGCTGATGTACTTTATGCCTGGCAGCAGTGAACAAGAACATTCCAACTTACTAAAAGACTGGATAAACATCAACAGGATGTGGCATGGAAATCAGCGCCTGGAAGACGCAAGGTAATGGCCGTCCACAGCACCACCATCTTGATGGACAGAAGCTAGGTATTCTTCAACAGTTCACTTACCAGGGAATCCATTATTAGTCTTGAAGGATCCAAATGTTAAATCTTTTCAAGGCAGCACTGTTTGGTGATATTTCATGCCAAGTGGAGAGATAAGGCATTTGTTTGGACAAGTAAGTATGAAGGAAAGATGGAAATATATCTATAAAACACAAGATCAAGCTCTGGCATGCACTGGTAATCCGTCTTTATGTAAACATTTTACAGGGTTCGTACGCCCCCTTATTTTCTTGAAAAGTGCTTGAGATTTGACATGACCATTTCAAGCCTGGAAAAGTACTTAAAAATAAGCTGAAGGCCTAACCCCCCTGGAAAAGTCCTTGAAATTTCAAAATCGGTCACAATCTGTCCTCTCAAAGCAAGGAAGTGACTGTCACTCAAGAAAATGTTTTTATACAAAATAAATCACAATCTCTGTCACTCCATGTGGCTTAGTAGTCCGCTGGACCCTATAAACACTAACTAACTAACTAACCACTCCATGTGGCTTCGTGATCGCCGATCCCGTAGCAACCGACAACAGCCTAGCTGAAGCAGAAGGGAAGTAACTCGTCAGTGACTAGTGTTTGACTTACTATAGACGTAAGTGTAGAAGCCAACAGAGTTCTTTCCCTTTGGTTACCATCGGGGTTGTGTCGACGGTCGATGTTTTGCGCCAAATAGTGCTACTGAGCCTGCAAGATGAGGAAAGGAGACTGCGTTTTCAATGATATGTGGGCAGAAAAAGATGCTTTCAAAGGTTGGTAAGCTCGTGGAGAAAACGAACACTCAGCAAGGTGCACATTGTGCAAGAAGAGTTTTAGTATCTCGGGTATGGGCATCAGTGCTGTGAAGAGTCATGCTGATGGAGTGAAACACAAACGGTTGGTGGAACATGAACATGAGAATAAGAGAAATGCTGGTGGTGCCACACAGCTAACGGAAGCGGTGGTCAGCTCTGTGCTGGTTGTGTTAAACTGTAAAGTCACAGTGTAATTCAGAGAAAACAATGACAACTGTACCTGCCTTCTTCTTCCATCTACTGGACCTGACCAGTTGTGCTAGCATGAATACGAGGTAAGAAATGATGTTAAGTTAATGATTGATAGTAACAGGCTGCTCATAGAGTTTAATAAACATAACTTTGCAAGAAAGTTGTTAATTACTACCCCTTGAATGAAGCTGCTAACCCCTGGAAATTCCCTTGAAAACCCCTTGAACTTTTTTTTCTGATATCTGTGGGAACCCTGATTTTAGATATTGATCTCCACGAAAGGTCTGTAAGGAGAATCCAGAACATGGAAATGAGGCGTTACTGCAAAATTCAAAACATCAGATTTTTGGTTTTTATTACATCACCAGTGAACAAGTGCGCCAAACCATCACGCAACATACTGGATGATATACAGATCTGACAGTTAAGAAAATGGCACTGGTATGGTCATGTAATGAGATCTGCTGGCTTAACCTAAACAATCCTCCAGGGAACTGTTTAGGGAGAGAGGTGGAGGGGAAGACAGAAAAGAAGATGGACTGACAACATAGCAGACTGGCCTGTGAAAACCTTGACAGAGACCTGGCCTTGGCCGCAACTTGTAGAGCTGGAGGAACCTGGTGAAGAGTTCTTCAATATGGCACCCAAACGACTCATTACAGAGTTACAGGAGGAAAAGGAGAGAAGAAAAACGCTTGTGCATTGTGATCTTATGGCCTAGCAGATATGTTGTAATGTAAATAGGCCAGTCTGCATGCTAAAGGTTCTTTGACAAAACTGAAAATAGTAAAAAGAACAGTGATATTGTATCTCATCCAAACTGTGGCTGTTAATGGATTGACTGGTTTTTGTTTTAAGCCATTTCTGTCTCGGTTTCAACAACTAACTTGGCCCTGTGAACTGGGCTGCCAAGAAGACAGCATAGAAAGACTAGTGTACACATGCAGTGACTGAAGTCATTTGATGTCTCTGAGGAAGTTTTGTAAGGGAAAAAAAACTTGAAAACAAGGCCTTGAATGAAATCTGAAGGATTTGGACCAGATTTGCTACATCAAGTTATTTTGAAAGTTTGCATGTGCTTTATTGTCCTGCTGGTCTTAGACATGTGAAAAGGGCTTTAGTATACAAGAAAAAAAAAATTTCTGCATGCGCTCACGACCTGGACCTCAGTTTTAATCTCATCCAAAGGACAAGGGGGGGGGGGGGGGGGGGGGGGGGGGGGGGGGTGACTCCATGGAGGAAATATCTTCCAGCCTGGCTGTATTGAGTGGGAGTTGAACCCAAGTCCTTGGAACAAGAGTCTGACATCTATACCAAATACGCCAACCAGGCCCTGCAAAACGCATACATTTAAACAAAGAAATTGATATCTGCAGTGTATGCGGTTTTCTGCCGCCCACGTTGGGAATTCCTGTCGTGTGTTGAGACGAGGAAAGCAGCTGCTTATAAGACAGAATCATTTAGAATAGAATGAGGATATGGGTTTATGGATGATTAAGACACTCTGCCTTTGATCCTGTTTTAAACTTGTTTCATAGCTTTGCAGGGCTGGTACAGAGCATATTCAGTGACGATGAGACTTGTCAGTTAGATTATTCACATGAAAACCAGTTTTTCCATCTTGGTTTTTTATTTGTTAATGTGCAGAATTGGACAAAACATTCTTCTTCTTTTTCTTCTCCCTTAACTCAGAGAAGAGTCATTGGGATGCCGCATTGAAGAACCGTTCACTAGCTTCAGTTAGCACTGTTGGTTATTGCTTTGGCCTGGGTCTCTGTAAATGGTTTCTCTTATACAATGTTATCAGTCTATTGTTTGTTTGTTGTTGTTTTTTTCTGGCTTCTCTTTCATCTTTGTCTTTCAACAGTTCTCTGGACGATTGTTTCAGCAAGGCCATTGGTTTCTTGATACATGGCCATACCAGTGTAGTTTTCTTTTACTTAAACTGATATCAGTAGATCTTTCTGTGGTCATGTAGCATGTGTATGGTCAGTTAAACTTCGCAGAACCCATTTCTCTTAAGATTGGAAAGGGGGGGGGGGGGGGGGGGGGGGGGGGGGGGGATATAAAGAAAAGAGAAGTTCTGTTTCTATCACAAAAGTGGTGTTTCTTGTTGACGACGACAAAAGTACTGGAAAAGTTCTCTTCCAGCTGCCTCAACAAACATGTATGCTTGTCTCCATTTTTTTTCCTTTAGTCTGACTGCACTTGTCTTTCTGTTTGGGGATGGATTAGGGTGGGGGTAGAATAGGGGTTGGTGCAGGGTGGGGGTGCTATCTTTCTGTAGTTTCTCATTTATCACAACAGCCATGTTGATCGGTAGCCAACACAATCTACACAGCTTTTGGGAACTGTTCTCATTGCTTCTGTGGTGCCAAGGCTCCTGAATTATTCACAGTCGTGTGGAATGGGACAGTCACTTACCACAATCATTAATAGGCACACTTGATGCAAGCTCTAAAGCAGTATTTTCAAACTTTTTTTTTTTGTCAAACCAAAGCCGTAGACAAATAGTGGCCTCTGCTGTAACCACTGTTGTTCTTGAACACCATGTCATTTTGTTCAAACGTGGTCCAGAACCCCATGTAGGAACCAAATAGAGGGTTACCGTGACTGGATTGATCTGGTGGAAGGGTAGTTACTTGGGTTATCTGTTACAGCAAACAGACATTAGGGGTGGAATGGTATGTAGAGGGTTAAGTTGATTAAGCAGAAAATTAATCAACAATTAGAAACAGCCGAGAAGTAAATGTCTTGCACTGTCACGTAACATCCTGTTTGAGGAAGATGCTGGCTCTGTGTGTGTGTGTGTGTGTTTTAAACAGCTTGCAGAACACATTTCCTTTTATTGTTGAAAACTTCACATTCTTTTCTTAGTATTCTTCTTCCTCTCTGTCACTCTCTCTGCCCCCTTTTTTTTTTTCTTTTAGATTCTCTTTTCATTTTTTCTTAAAATAATGCTCAAATCAAATTAGACAGAACTTATGATGCACATGTTTTTTGTTTTTTTTTACTGACCATGAAAGATATAGCACGACAGTGATTCCAGCTTTTTCCTGGTTTG
Organism: Conus ventricosus; assembly: GCA_018398815.1. Taxonomy (NCBI): domain Eukaryota; kingdom Metazoa; phylum Mollusca; class Gastropoda; order Neogastropoda; family Conidae; genus Conus; species Conus ventricosus. The sequence continues at coordinate 60,239,117 of CM031610.1, forward strand.
GTTGCTGCTGACATGATTTGTTGCCACTGGGACAACGCAAAATAAAGCTCCTCCTCAACAGCAAACGGTAAACATGCTGCATGGGTTCTGAGTCTAAGTCAGGAAAATGACAACAAATTCTGGCTCCAGTCTTTGTTGTCTGAAGAGACAGCAGCAGTGAACAGTGAGTTATATGCAGTGGAATAAGAACAGTGAGTTATATGCAGTGGAATAAGAACAGTGAGTTATATGCAGTGGAATAAGAACAGTGAGTTATATGCAGTGGAATAAGAACAGTGAGTTATATGCAGTGGAATAAGAACAGTGAGTTATATGCAGTGGAATAAGAACAGTGAGTTATATGCAGTGGAATAAGAACAGTGAGTTATATGCAGTGGAATAAGAACAGTGAGTTATATGCAGTGGAATAAGAACAGTGAGTTATATGCAGTGGAATAAGAACAGTGAGTTATATGCAGTGGAATAAGAACAGTGAGTTATATGCAGTGGAATAAGAACAGTGAGTTATATGCAGTGGAATAAGAACAGTGAGTTATATGCAGTGGAATAAGAACAGTGAGTTATATGCAGTGGAATAAGAACAGTGAGTTATATGCAGTGGAATAAGAACAGTGAGTTATATGCAGTGGAATAAGAACAGCCTCCAAAAATCCTTATGCGTAAAAAAGAAAGAAAAAGAAAAAGGATGAAGTATTTTCAGAGATAATCTGGTTTGGACAGTGATAAACATTCTGGAAAAAGTCGTTTTAAAGTGAAATTTTAATGTTGAAGGTGTCTTTCTGGGGAAATTCAATGTATTTACTCCTGATCAGATAGTCTGGAAAAACTGGTCTGACTGAAAGTGAAACCAGTTTGTTTTCTGTGCCTGTTGTGAACTCAATAAGTGTGTGTGCGTGTGTGTGTGTGTGTTAGTGTGTGCGGGCGCCATGCAACTCTCTCTCAAAAGCAGAGTTTAGCTTGCTCCCCCATCCTCCACCCCACTCTCTCCCGTTCCGCCTCTTACTCTCTTGGTCTTGGGTCTTTTGTCTGTCTGCCCATCTTTCTCTCTTGTCTGTCCATCTGTCTGTCTCTCATTTTACCGCTTCCATGTTGGTGGCTGTGCTTAGCATAATAGCTGTGGTAGTTTTTGACAAAAGCGGCATTTGTTCGCTCCCTTTTTTTTTTTCTGAAGCAATGTTTTGTCCCAATGTGTCCTTGCGTGCGCTCTTGCGTAGCCAGGGGGTCCATCAAGGTAGATTAGACAGTGGGCTGGACACGAGGAAGGTGGGTGGGGAGGGGGCCAAGGTGAGGAGAGCTATGTTTTTGTTGAAGAGGGAAGATGTGGAGAAGTTGTGTAATCCAGTTATTGTCAGTGTGGACACGGGCGGGAGGTCACTGACCTCAGATTTCTTCTTGCATTTAGTTTTTTTGTTCGTTTGTTTGTTTCCTGGCTTTTTTTTTTTTTGCTTGGTTGGTTCTGTTTGCATTGGTTGACCATGAAAGTGCATTCATGTATGTGTTGGTGTCAGTGTATGCATGCGCACCCGAGTATATGTCACTGGTTTATGTGTTTGTGTGTACATTTGTATGCATGCAGGTGCGTGTGTGTGTGTGTGTGTGTGTGTGTGTGTGTGTGTGTATTCATGTGTGTTCTTGAAATCAAAAGGAATAGGCTTCAGTCTTCTTACTTTTTTCTTTGTATGGATATTCATGTTTGTGTGTGTGTGTGTGTGTGTGTAAAATGAATCATTTCACTTAAAAGTATTCTGTTGTTCAAATGAAATGGATGATATAGATAATGAAAACAAAATTGAATTGTAAGGCGACTGCTAAAAAAATAAAAACAAACAAAAAAGAAAAACAAAAAATAGATGAGACATTTAGCAGTTAAAATTAATCATGTCTTAGAAGGTAATTCTGTTTTTTTCAGTTCTTCTGCCTTTTTTTTTTTTTTTTTTTTCATTTAAGATTTTTCTTTTTGATTGCAAGAAAGTTATACCAGTACATCAAGTGTGACACAGGAGTGTGTAACGAGATTTTCCACCTGACTGAACCCATTGGCAGGGACTGTTTGCCTAAGCTTTTCAAAAAGAAATGGATTTAAATTTCTTAAAACAGAACCAATTCAAGCTGAGTGTTAAACATTTCCCGGGGGGGGGGGGAGGGGGGGGGGAGGTAGGAGGAAGGGACACGGGTGGGGGGGGGGGGGGGGGGGGGTAGAAGAGGGGGGTTAAGTTGGGGATAGGTTGGGAGGGGGAAGTTGTGGAGGGAAGGGGGTGGGGGTTGTGAAGTACTGAAGGTGACCTGTGTCGGCTTTTGTGCTGCCTTGTGATCTTCCTGTGTTCGGTAGGGGTAGGTGTGTGATGTGTGTTGTCCATCCCCCGAGGGTGACAACATCGCCCCTGTGGACGAAGGCAAGGGGGCATTTCGTGTTCCTCTGTTAGTGTGAGTGGAGTGATCTGTAGTGTTTGCCAGCATCGAGGTTTATCTTGTCAGATGAAATGTGGATCTGAGCGGAGAACCTTCGGATGGAGAAAGGATAGGTACGTGAGGAGTGGGAGGGAAGGATATAGAGATTTGGGGGCGGGGGATGGGGGGTAGGGGTGGAGGTTGTCATGCTTTTAGAGTTGATTCCAAAGTGGTTTTGTCATTGTCAGTGACTGAGGAAGGTAGACTGGATACATTGCTAGTGTTTGGGACTTAGGAAAGTGCTGCAGTTGGCTTGTGTATGCATGTATGTATGTGTGATTTCAGTTACAAGGTTTGTGTCATGTTGAGGGGTGTTTGCTACGTGTGTGAGTTTAAGAGAAAACGTGTTGCTGTCTTATGACCTTTCTGTGTAATTTTGGTAAATTGACAGTCTTGATATTTGTTCAACAGCCTCCCGCCCCCGCCCCCCCCCCCACCTTTCAGAATTTTTTTTTTATGTTGCCCCAGAACAATGAGAAAGAGAAAGGAAGTACAGATATTTGGCCAGAAAACCTGAACCTGTACACACCTTTTTATCCTCTGTGTAGTATGAATCTGTTAATATGGAAGTGTTTTTGCCGTATTTATACATGTCAATGCAACATCTGAAGAAAAAAAAAGAGAAAGAGACTGGTATGTTAGCTAGCAAGGCAGAACTTATTAAATCAGACGGCTGACCAGGGCATTCCATTAAGCATGACCTGAGTGCCTGGGGCAAGTGCATTATTGTGTCCGGCTAGTGAAGTTCATTCTGAACTGCATTACAAGCAAGTGAGTGAAAATGTTGACAACTCTTTTTTTTTGTTTTTTTGTTTGTTTGTTTCTTATGGCACGACACTGATGCTGGCGCAACGGCCATCAGAAAGTTACAGCGGATGATGATTTTGAGTCTGGACTGCAACAAAGTCCAGCTGTGTGGAGACCAAGAGAGTTGTGCAGCAGCTATAAGGCGACTTGCCATAGGTTGCTGTTTTTAGAAAGCCAGTGTTGATTTATGTTACGATCTAGTCTGCCAGGTAGGAGTGAGATATTGCTATTTTTAAACAGCAGCAGTATGTGTGTGTGTGTGTGTGTGTGTGTGTGTGTGTGTGTGTGTGTGTGTGTGTGTGTGTGTACTTCTTGAATCTGGACAAGTGCAAAAGTCAACAGGGCAAGTGATTTTTTTTTTTTTCAGAGGCAAGCGTGATAGGGCAAGTGAGAGAGAGAAGAAGAGGCCACTGGTTGCTGGTTACTGCCCTTCTGACTATGTGTTTGTAAAGATTTTAAGATGATGTCATGTCATTTCAGCCATTTGGAGATTGGATATTCTTTGATCAAATGGTTGCTTTTGTTTAAAAAACAAAAATGAATGCGAAGGAAAGAGGAATTCAGTCCCTTTTGCTGTTCCAGTGAAATGGCATCCCTTCTTGGACACTTGATAATGCACTGTGTGTGGACATTTTCCCCTTCAGCACACTGTGCCCTCTGTGCCAATTCATTTTTTCCTTTCAGTATACCGTGCATTTGTGCTGATTTTTTTCCACTTCAGCACACGGTGCACTGTGTTATAATATTTTTGTCCTATAGGCAAGATATGTTTTTTTTATATTTTGACATGCTGTGCACTATGTGCCGACATTTTCTTCCGTCAGCATGCTGTGCACTGTGTGCTGACATTTTCGTCCATCAGCATGCTGTGTGCACTGTGTGCCGACATTTCTTCCATCAGCATGCTGTGCACTGTGTGCCGACATTTTCTTCCATCAGCATGCTGTGCACTGTGTGCCGACATTTTCTTCCATCAGCATGCTGTGCACTGTGTTGACGTTTTCGTCCATCAGCATGCTGTGCACTGTGTGCCGACATTTTCTTCCATCAGCATGCTGTGCACTGTGTTGACGTTTTCTTCCATCAGCATGCTGTGCACTGTGTGCCGACATTTTCTTCCATCAGCATGCTGTGCACTGTGTTGACGTTTTCTTCCATCAGCATGCTGTGCACTGTGTTGACGTTTCTTCCATCAGCATGCTGTGCACTGTGTTGACGTTTTCTTCCATCAGCATGCTGTGCACTGTGTTGACGTTTTCGTCCATCAGCATGCTGTGCACTGTGGTTGACGTTTTCTTCCATCAGCATGCTGTGCACTGTGTTGACGTTTTCTTCCATCAGCATGCTGTGCACTGTGCTGACATTTTCCTCCATCAGCATGCTGTGAACTGTGCTGACATTTTTTCCCCTTCAGTATGCTGTGCACTGTGTGTTGATGTAGAGAGATTTCGCCGAAGCAGTCTGCTTTTTGCTGATTATTTCAGAAATTCAGTGTCTTTCATGGGCAGCAGCCAGACGCGAAAAGTGACAAATGGTACCATGTGAGGCAGGCATTGTATTACCAGTGTCCCTGTGTGTCTGTGGTTGTTACCATGTTAGGCAGGCATTGTATTACCAGTGTCCCTGTGTGTCTGTGGTTGTTACCATGTTAGGCAGGCATTGTATTACCAGTGTCCCAGTGTGTCTGTGGTTGTTACCATGTTAGGCAGGCATTGTATTACCAGTGTCCCTGTGTGTCTATGGTTGTTACCATGTTAGGCAGGCATTGTATTACCAGTGTCCCAGTGTGTCTGTGGTTGTTACCATGTTAGGCAGGCATTGTATTACCAGTGTCCCAGTGTGTCTGTGGTTGTTACCATGTTAGGCAGGCATTGTATTACCAGTGTCCCTGTGTGTCTATGGTTGTTACCATGTTAGGCAGGCATTGTATTACCAGTGTCCCAGTGTGTCTGTGGTTGTTACCATGTTAGGCAGGCATTGGTATTACCAGTGTCCCAGTGTGTCTTGGGTTGTTACCATGTTAGGCAGGCATTGTATTACCAGTGTCCCTGTGTGTCTATGGTTGTTACCATGTTAGGCAGGCATTGTATTACCAGTGTCCCAGTGTGTCTGTGGTTGTTACCAAATGTGAGGCAGACATCGTAGTAGCAGTGTCCCTGTGTGTGTATGGTTTCAGAACGTCGGTGACTCGAATGAGCAGTGACCAGAAGCAGAATGTGATCACCAAAACTGTAGAGGAAGAGCGAGCGACCCTTGATGCCAAGCTGAGTCACTTGTCGTCGCTGAAGGATGAGGAGCAGGACTCCAAGACTGCTGCCAACTCTCCGTCCATACGGGATGCAGAAACTGGTCAGCGATGGGGGTCGTGTGTTCTGTGTTGGAGTATGATGTATTGCTCTTTGAAAACAGTGAGGAGCAGGATGGTTGAGTAGTTCATTGCGTTATGATCTTTACATTGTCTAGATAATTTTCAGACTGCCCCCCCCCCCCCCCCCGAAAAAAAAAAAGATGCTGTTATATATTGTCACCATGTGGGTTGATTAGTTCATTGAGTTATAATCTTTTCATTTGTCCAGATGACAAAAAAAAAAAATTTGGGTGTTGTTGTATAGTCACCATGTGGGTAATTATAGTGTGTAGCTAAAGAAAATACAAACGAAAAGAAGTGAGAGAGAAGTGGGATTGATGGGTGGATGGGTTCTGTCCGTCAGAAAAATGTCAGAGGATTTTGTTTTATTGTTCTGCATCGTGTACTGCATGCCTGGCTGAAAGATAAGGTGCGAGACTCCAGCTATCACTCTGTGTACAGAATGCAGAAACTGGTGATGAAAGTGAAAATAATTGTGATAACAATAACCTACTGTTAGTTTAAAAAGAAGCTTGTAATGGCTTTGTCTCTGCGTGTTCACCAGAACGTAGGAACGAGCGCAACAGGCAGTCATCCCTGATCTCACAGCCCAGGTGAGTGCTGCTGTAGTGTCATCTGTTGACATGGATAAGGTCTATAGATGGGTGTGGTATTTTTTATGTCATGTTTTTCATAGATTTCCACCAACACCACCCTTTCACTTCCCCCCACACCCACACCCACCCCCACCTTTTTTTCTTCTTTTTTTTTTCCCTCTAAGATTTTCATTTGTAATGACTTTGCATTAACACCAAGTATTTGCTGACTTGCACTAGCAAAGAAGTTGTTTATTTGTTTTTTTGTGTGTGTTTTTGTGTGTGTGTGTTATTATTGTAAAATGCCTTCATTTGGATTTCTGTGTACCCGCTCCATCTCGCTTGTGTGAGATGCGTGTTGCACTTGTATATAGCCTTTTGTAGGTGTTTGATGCATTTTTTACTGTGCAGCTTCAAGAATGTATTAGTAGTAGTGAAAGTGTTAAAGTTGGTCATGTGGAAACTGTGTCAATGTCAGATTTTACTTTGGTAGCCAGTGGAAGTGGACAGACTGACCATGGTAGGGCTAGGGGTGTTCGACATTGTCTCAGACTTGAGATCAGGCAATCAAGTTATAAATACCACAGCTAAACTTGGCACCCCTTTTTCATTGAGTACAGCACATTTGGTGTTGATTGCACTATGTTTAGGGCTGCTAGACAGGTTTGTTTATAATCACTGGTTTTCTTGAAGTTTCTTGGGGCAGGCTTAGGCTGGCAGGAAGAGCAGACGGAGGCAGTGCCCGTCACAGTAATGTTAAGGTTGTGTAAAGGTACAGGGAGACAACAAAAAAGCATAAGTCCTTTTTAGCCAATAAAACTGAAACAAATATTAACACCATACTGTATTATACCAACCATTCATTCTTCTGCATACAATCCTGTGTGCACATTTACCTTCCTATCCATCTTTGTACGCGCAGAAGTACATACTTGTACCTGTGTTCGGATGGATGGATGCAAATTGATTGAAAGTATCTATCAGTGAATATATTTAGTTGTTTGATTATATACAATATGTGTTTCATAAGTGTTTCATATGGTATTCAAACCATATTACTAATTGACTGAAAAATGCATTTTGGAAGAACTGTCGAACTAGAATGTAAAAAAAAATTGTTTTTAATGTGTTGTTGCCTATGTATATTAATTTCATCCATGTAGCATGTCTCCATCGTTAATTTGACTGAGCCGTGCATTTGAAAGTTTGACAATCATCACCATTTTCATTGGTTCCGCCCCCCCCCCCCCCCCCCCCCCCCCCAAACATTTCCGTTGGTTTCCTCCTCTCTTGACCCTGAAGATGTTTGTATGCATGTTGGTCCAGTACCCACGGAAGAGACCCTCCAGCCTGTCCTCTCTAGACTCGCTCAGACCCGATATGCCCAGAATCGAAGAGGGATTGGAGATGGATAGACTCGATAGCACAGCTACAACCATCACCCTCTCTCCCCTTCCCTCCCCCTTCTCTCCTCCATGGCTCGCTGCCATGGAGATGGAGGTGACCCCCCAAGTGGGGTCGTCAGATATGGTGGATAGCGCAGTGCCTGTGATTAAGATCAGGGACGTAAGTGTTTGTGGTCTCTCTCCCACAGTGGCTTTCTTCCTTTTCTGACTTGGCTGGATTTGGAAGCTGCAGACCTCTGCATAGCACAGATTCATTTGACCTTAAAAGTAGTCGTTTAAAAAAAAAGATGTTTTGTTATATATATATATATGTAATTTTTTTTAATGGTCTTTTTATTTCCTTCAGTTCAACACAGACATGAAATCTATTCTTTTTTTATGTGAAACTTGTAATTTTGGGAAAATTGAAATCAAGTGTTTCTGTGCCCAAATTTGCAAAGGGGAAAACTTACTTGAGTTGAAGTGGAACAAAATCTTGTGTAGACTTTTCAGTGCAGCTTCCAGTCTGGTTACTTAGTGAACCTAGACTAATTGAACAGCCACAGATTTCAGCTTCATCTTGGCTGCAAGGTCATGGGTGCAGAAAGTTCTTCCTCCATCTTGTTCTGTCTTCATTCATTCTGCCTACTTGTAATTCTTCTAGCCCTTGACAAGGCTGTGAATTCTTGGCTCCTGTTGTTCTTTCAGTTCTTTTAGCCTAACATGTACTCTTGTTTCTTTCTTCACTTTCTGTTGGTTCTTTCTCCCACTTGGTTCTTTCCCATCATGTTTCTCCTTCCTACGCTCTCTCACCCAAACCTTCCTGCATTTATTTCTGCCTTGGTTAACCCGTTCAGGTTGACAGATGTTCCCAACCTTGAGAGCCCTGTCTAAAACTTAGACATCAGTAATAATACTGTAATGATTGAGAGTAGTTTCAGAAGATGAGGGTTGTCAGGCAGTATGTTCTTGTCACAGAGGTACTGGACGACATAAGACACACAGTATTTGTATGCCATTGTGCATTTAGGTTTGCAGGAAGCAGAAATTTCACCGGAATTCTAGCCTTTAAAGAAAAAAAAAAAGATTCTTGCTGTTTCATCTCCAGCTTCGCTTCACTGGCTTTATACCACACCAGCCAATATGGGTCCCTGTCCAGAGCTACACCCTGGCTTGCCCTGTCACAGCTTGGCGCTGGCAATCCACAGGGAGCAGTTAATGTCAAGTCATCAGTAGGCAACCCATCAGAGGAGACACTGCACTGTTGCTGAGTCACTTTGATGGAATTCAGTGGTGCCTGGTCTGATCCAGCATTCTGATGTAGCCCCCTCCTGACAATACTTGGTTGGTTTTGGAGCCAGCATGAGGCAAGTGTCCCCCTCCAGAGGGTGCCACTTCACTGGTCCAGCAACAGTACCCATGAACTGGCATATACCGGCAACCTCAGCATGAAACTGCAAAGAGCGTAGGCTCTGAGAGGGAATCAAAACTGAAGTCATGACAAGAACAGCGGATGAAGAGACCTTGAGTTTGTGATATTTTGTTGTTGTTTTGCTAATGCTGATCAGTGAAGAAGAAAATGATGCTTTATAGTTTCATTTAGGTCAGAGCCAACATGACAGGGCTGTATTCTGTGCTTCCTTTCATTTCATCAACCAGGCCCAGGAGATGCAGGTACCTGGAGTGCTGGTCAAGAAATTTGAGCGACACTCTCTAAAACATATCCATTAGATGGATGAAATTTATGTAGTGTATGTGGAGTTTCAATCCGTTTTGAGCTCTTAGCAAAATCAGCGCTAGGTAGGAGTGGGTGGGGGCCCCAAATAAGTTGCTTGGATGGGTACTGGGCTCCAAGTGTTGTCTGCTCCTTACAGGTAATTCAGGTTTTCTTTTCTGCTAATAAAGCTTGGATAAATTCTTGGATGTCTGTGGTAACTGTGGGTACTCTACAGCACTGCAGTGCATACGTCAGTCTTTGGCTACACAAGAAGGCCACATGCTTTTTCTGTTAGCCTGACAAGTTGGCCACTTGAAAAAAAAGGTACAGATCTTCACCCCAGAAGTTAAAAAAAGAAAAAAGAAAACAAAACATGAAAAGAAGGATCAGTTGATGAATAGAAATGTGGAAAGATAAATTTGACATTCGTGTTTTTTTCTTTTGATGTACTGCTAATTTGTTTGCATCCAGGAAAATCTGCTTTGAGGTTTGGAAATACTTAAATTTACTCTCTAGGATACTGTCAAGCCAATTTTGAGGGTAGATAAGTCTGTAATAGCAGCGTTTTGAACTAGGGGAGAGATTTCAGAGTGAGAAAAAATGTATAAAAACTGCTGCAGTTACAGTTCATGATATTCACAAAGATTGTCAGTGGTGCACGCAGATTTTGGTTAGTGGGGATAAAAATGGTAAGTACAAAATGAGTACTTTGATGCGAGTTACACTTGATGAGTGTTATGAAGTTTTTGTATACATGTGTGAGTGTGTTGTGCGCAAGTGGGTGTGTGCAAAATGTCAGTGTTTGCTTTTACTGGTGTGTATTTTGTTTGATTAGTTGGTGTGATTATATATGTATGGTGCTTCACCATCAGCTCACTGAAAAAAATCGTCAGGACTTCTGCACTAATTTTGCCCTCCAGTAGCATTGTTTATCAAACCTCAGAGTGAGTGTAATCTGACGGCAACCTGTGGCATTGGGATTAACAAGGTTAAGCCTGTTTACATACCTTTGGATTTTGGATATCTTTCCATCTGCAACTTTTCTGTGCGTGCTGCTGCAGTATGTATGTATTTGTTGCCAGCAAGCAAATTCCTGCATGCCAGTGCATAGTTAATTAATCGGTGAATCTTTCCTAACGTAGTTGTTAACAGCACACAAATGTATTTCAATTGAGTGTAACTTGTTCCATATGGCATGTAAATTTTGACCAAATTTTTTTTTTTTTTTTTTTTTGCATTTGTCTCTCTGTCTGGCTCTGACATGGAATGGGAGAGCAAGCTTAATTTGTAATTTATGAAGTTATCTTTTAGTCAATTGTTGAATGCCTTTTTTTTCTTCATTCTGGCTGGGTGAGAAGTATGAAGTATTTGTGTAGAAAAGATTGTTGCATGTTGACAGTATAGGAAATGTTTTGTGCTTTGTTTGAGTGGAACACTCTGTCTCATTTGTCTTTGTGATGTATGTTTTTAAAGTCATTTGTGGAGAAGTGCTTCTGCATCATGAAAAAGGAAAAAAGATCGTCTGTCTTTCACTTTTCCCCTTGAAACTTTTAACCCTCCTTCTCCTCTCTCTCTCTCTCTGTCTCATAGTTTCTCAAATACAAGAATACAATATGACGTGATACAACATAATACAATACAGTACAATATGTCTATCATAATTGATAGAGAACTGTATGTTAAAGGATTCTTGTCTTGTATTCAACATTCATACAAGAGATAAAATACAGGATTTATCCATTAGAGAAATCCAAAGAGTAGAATTAGATGAGGAAGGTGATTTTTTTTTTTATAATTGGTGCAGCTTAATGAAGTTTATTGCCATTGCTGAAAGGAAAATGTATAGAAATTAGAATATTTTACATCTCTCTCTCTCTCTCTCTCTCTCTCTCTCTCTCTCTCTCTCTCTCTCTCTCTCTCTCTCTCTCTCTCTCTCTCTCTCCTGTGTCACTGTCTTTGTCGCTCTCATTGAAGGACAAGTTATTGAAATTAGAGTATTTGATCTGTCAGTCTGTCTGTCTGTCTCTCTCTCTTTGTCTCTGTCAGTCTGTCTGTCTGTCTGTCTGTCTGTCTGTCTGTCTGTCTCTCTCTCTCTCTCTCTCTCTCTCTCTCTCTCTCTCTCTCTCTCTCTCTCTCTCTCTCTTTCTCTCTCTCTGTCCTGATGTGGCTGTCTCTTACTATCTCCTTCACTGAAAGTTTCTGTTTGTGTGTATCATACTGCATATGCTTTTGAGGTCTGTAAAATTAAAGTATATATATATATTTTTTTTTTTTTGCAAAGAAGGAAGTCTATACTGCATGCACATGAGACTTTTTTGTGTGTTCACCCGATCAGTATCTGCCCTCAGTGAATCAGGCAGCTAAAGGGTTCATCATTTCATCATACTGCAGATTCTCATGGTCTGAAAAAATTATAAACCTTTTTTTCTTCTCGATCTTGCGGTCGGGTGTGCTATAAGCAACATTATCTTAACTTTTTCAATCTATACTGTATGCAAGACATGTCAGTATTTGCTAACTGTCCTGCAGGTTTCCAACAGTCATCAGAGCTACACAAGCCCCACAGGCTCGGAAGAGCTGGTACAATCATGGCGACGCTCGCTACGCAAGACCGGCAGCAGCCACACAGTGCATGACCAGATGAGTGAGAACGAGGACACGTCTCTTCCCCGCTCGGCCTCTAGTCCACGCATAACCTTTGACAGGACGGAGAGTGTGAGTGGATGGCCCTTGGCCCTTAATGCATTTGAGTATGGCTGGCTGTGTGTGAATTGAAGGATACGTTGTGTTTTTTTTTAATGTCTTGGAGCAGGGCATTTGTTGCTACAAGTTATCTGTTAATGGGTGTTGGCCCGATGAGACACCAGAGAAGGAGCAGATTGTTTAAGTCTTTCCCTCCCTGAAGTGATGAATTCAGCGACTGTACATGCTGCATAGTGGCACTTGCAGACATCTGCAGAAGTTATGGAAGGCGTCGATTGTTGATCCAGAAGGGGCATAATTTGCATGCTTTCCTGGCTGTTGTTCATTCAAGATGGGAAGAGGATAATAATTTTGATGGTGTGATTTGCTTGCTTTCTTTTTTTTTTTTTTTTTTTTTTTTTCTTTTTTATACCTTTTTTCATTTATTTGTTTTGACTAAGCATGTGGTGAGAGTTATGAGTGAAAGTGCCTTGTTCCCAAGCGATATATGTTGTCATCGGAGGAGTGAACGAGTGTATGAGCATGCCTCAAAAGCGAATAAAGACAGCAGCTTTTTACAGTTTGGAGAACTGATTGAAGACAGCGATTTCACCTGGACTGATGACAGAGAAGTCTATTGCACTGTACAGCTGTGTCCAGTCAGTCTACAATGATAGTGTAGTGTAAAGGGGCAGACCATTGCTCAGCAAGCAGTGAGTGAGGCAGGCTGACAGAACTAGGATGTGATTGTACTTGAATGTTTGGAGGAAATAGTAGTGGATCAGCTCCCCCTATTTTTTGGTGTAGTCTTGATGAACTAGTTCATTTAAACTGCAGAGAGCTTAATATTTTGCATTGGAGTGGCCTTAGCCTGTAAATTTCTTAAAACTGCAGGGAGAGAATATCAGAGGAGTTGCATAAATTTATGTGGACGTATGTACAACAAATGTCAAGTGATATGTTTTTTTGTGAAAAAAAAAAGAAGAGAAACGGTGAACATGTTTGTTTTCGTTGATGGGATACATGTGAAGACCTGTTGAGGCATCCTATGGCTTACCCACAGCTTCGCCTCCAGGTCCCGGACAGGCTGAGTGGTCATCGCCTGTTGTCCAGCACCTCCTCCTCCTTGACCACCTCCTCCATCACCTCCAGCACCTTGTCCAACCCCACAGACTCGCGCATTGCAGACAGGTACAGAGGACAGGGCTTATAGCCTAGTGTAGCTGCCAGTCTTCCTGCAGTAGTCTCCCTGGATAAAACAATATGGAGTCGAGACGGTTTCAGGCACTAAGTAGTAGTGTGGGTTTTTTTGTTTTTTTTTATTTTGCCTTTTGCTTTCTTTGTTTTATTTTTTGTAGTGGTGTAGTTGTAGGTGGTTTTTTTTTTTTTTTTTTTTTTTTTTTTTTTAGGGGAGTCACATAGTCTTGACCTGAGTAGCTTCATGGACAGGATGATAGGACATGACAGCTATGAACACATTGCGTTTATAGTACGTACTGACACACTGTTCAGTCTGCATACCTTGGATGTAACAAACCAAATGGAAACACCCAGGGTATGTTTGCCAGGATAGTTTGTGGACATAACAGTGATCACCTGCAAGGTGTAATGGTTAGGGGGTAACTGGAACCACAGCAGCAGTGTTGCCTGAAATGCCAGAGAAAGGGCTGATTCGTGCTAATAGTTCCAGGGCAGAAAAGGTCTTGGGGGTTCACTGTGGTTGTAGTCAGATACATGTGCTTCTGGAAAACATTTTGGTGATGGACAAGCTTGTTATTTCCTATTTCGTGCCTGTCTCTTTGACTGCATTTATGTTTTTGTCTTTCCACCATATCCTGATTTCCACCTTTTTTGCTTGAAAAGTCTTTTATATATTTTTTTAATAACCTCTGTTCAACATTTATACCATGCCAAATTTTCTTGTTGTAATGTGGTGTCTAGGTAAGGCTGTACAATATGTATATACACAGTGGTAGCCATTGTGTAGTGTCCCTTTGCCCATGTGGCTTGTTTATGTATTTTTGCTGCACTTAAATGCTTTTCATTCTGTGTTGACTCATGTGTGAACAAGCAAGTCTGTGCAGTAATAGAGTTTTGGTTGTCTGCACATTTGCCTTTTTGAGTGTAAGCATGCGCATGTGTGTTCATGCCTCTGTCCTTGATAAACTTTAACGTTATTATTTTTTCAGCAAGTGCAGACATTAGTGTTATCAAAGTTGATCGAATAATAAATATTGTGAAGACTTTTCCGGGCCTGTTTGAAAATGTCACCGAAAGGTAATGGCCCTAAAACAATGATTGAAAATCTCACAGTTTTTTCAGAATAACAAAATCAACATTTTCTTAGAAATTGGATCACTTACAATGACTGCTGTAGACACTGCTAAAAGTCATTGATCAAGTGTTCCATTCCTCTGTGTTTAGTAACGGTTCAGGGTTTGATATCTACTCCACCAGATATGACTTGACAGATTGGATAACCATTACAGGATGATGTGTAGAGGGAAGTGGATCTTCGCACTGAACTGATGCTGTCAGTAAGGCATCGCTTTTAGATGGGCAGTAAAATGCCAATGTTTTTATCAGATGATAGGAGATTCGAACTTAACGGTAATTGATTGCAGTCTTTGTGCTCTACCTGTGAGCCAGACAAGTACTTCAGTCATCCCACCATTCCCCTGCTTGCATTATTATGTCTTAATAGTTGAAGGTGGCATTGATTTTCCTGTTTTAGTAGAAATATCTCCAGTTGTCCTTTCCATTGTCTCTTTCATTGCATCATTTTCGTTGTGTAGATTTTGCTGGTTTAGTTCAGGTCTTTTTTTCCCCACATATTTACTTCTTTTGTACAATTTTAGTATATGGTGTGTTTTCGATGAAATTTGTGAAAAAGAATCTTATCAATTTTTTTTCCGTTTACTTATCTTGTTGTTGCATGCTTGACATTTTTACTTTGCACAAGTATTTTATCAGTGTTTCTTCTTGGCTGCACAATAGCTAAAATCCCTGAAAAAGATTGTCTAGGTCATGTAAACGAAACGCTACCGAACCTGTCTGCCCAAAAGCAAAATGATTATGGCATGCTTTTTGGCCACTGTCTGTGCGGTAGCCAAGGTCACCGGTTCTGTCAAGGATAAGCTTATGAGGATACAGCACATTGGCCAGTCCTTGCCATTTCAACCAGTCATCTACTGCTACTCTAAATTCTGATTTTGATGACCAGAAGATTGGCTTACAGACATTTTCAGTATTGTCCTTCCAAGAAGGAATCAAATATGAAGCAGACTCTACTGAATTTCTGCTTAACATCCACAAAAAAAATAAGAAGGATGAGGAGCTACATAATGAAGATTGGTGGAGACTGACAAAAAATGTAGACTTTATGGAAAACATCACAAGGCGCTCCTTCCCCCTCCCCCCCCCCCCCCCCCCCTTTTTTTTTTTTTTTTCTTTTTTCAAAAATTCAAGAAACAGCACTGTTTTATTCAGTTCTTTTGAGTGGTGTGTGCATGCATGTATCTTGGCTTAACTTCGCCTTTCAGGTACAGCTGGTCAGGAGGACAGAGCAGTTATGCCCCCTATCGCGATTACCTGTCCCGTTCGGGTTACAAACCTTTCTACCAGCGCCAGCAGGAAGTGAACCAGCAGAAAGAGCAGGAGCGAGCGAGCACACTAAGCAGCGGACGGTCCACACGACCCAACTCCTCCATCCCCGCCCTCTCCTCCATCTTCTCCTCCCCCTCCCCATTGTCCTCCACTACCACCGCCAGTACTACCACCACTTCCACGACCACCACCAGCGTGCTCACCAATTCTGCCAGTTCAATATTCAGAAGGTCCTGAATTTCTTTTTTTTAAATTTTAAATGCTGTTTATTTTTCCTTGATCTTCAGTAGCTTTACTCCCACGCCGCTTACTCTGGCCATCGTACACAACCACAGTCACACCAGGCTGTCAAACAGCAGACAAAGTACCAGTAGTTCATAGGGAGCAGTCAGTATCACATCATCTTGAGGCAGCCCACCAGGAGAGACATTGATGCTGAGTCACTTCTGTGGGGTTTAGGATTGCGTGTTGTGGTATGCAGGGCACTGTACCGCTGACAGGAAAAATCTCATAGTTGCAGACCCAGATGGAGTGAGCGTCACGTTCGGGAGGATGGCACTACTTTCATCCAGCAACCGTCCTCAAGTGAAAATGTGGAGCAAGCTAGTTTTCGAGAGAGACTGTGTGTGTGTGTGTGCATGTTTGCTTGTGTGTGTGTGTATTTGTGTGTGCGTGCGTGAGTGCGTGTGTGAGTGCGTGTGTGTGTGTGTGTGTGTGTGTGTGTGTGTGTGTGTGTGTGTGTGTGTGTGTGTGTGTGTGATCTACACTAAGTTCCAGAAGAAATTATACTGACCCCACATGGATCAGCGCACTGTTCCTTTTCAGATGAAATAGTTGTATCTCTAATAAACATATATCAATGCATTGTTCATGTTATTGCATCACTGATTCAACATTGATGAACATATTGTTCATGAAGGAATGAAACTAATATATTATTGTCATTGGCTCAGCATTGGTCTCCATGTTGTCTAGAAAGGAAAGGAACAATTGTATCAGTAACATTAATGACTTGAGACTAATTTACACACCATTTATGGAAGGGTGAAACAGTGGATCTACATCGCCGATTGATTATATATCATGACCTAATTCATAAGGGAATGCAGTTGTATCTTTGGCATTGACAAAACACAGGTTTTAAGATCGCTCGACCAGGAAGGAAACAAGTGGTTCTGTATCACCAACTAAACATGATTAACACATTGTTTACGAAGGAGCGAAACAGGTGTGTCTGACTTGCCATGGTTCAACTTGCCATTAATGAAGGAATGACACAAAGCTGACCCATGAATCGTCATGATTTAATAAAACGGTTGTAACAATACTTGCGATGAGACGCATATCCATTCATACTTTGTGAAGGAACAAAACAATTCTATCCTCATCGCTGACTGGAATCGAACAACACTGTGTTTATGAAGGAAGAAGATAGTCAACATCACAGACTCAATGCTTATCCACACATCAATCATAAGGGATAAAACAGGTGTTGTATCACTGACTCAGTGTGGATTTAACACTCATCGCTCATGAATGAATCGAATTATTTATCTTTGTAACTGGCTTCGCAAAAATCTACACGTTGCTGTCCAGTTCAGTGAGTGGCAGATGGAGGGTAGTTGTGGTGCTACAAATGTCAAGCGGTCATGAATGGAGCAAGGGAAATCACTTTGAGTGACGAGGAGTTATAACATGGCACACATGATGCATTTACTGCACTTTATCCATTGTGTTTTGGTAGTGGCTACTTTCAATCCATTTAACTTGATTTGTATTCTTCTTTTGACTTGTTTCATGTTTTCTTTCTTTTGATTGATTTTATTTGATGTGCGCCTGTCTGTAAATTTATCATGCTTTGTTTTCATTTGATATGCATTTTCTTTTTTTTGTAACTTATTTATTTGCATGCAGATGTTGTATGCTTTATGTATTTGAAAAGAGAATGTGATTTTGTCAATACATATTTGAGTATTTGATGTTTTACAAACTAAAAACAACTATGTTGACAGAAAAAGATAAATGACAGTGTGTTGATTGACAGAAAATGATAAATGACAATGTGTTGATTGACAGAGAAAGATAAATGACAGTGCTAGTGTGTTGATTGACAGAAAAAGATAAATGACAGTGTGTTGATTGACAGAAAAAGATAAATGACAGTGTGTTGATAGACAGAGAAAGATAAATGACAGTGTGGTGATTGACAGAAAAAGATAAATGACATGTGTTGATTGACGGAAAAAGATAAATGACAGTGTGTTGATTGACAGAAAAAGATAAATGACAGTGTGTTGATTGACAGAAAAAGATAAATGACAGTGTGCTGTTGACAGAAAAAGATAAATGACAGTGTGTTTATCGTACCTCGGTCTCAAACAAATCATTGGGCATAAAAACATGAGTAGAGCTTGTCAAAGCTTTGAATGAAAAGTCCTGGATGGACATTGTATGGGATGGACTGGCTGCAACCCTCTTCCCTGTTGCTCATGACTGAATTGAGGCTATGGAGAACACAAGTGCACGGGTGTCTCTCAGCAACCCTTCGGCCTACTGCATTGGACAGAATAGATTGTAGTGGATGCTGACATTTGCCAGGAACAGAAGAGTGAATCTGGAGTATGCACGTGTGTGTAGCTTTTGCCCTTTTTTTTTTTGCAACAGGACGTATGAGCCCCCGAAGCGCGACGAGGAAACAGAAACACAGCGAAAGGCCAGGGCGAAGCATGCCAGGCAGACCCGAAGGTCCACACAGGTAGGATCATCTCTTGCCCCTAGAGGACAGAGTTCTGTTCTTTACCATCTTCTTACAAAGGGGTTATTCTACGGTATATCATATGAGTACTGGCCAATTGTGTTGCCTCGTCCTCACACAGTTACTGAAGTAGGATCACCTTCTCATACTAGGAAAAGCTTTGTTGTATGTATAAATACTGGCCGATTAAGTTTCCCGTGTCAGTTCAGATAGGGTCTTCTTTCACATAAAAGGAATTTTTGTTTTGTATAAGACTGGCTGTTTTATACATATTGGCATAATTTCAGATCACTTTTTTCTCACCACCTTCACTTTTGAAAGACCTAGAAACATTGGGGAAAAATAAACCTTTTAGGATTCAAACCAGAGACTTTCGACATACCATTTTCACAGTTAAACCTCTTGACCATTGACCTCTGGCTTGATTAACAGTTTTCCTGATGTACCGCATCAGTGCTTGCTGTCCTACAGTTTGTTTTGGTACCACAGACCTGTTTTTGTCAGAATTCTTAGAAAATGTAATATCAATTCTCTTTCCCGTTTTGCACCATGTAAGGCACAAGAGAGAACTAATAAATGTGGATTCTGGCTCATCCGCTCTCAACCAGTTTCGAGCGGATGACGCCAGAATCCGCATTTATTAGTTCTCTGACAAGTAAGACTTAATAACCAAAAAAATAACGATTATCTGCAAACAAACATACTGTGTAGGGTTATCCGTTTTCAATACTAATTTACTAAACTTTTCAGATTTCAGTTTTTGCTACTGTTCTCTAAAGTCTTTTAAAACCGAGTTATATTTTTTACATAAAATCCACACACTTATTCCAACATGTCTTGTTTACTGACTGTGTCTCTGTCACTGGTAATATGAGAAAGGTAAATGACGGGGCTACACCCCTAATTGCTGGTGCTCACAGTAAGAACGTGTAAAGGGAGGAGATAATAGCGCTTGCGTCACACGCGCACCTCAATCAACTAGGCCAAGTAATCACATAGGGTTGTTTGACCTAGCGGTACTTCGCCATTTCACATTGGAAGCCTGCGCTGTACGGATGTGTTTGAGTGACTGCGCTGTTTAGACGTGTGAGAGAAGTTGTTGTTGTTGTTGTTGTCGTACCCTGGCTAAAAGACTCCAGGGATCATCCGAACAGCCGAAGCATTTGAACACTATGGCACAAATGCATCAGCTGGGGATGAGAACATTACGTGTGTGACCGTTTTTGATTACCCCGCCACATGGGCAGCCACACTCCGACTTCGGGGATTTGGGAGACTGTGTTATGCTAGGAGCTTGTCACGACTGAAGACAATCCCCACATAACTATGCAGAGCATAACAACATTTTGATGTAGCCTTGGTGTTCTGGCCTATGTCAATTGGTCTGACACAGCCTTAAGCCAAGGCGTGTGTGAGAGAAGTGATTTTACCAGAAATATTTATGTCTTAAGACAGCATTTCTTCAGAATTAGAGAGAGAACTTCTGGAATCGCAAGTTGCTCATCAAAATCTATTAGATTTTTCAACACAGCCATCAACTTTAATTCTACCTGACATGGATCACGCTTCTACTTTTCAACAAGCTCAAAATCTCCCATTACCACCGCTAACGCCAACGGAATTGTGGACAGAGGAAGAAAAGAATGCTTTACATGAAAATATAAGATACTTTGAAAAATGATTGAAGTAACCCGTAAAGCAGAGAGACGATTGGAATGACGTGGTTCTAAAACAGAAACAGCTATATATAACCGCCTGTCTGTCAAGTTTTCTGAACTACTGTGACGGGCTTCTAAAAATAGTAACGGTTACGCGTAACCGCCTGGCTAGCAGCGAAGGCTGGGCTGTTGAGGCCACAGGGACAGCCTAACAGCGTGCAGGCCTGCGTGGCGGGTTTGGACTACTGACGATAGTATGACGTGGGTCTAAAAATAGTAACGGTTACGCGTAACCGCTTGGCAAACATTTCTCCTGAAAACCTGCTTCAACGTCCTACACACCGCCTTTACAAAGCAAGTGGTCCTAGTAGTTCCACTTTTGGCAACCTACCACGTTGAGACACTTGACACCCTCACCTCAAGTCACCCCAAGTTCTTAATTAAGTTCTTAATCAAGTCACCCCAAGAAGTGGTCCTAGTAGTTCCACTTCTTGGCAGCCTTCCACTTTGAAACACTTGACGCCTTCACCCTAAGTCACCCCAAGTCACCCCAAGTCCTTAATTAAGTTCTTAATTAAGTCACCCCAAGTCCTTAATTAAGTTCTTGATCAAGTTACCCCAAGTTCTTAATTAAGTTCTTAATTAAGTCACCTCAAGTTCTTAATAAGTTCTTGATCAAGTCACCTCAAGTTCTTACTCAAGTCACCTCAAGATTGTAATTAAGTCATCCTTTAAGTACAACCAAGTTCTTATTCAAGTTATCTTATAATTATCAAAAAAAATACAATCTATGTTTTTGTCTTAAACAGCAGATGTCTAATATAGTACACACACGCCTCAAAAAACGCGTCATCGCTGAGAATATCTTGCTCGGCGTTCTCTGCGCGAGATCGGTCAGCATAGATCTTAATGAAGTTCTTACATCGTAAGCAACCGCATTGATTACAATTCTGGTCTATGGAAATGTCTTTTATAGACTCCATGTCTTTATTTATTGACTCCATCATTTTAAACAAATAATAATCCGCCATGATCTATTTTTATCAAAGAAACAAATTCATTTATAATAAATCAAAAACTAATCCAGTATGTTAGGATTACAGTATCAATAAAGTATTAATGCATTAGAAATGGATCAAAATGATCTTTTGTTGTTGGCGGTTCTGGCATGCTTTTGTGTTCAGCTTCTGTATTTAGTGGTTGAGATTTTTTTGACTGCTTTGGTTTTTGTTGTTGCTGTTTATATATTTTATAACCGTAATAACCACCCCCAGCAATGCCGCCAAAAATGACAATTGCTTTAAGAAAATTCCATGAAGACTTTGGCGGCGTAGGCAACTCTGTTGTTGTTGTAGGTCTTGAATCAACTTGTTCTGGTGTTTTTATAGCTGGCATTGAAACAACTGGCTGCGGCTCTAGCACTTTTTCATTATGAATTATATTAGGTGCTTGTAATTTTAATTTTGTTTGTTTGTTCCACTCTGCTAATCTTTTTCCTGCTGCAACACGCCCAGGATGAGGAGGCTTTTTACTGGCCGCTTTCTTCACCCGATTCAGTGTTTTCTGATTCAATGTTTCCTGATTCTGCTGATTTTCTGGCTCGTTCATTTTGAAGGGAAATAAAATCTATATGATTAAAAGTAATTAATCCCATGATTAATGGCGACAATAATGTTCCAAATCTGTAATACAGATCACACCCTAGAGACTCTAATGACTTTGCTAAAACTGGATCCTGTGTTAAATCATACATAAAGTCTTGTTCAGAATCAATGGGAGCAAATCTACTGACTAGTTTAGTGTACAAACTAAGAACCGTTTGCCCGACACTTTTTACCATTCTTGATCCTAGTTGCACTTCATACCTGTTGTGATACTTTACAATGTCTTGTGGCGACATCTGTTGAATCTGTTCTATGCTGAATTCATTTCCGAGGTACTGTTTTGTTTTTCCACATGCTGCCAAAGAATACAGCGTTTCCTTTTTGGGCATAATAGCTTGGTCATCAACTTGATCATTTGTAATCATAAGTTCAGGAAGGTTTAGGCTGCCCTGTAGCTGTAGTAGGTCGTCGCTGTTCATGTTTTTTTATTATTTATAATTATTTTATTTTTTTAAAATGAGCACCGAAAAAACTGTTACCAACCTTGTATACCATTCTGCTGTTATTGGAGGTCTAAGTGTAGGATACACGATGCTTGGTAAAAGCCTGTTAAAAATTAAACCAGCAGATCTTGGCAAACTAGATTTTGAAGACTCGGCAAAGCTGATTGCTATTATTACAGCTTCATTTGCTACGAAAGATTTTCTAGTTAAGCAAGGAATAATTCCAGACAGTATCAATATGTAAAAAAAAAAATACATTTATAAAAATGGCTTCACTCGTAATGATGATAGGTGGCGCAGTGGTGAATGCGCTTGCTTTTAGCGGAAGTAATTACGCATTTAGTAAACTACGGGATGACGGCGAGAGAAAAAGACATAACAAAGCTATGGAGCAACTAGCTGCAGCACAAGATTCCTATGAAAAGCAGAGAATTGAGCAGTTGGATTTTATTAACGACAAACTGAAAAAACAGGGACATGCAGCTTACACATTTAAAGATGTTGATCAAGCAATAAAAGAATATTATCTTGTAACAGGCAAACCAATCGAAACATTGCCCCCACCAAAATTCAGTGACTTTTATCAACCATCAGAAAAACAAAAGATGCAAGAAATCGTGTTTATTGTCTTTGGTATGACTGTTGTGTATTTTGTTGCACATAATATTGGCTGAATAAAAAATGAACAAAATCTATTATTCGCCAAAAGGATATTGGAAGGGAATAACAGCAATTAAAAAGCTAAGCCAAGCAGCTGGAGTCAGTGAACAAACAGCAAAGGAATGGTTATCTAAACAAGCGATTTGGCAAATTTATTTACCTGCACCTAGACGAATACAGAGACCACACTTTGTGAATACAATGCCGAACGACACCCATCAAATGGATCTTCTATATTTACCCCATGATACGATTAGACGAAAAAGATTTAAGTACGCACTTACAGTCATTGACGTAGCTTCAAGATACAAAGATGCGGAACCATTAACACAAAAGAGTGCTTCTTCTGTTGCTGTCGCTATACAACTGATTTACCAACGAGGCCCGTTAACTTATCCTCGCATGATTCAAGTCGATGATGGGAAAGAATTTAAAGGCCAAGTGAATCAATTATTGTTAAAACATAGAGTTACCATTAAAAGAGGCATTCCAGGAGTTCACAGATCACAGGCTTTGGTTGAAAACTTTAACAAACAGTTAGCCGAAAGACTTTTTTCTTACCAGTATCACAGAGAGCTTATTGACAATTCTCGCAACACAGAATGGGTTAGAAGACTGCCCTCAGTTTTGCGCGCAATGAATAATGAAGAATTTAAATTAACAGGGCTAAAACCAGTACAAGCAATCAAAAAACAAACAATAAATGTTGCTGAAGACTCCAGTTCATCCAGCAAACTATTACCATTTGGTTTGAAAGTAAGGTACCTTTATTTGCCGGGAGAAGCAGAAGGGGACACTCGCATCAGGGCAACCGATCCAGTTTGGAGTGTTGATCCATATGAAATAAAAAGAATTGTAAAGATGAATCCGCCCGTGTATTATTTACGAGAAACTGACACAACAAAACAACCGGCTCCTCAAAGATCTTTTGTGAAGGAAGAACTGCAGATAATCCCACCAGACACAGTTCCGCTTAATTAATTTACGTAAATATATTTGAGTCTAAAATGGAAGCTCACAACGAAGAAACCTTACGTATTGAAGCACAGAAGAAAGAATTCTTACATGGAACTAAACCGGAAGCAAGAATGATAAATGCAGAGACCTTGGAATTGATGCGGGAATCATTTGATTTGAATTCTGCTATTAGGGCAACATTTGCGAGGACTCATCAGCACATGGCAATGCATCCAGATCACCTACAACCCCAAATCCCAAATTTTGATTATCAAAAATGGGATAAAGAATATCTTGAAATAATAAAAAAAATTCGAGCACATCAAGCAAACATGAGAAAAATTTTGGATGAATTGGATATTGATGCGATTGAGCTTATAGATAAACTTCAGGAAAAATATAAACCCGAACCCGCGGACGAAGAAGATATATAATTATGCTGTTCTCCAATGCCCAATTGCATATGAAAACTCTGGATTAACAAATACTCGTTTTGTGTTTGTTCTATCTAATGACTTCTTTGTTACAACCGTTGTGTTGATCTCTTTTGTTCTATCTAATGACTTCTTTGTTACAACCGTTGTGTTGATCTCATGTAGATTAGATCGTAGTTTTACGTTGTCATGATGAAAAGTATGTTTATTGAACAATGCTTCTTTGTAGTTGAAGGAACTAAGTTTAGCTGTTATTAGTTGAACTATAGCTGTGTGCTTTTGGAGTTTAGTTTTTATTTTTTTGCTAGCAGCACCTACGGCTAATGAACATAGGCCAAGAGCTAAAGACAAACCACCTAGAGGTAAAGCTGCGGGTGCGCCTATGCCCGTTGCTAAGAGACCAACACTCGTTCCTGCTGATAGAGCACTTATAGTCGATGCTCCAGTATTAACATAGGTAACAGCATTAAAGGCAGCAGAATACCTTCGTTTGGCTTTGCTGTATTTTGAAAGGTCTTGCTCTAGTATTTGCTGCATTTGTGTAATGTTGGTTAATCTGAAAGTTTTTATGTTAGGGTTTTCTACTATCCCTTCTTCTGGCGACTCTGACGTTGTAGGATTTTTTGGATAAATATGAACAGCCATGCTTTTTTAAAATAAAAAATAATTTAGTAATGTATATCTTTTAATCTGTTATCTTCAATATTTAGCTGCGCATCATATATTAAAAACAAATACACGTTAAGTGGTTTATCGACCTCTTTTTCTTTATCAATTTGAATGTTTATTATGTCTCTAACAGTTCTCCCGCTTCCATGTAACTGATTATCCTCCGTTGACCTTAGGTCAATCCATAAACCGTATTTCGTTGTTAAATAATGATCAAGTCTAACGCTGTGAAGATGTAGATCTTTAGACACAAGGTCAACTGTTGGATTTCTACACCTCCCGCCTCCAAACAGTTTTCTTATTTCATCAAAATGCTGATAAGGTTTAAGCCCGCTAGCGTAGATTTGGTTAGGACTACCCTCAATTGTACATTGCACTTTCGTTATTTTTGGATTAATAAAATTTTCAGTTTGTCTTTTGAATGGTTCTTCATCTTCACACAGCAATAAAATACCTTTAAGCGATCTTGCTGTGGCACTAAAACTAAAATTCCATATAGTGTCTGCCCTGCTTTTAGGATATTTAGAATGATGAATCACTCTTTCGTAATATATTGCTAATTTTGACTGATATTGTTGCTCGACCAGCCTCGCTAAGTCAGGGTTGCTAACGATGTCAAACTCTAACGAGATGTCAGAAATGCTGTACTTTGCTTCGGTATCTTCAGATATAATAACATATTTGTAGTCATTAAAAGTTAGTTCATATGACAATCTGTCTTTTAACGCTCCTTGAAAGTATGGGGCATGCGCTTTTAACAACTCAAAATCTAAGGGTATGGAAAAGCGATTACCATACGCATAACTTACAGCTACATACCTTTTGCCGTCTTTAGCATCTTCGGCGCCTATTCTATGTTTTAGTGCATCTTCATTTTCGATTCCTTGAAACGCAAGATCAGCCCTTTCGTTCCGGTTAGCCATAGATCAAAATAGGTTAAAAATATGTCTGCATTGTGTAAAGAAAATATTTCTTGCCCCTCAAGTTTTATAGAAATTTTCTTAACGATTGCCCGCCCCAGATTCTGTACAACTGTCCTGTTGGGGTCTGTTGTTGAAGCGAGTTCTATTTTGAAAGTAAGACGCGCAGAGCCTGGCACAATCACTTCATCTGCTCCTAGGTCTGGAAATTTGACAGTAAGAATTTGATCCGCATCAATAGTAGATGGATTATTTGGAACAGTAATATTCCGTTTATTTCCCTTCACGCCAAAGGGTTCTTTCAGTCTTCTATGCGGGTCAAGAATTGAGCCATATACTTGTGACATTTTTTTATAAAACAAAATAAAAAAGTTAATTATTTAAAACATGGCAGGAATTGAAGGTGAAGAAGATTATGATGTTTTTGATCCTGGAGACGACATGAGTGAAATGACTCCTTTGATACAGTATCGCTCGACGCTCTCATTGCATCGTGAATTAACAGAAAGTAAGGTTAGATCATTGTACCAAAGTTTAGGTCTTGAACCTCCCGAATTTATAGCCCCTGATGATTTTGTAAAAGATGATGATGGCCATTTGTATTTTAAAGACGAACAAGGAAAACGTTTCAGCTTCACTGAACAAAACCCATCAAATTTGGGGGTTTGAAAAAAAAACCCAAAGACTTAAGCAAAAGATGGGAACCCCCGCCTTTTCTAAACCACCAAAATTAAAGGGGAAGCAGTTGCAAACTTAAAAAACATACAAAAAGAACTCCCAACAGACCCCAAATACAAAACTGGAATTTTTCAAGATTTAAATAAAACAGCAGATGAAATAATAAATCAATAGAAGCAGAAACCAGCTTTCCGAAAAAACAGTTCCAAAAACTACCCCGATCCGCAACACCCCCGCGAGAAAAAACGCCCCTGATCAATGCTTTTGAGAAAACAAGAGGTAATTAAAAAACTTTAGCAAAACTGGGTGAACTAGATACATAAAAAGAAAAAAAGAAAAACCCTTTGAGGCGAGGGCCCCAATTAGGGCCGGGTGTTAAAGAAAGAAAACCCCAAAAACAAAAGTCTTGAACAAGAAAGATCACAACACTAAAGATTTGTCTAAATAACCGAAACAATTTCAACTCAAGTGGCAGAAAAAGAAACTATCCAAAAAATTTATATAAAACAAACGCTAGCAAAGAATACGAAAACTGTTTAAGGCAAGGTTCACATTAGCAACGTTTTAACAGCCTTAGGGTTTGCAAAAATCAAAGGGGATGGGTATTACGGGGCGGGGTCAAAGTTCATTACCTCCCCCACCATCGCCCCCATCGCCACCTGATAAAACATGGGAAAAAAACAGCTTTTATCATCTTGCTTTTTTTAAAAAAATAGCCAGTAAAACCAGGACGCTTACCTAATTTGGGGGGATGTTGCTGGCTTTTGTTCTGCAAGCAAAGTTTGGCTTATGGGCCCAGCACTTTTTGGGGGATTATTCCTTAATTTTGGGGTTTTCCTTTAGAAAAAAAAAGAAGGAGAACCAGGGCCCGTTTAACCCACAATGTCTCTTTTTTATTTCAGGGCATTATTTTTTTGACTTCTGACTTTGCGGCTCAACGTTTGGGCTTTGGGGGCAGGGGATTGGGTACTTTAAACTTGGGGGGGGCATCGTTTGACGCGCAATATTTCGGGCCCGAATTTATTCGTTTTTTCCGACCTTCGTTCAATTTCGCCACAAGGATTTTTTTATTTTAGTTTATTATTTTCCTATCTGGAGCCTGGTCAGAAGGCGATGTTAAAAAATGCCAAAAGCAAAATAAAATTTCGATCTTGCGTATTGAAAAAATTTTGGGACCTTTTTAAAAATTTTAAAGGAAAAACAAAAGTGAATTAATGGCGTCCCCTTAAATTTGCTAAGTATTGTTTTTGTGCCCCAAAACCATAGAGGTCGTTTGTGATTCGTTTGGGTTGCGAACCCACAAACACCAAACGAATACAATAGAGTCGTTTATTCGTTCATTCCCGCCTTTGTTAGGCCCTTGAAGTTCTAAGATAAATTTGCCATGTGTTTTTTTGCTCTTGCCTATGGGCCCTAGTGGGAAAGTTGTGCCTGAAGAGAAAGGTTTTAAGGAGGATTCCAGTCATACTTATACTTTCTGTGCACGCCCCAAAAATAAGGGGGTGCCTAGACCATGATTAAAAACCAACTTTTTCAAAAGTCTGTCTTAACATTAATATTGAATTCGTTACAGATCCTTTCAAAAGCCTTCATGTCTATTCTGTTGCTGAATGGTTTATAACGGTTTGTCATTGGTAATGGTGCTTGCAGTTCAGTCAAAAAAACGTCTGAAGTGTAATAGAAATGAAATCTTACACTGACCTCACCAAAGGATCGGGATTTTTTTAAAAATGATCAGCATACGACACTCCACACCCAGTTGATGCACAAAACACAGCAAAGTTTAACTGGTTCTGATAAAACTGCATCGATGACTGAACCACACTTTCGCGATGTAGTCTTTTTATAGGAGGGTTAAGATATCTGTTTAATGGAGTCTCACCTTTACTTGAAAGGTGTCAGTCTGGGTCACAGAAATTCAAGAGTACAGTTGTTATATTTTTAAGATTGTGTGCGGCCCAACAGAATATTTTGCATTAGTATTTTTGAATGCACTCATTTTTATTTCGTTTAAAAAATGTTGTAACAATAACAACTCAAGACCGTCCTTCGTTTTTAGAACATGCTGTTAAAAAACTTTGCGGAACCAAAATGGTCGCACCCCAAATGAAATTTTTACAAAGTCGTAATGTTTAATATTACTAAATCCAAGAATAATAATAAGATTAAAAAATATGACATAAGAGGAAACTTAGTTAGCCATTTAATCATACCTGATGTTATTATGGGTTTGTTCGCTAAAAGAAGCAATGAGTAACTTTGACATTACTCTCAAACTTAACAATGCAAATTTGACAACAATGTTGGCATTCAAACCCGAAAAAGAAGAAGTAGGTTACTATTTTGGTGGAGAGCTAGCTAAAATGTTAGGCTTTGCAACTGACAATCGGGACTTTCATAGTTTTTTAGAGTTGCGCCAGACAAAACTACTTATGAGGGAGAAAATCCCTCGATCTTGCATTACATTCTTTACTCTAAGTTCATTTAGATGAGCTGAGCACTGATGAAAACTTATATGATGGGAAGGGCCCTCAACTGTTTTAAGAGCTCTTCCGTCGGGGAAAGCTGCATATTGCGATTATGAAATTATACCCAAATTCCCTAATTTACAGTTTAAAAGATAGCAGTGGAGGGTCATCATAAAAATAAAAATCACAGACAAAACAGGGAAAGTCCCCTAAAATGTGATAACCTGCACATTGTTTTGGAAATAAAATAATACGTTTGCTAAAAAATGTCGCGGGGCCAGAAGAATCAGGTGTTACATTAGCGCCTGTAAGGTGTATAACCTAGAATTAAAAGACCTTGCAGACGTTGCCGGACTTTGAACAGAACGGGGAGATAGGCGCTTGTATGGTTTTGAGACACTAAAGAGGTGATTATAAACGCAAAGAGGTTGGTGACAACAAAAAGTTTCCTAAACTAAACAACTACGCAATGTAGAAGCAAATAAAGCTGGCCAGTATGAATATAAAATAGTTCGAAACCGACAGCAAATGGCACTTAGAACCATATTTAGAATGGGAAATAAAATTTGAATTCAAAGCCCATTTACATTTTTTAGCCGTCAAAAAAGTTCAGAAAAGCATTCAACTCTGGCCCTTACATGTAAGTCTTAGCCAGAGGACAATAGTCGGAAAGAGAATTTTAAATAACGCCGTATGGGAAAAAAAAGTACATCCTCCACAGAAGAGAAACGGTTTTAAAGGAAGCTTCTACAAAATTACAGTTCTTTCCGCACAGGAAATTAGGAGACACGTTCACAATGATATTTGAAATTTCTGTCTTAAAAGATAAGGAAAGGGATGGGGTTGTGGGCGTTAGTGACGTCCTTATAAAAGGAATTAATATTAGCTGGCAAAACTTAGACGTTAAACGTCTTAAAGTTACCATCGTCGTTCTTCACAATGGTGAGGATATTAAGGTCATAACAACAAGCAACAAAATCAATGTTGACTTAAATAGAAACAATCTTACAGAACTGAATTGGATTAATCTTACACATTTAGGCCTCATAGGGTTTTATTATACTGAACAGGTTTTGACAGAAAGTATGATAAACATAATAACTGGATTAAATTAAATTCTGTTATAAAAACTATGGAGCAGAAAAACTATGGTGTCAATGCGGATGTTAAACTTTATGACAAAAACTCCTCATTGTTCATTGATTTGTGGACAGACTGGTTGTGGAAAAACAATATTTGTCCTCGACCTATTACAAACAGTTTATCGCTATAATTTTTGATTATAATTGTAATTTTCTGCCCAACACTTAAATGGAACAAAGCATATCATGATAGAAGGTTTATATGGACAGATGATGACATATTTTAGTTGATCCTAGCAATAAACTGAGTGAGTGTTTAGAACTCTTTTATAGACTGTTTGAAGGAACGCAAACACTATTTATTATAGATGACTGTTCGGCAGAAAGAGACATAGTTAAAAAAAGAAACACTTTGTCAAAACTGGCTTTCAGTGGAAGGCATGCTGGAATAAGTGTGTGGATTTTATGTCAAAAATATAACTCGGTTTTAAAAGACTTTAGAGAGCAGTTAAAGACTGTAGTTTTATTTCACATGAAAGACAGAGACGCATTT
The DNA here is from genome assembly GCA_018398815.1 of Conus ventricosus. Taxonomy (NCBI): domain Eukaryota; kingdom Metazoa; phylum Mollusca; class Gastropoda; order Neogastropoda; family Conidae; genus Conus; species Conus ventricosus. The sequence goes on from CM031610.1 coordinate 60,269,646, forward strand.
GATGAATGTATGCGCGAAAATGATGTTATTGAAAATGATCAGGAAAAACGCAGGATTAAGCAAAACTAAAATCTGAAAAGTTTAGTAAATTAGTATTGAAAACAGACAATCCTACACAGTATGTTTTTTGTAGATAATCGTTATTTTTTTGGTTATTAAGTCTTACTTGTCAGAGAACTAATAAATGCGGATTCTGGCGTCATCCGCTCGAAACTGGTTGAGAGCGGATGAGCCAGAATCCGCATTTATTAGTTCTCTCACAAGCTACAGCTTAAATAAGGATAAGTTTGGAATTGCTTAGTACTAAACATTAGTATGTATGTAGTAAAGAACAATTGCTTAACTTCACCAGTTCTGAGTGTGTAGCTATTTTTATGTGCTCAGACCAAACGACACAGAAGCGCCAACCACCGAGATTTTTTCTGTATTGGTAAGATTACTGGCCAATTTTGTTTCTGCTGTCGGTATGATATGGCAGTCTTCCCATGAAGGGTAGAGCTTTGTTGTATTCATGATTACTTGTCAGTTTCTATTTCTGCTGTCCATATAGGTGTGACAACCTTCCCATAAAGGACAGGGCTTTTTTTTTTTTACTCATGATTACTTGCCAGTTTGTATTTCTGCTGTCAGTATAGGTTTAACGACCTTCCATTGAGGGTGGGAGCTTTGTTTTACTCATTTTTACTGACCTTTTTTTTTTCCCCGTCATTCATACAAATAGGTTCAGCTCATTTCCATGAAAGAAGAGCTCCGTGTGTAATACAGTTACGATCCATTTTTGTTTAATGTGTACTACAGTTTAGATCCATTTTTGTTTCCCATGTCCGCACAAGTAGTACTATCTGTCCTTATAGGGAAGAGCTTATTATGTTACAATCAGTGCCCCTTCCACCTTCTAAAATGAAAAATGAAAAGGACCCCCCCCCCCCCCCTTCCTCCCCTCCCCCCCCCTCCTCCCCTCCCCACCTCCTACTTCTCTACCTTCCGTCCACCATTCCATGTCTACCCTTTGTTATTCATCAGTTTTCTGTTCCTTAGGGTGTCAGTTTAGAAGACCTGGAGATGGCTGAGAAGGTGGTATCCAAGGAGATGGTAGCCATAACAACACGACAGACAGCACATCATCGTCCTCAAGAACCTCAATACCAGGCTCCAGCCAGGATGTAACGAGCATCACAACAACAGCAGTCACGACTACTGCCACTACCACAACAGTGCCATCATCATCCTCATTGTCTTCAACTTGGACCAGTAATAGAGAACGGACCTCTTCAACAATGACCAATAATAAAGAGCGGACCAACTCGTCATCTTTTACGTCAACCAGTGATAGAGAGCGGACCAACTCATCATCTTTAACAGAGACCAGTGATAAAGAGCGGACCAACAATTTTTCATACAGAGATTCCATGCGACGCTGGAATTGGGATAACCGGCAGGATGTGAGTACTTTAAATCAGGCTTCTTGGTATCGTTTGTAACATCCAGTATTTTCTGACATAATATATACTAAACTGTTTGCAAACAAAATTGTTTAGTGTGCTAGATAAAGTGAAGAAAATTCCACAGTTCGCTTGTCTTTTTTTGTTTCCACAAAGTTTCCACAATGTTTTATCTTTTTTATTTTGGTGAAAACTACACAGTGCGTTTGACTTTTTTTTTTTTAATTATGAAAGTTTCCACAATGTTTTTCTTCTTTCTCACTAACAATTCCACGATGTGTTTCTCTTTTTCCTTTTCCAGGAAGATTCTACAATCAGGACCAGTTTTAGAAGGCTACGAGAGGACAAAGATTCTACCACCAATGGAGTTTCATCGTCTTTAGACATCACGTCATGTGAGTTGTACCACCACAACCATAGAATGTCTTTCACACTGTAGGATCCCCTTTACAATTTCGTACCCCAAGCAAATTCACCGAATTCGCCCTCCCTCTCTTAAGAAATGGACCGATCCGGCCTGAGTAAATCAAACTAGAGCTAGTAATGATGAAAATAATGCATCTTTGCAAACACCTGTCATAAATGTGTCCATAAATTAGAAAAAATCAGGACCACTACGACAGCCCACCTCTGATTCCCATCTAGATCTGTGTAACATATTGTTCAGAAGAAATCTCTATCTGCTTTGAAGTTTTGGTAAAGCTTTTTTTTCTTGAGTAGAAGCCTGGTTATGTAAAACATTCTTGTGTTAGTCATTAATCTTTATAATTATGACTTTGTTGGTCATTAATCTTTATAATTATAACTTTGTTTATACTTTGTATTAAGGGAATTATGATCAGGGATGAAAACTTCTCCGCCGTTTCCGCCGTCTCCGCCGTTATTTTTTCGCATCTCCGCCGAAAGAAAAAGTCTCCGCCGAAAAATTATTCGAAGAATGAAGCTCAAAACGATCTCAACTTGTCTGCACAGCGAATTTCTTCTCTGTCGGTAATGTTCTTAAACGGCGTAGTTCTCATTCTGCTTCCTTCCAGTATCATTTCTCATCATGGCGTCGATTCACAGTGAGAGTCTGCCGCCAGTGAGTGCAAACAAAACGAAAAAAAAAAAGAAAGTATGTGAACCACTAGAAGACCGAGTGGCAGCAGAAGGACGTGTGTGACCGCAGAGTCGCGGATGTAATAAGAAAACATGACAAAGACGGCGAATTTGAAGTGTTTTGCGAGCCTTGCCAAAAACGTGTCTACTTTGGTAGTCGTGGCTTTGTGGCAATCGGAGATCACATCTAGCGTCCCAGTCACCAACAGAAAATATGTGTGTTTCCCACACCATTACAGCATGTTTTCAGATCATTGGGTATGCAACAATCTACGTTTAATTTCCAAAGATAGTTTGACTCCTACTCTAAGTACTTCCACTCGTAGAGTCTTCAAAGCAAGGGAAAAACGTCAAAGTGACAAAAAGAATATAAAAGAACAAATGACATCAAAATAAACTGATGTCACAACAGTATTGTGTAACACTTTTCCCCTGGTATAATACAAACGTTTGCTACATTTGTTAGGTGTCTGCTAACAGCCCCCCTATGAAATCCTTTTCCACCAGCCCACTCCCCCCACTACCTATATACTTCCTCTACTCCTCCTCCTTCTCCCCCAACCCCCACCCTCACCCCACAACACACATACCCCACACACTTCGCCCCCTCCCCCCCACCCCCGTCCCCACCTCACACACACACACACACAAACACCCCCCCCCCCCCCCCCCACACACACACACAATCACCCACCCACCCACCCCCACACACACACACTTGTCAAGGGGGGGGGGGGGGGGGGGGGGATATGATTAGTTGTAAGGGGGAAGTGGGGGGGGGGGGGGGTACTGTTGTGACATCAGTTTGTTTTTATGTCATTTGTTCTTTTATGTTCTTTTTTGTGTTTAGTGTTTCCTGACGAAGGGTCTAAGGCCCAAAAGCTTCAGTTTTTTTTTAAAGGACTTCAAAATAATCATTTTTCATATTGTGTTTATTGAAGTCCAGCAGTCGTTTTCATACATCTGATTTACTTAGTTTGATTTCCCGCTCTGATTTACTTATCTACAGGCCTTATTCTTTATGTCCTGAAAGCACTGTTTGTCAAATGTTCTTTAGCTAGAGTTCTGAGGATTCATCATTCTAAATGTTTGTCTCAGTTGACATAGTTTCTTTCCACATCAGTCTCAGTCTTCATGGTGTTGAAAGCTGTTCTATAGCATGAGTTGTTTAGAAGCAAGAAAGTGATTTCTAAAGATTTTTATGCCTTATTTAATACAAAATATGCTTCAGCTTCAGGGGGCGCCGCCCCCTGACCCCCGCCAGGCTGTTGCCCATGTACCCCACTGGGGGCCCATGGTGAACCCCCAGATCCCTGCCAATCTCCTCTTTTTTTAAAAAAAAATGTTTTCATCCCTGATGATAAATTGACAATGTTTTGGTGGGCGAAATTGCATGGCATGAAAAAATGTATGCAAATTCACCCATACACTCAAAGGCATAGATAAGACAGGCTGAGGCTAGCTGTTGATTCATATTTCTGTTAATTTAAGTAACTAGCAGCATTTAAATACATGTATATGTGCGTTACTGTGTGTTTGAGTGTGTGTCTGAGTACATGTACATCCATAGACATGCGAGTGTAGGCATATGTATAGATATGTATGCGTACTCTGTTTCTATCTTTACTCACTGTATATAGTCTTTATAACCTTCCTTTGTTTCTTTTAGGCTTAAAATACATCGCAGACGACAAAAATCTGCCAGGAATAAGTAGTAAACACTCATTTTCATTCATTCGATTGCTGCTCTTTGCCTTTGGATGAAATTGCATTTTCACCATGGACGAAATTGCATGGGGGGTTGGACAAAGTTGTCACACACATGCACTAGTTTTTAGTTATTATCTAATGAATATTCATCAGTTTGTACCACATGATACTCTAATCTCTTCAGTGATTGGTCACTTATATCAGAGCTTTGAAAAGTAGGCTGGCTGGCTGTGTCTGCTGGCCAGAATAGGTTGTAAAGTACAGACAGTGTCTGATTTGGACGAAATTGCCACATATATTTTAGGGGGAAGTTTTGCCAACGCTCATTAGGTATATTTTTTCTATAACAAACAGGAAAAAAAAAAACATTTAATGCTTCATAACTAGCTTTTCTTACGTACTTGTTTAGCTACATTGAAATGTGATACTAACTCCCAGTAATGGAATTTAAAAGGATGTAAAATGTACTTGTAGTTATTTGTGAACAAATGTCAAAGTGGACAGTGGCTGTGAACCTGTTTTTATTGTGAATGACTGGTAGACAGATTTCAGACTTTCTGCTGATGTGAATGACAGTAATCTTCCTCTACTCTCTGAACTTTTTTCCTGGCCACAATAGTATGTAGCTCATCGGATTTGTCTCACTAGATAACCTGCCAGTGGAGATTCTGCATTGCTGCTAAGTTTGTTCTGTGGTGTTCACAAGGAGCAGTCATGAGTTAACATTGCCCAGTGCATGGCCTAGTTTAATTTCCGTGGACAAAAGATATCTGCGACACTGTATTAGAGTTGGCAAGCATTCGCTGAGGAGAGTCTTGTTATAAAGTTTGAAGTGGAAACTGTTATCAGAAACTTTGAAGTGGGAACTGTTGTTACAAACTTGGAATATGAACAAGCTGATTGTCTTGTCTTGAGTTCAGCAGGAACTCTTCACACAAGTGAAAGTTGAGATAAGGTCAGAACAAGGTAAATATTGTTGGAATGGTCATAGAACTGTACTCTTTTAGGCTGGCTGTCAGGATTTTTTATGAAGCCCCGGGCTGCCGAGTGTACGTTGTGGTGCAAAATTTTTACAGTTTGGCTAACAATAGTAGGAACCTACACTTTGTGACAAAATGATACACACAAACATGTGCACTCGCACGTGCACACACACACACACACACACACGCACACGCAGACACATGCAGACAGACACACACACACACACACACACACACACACACACACACACACACACACACACACACACACACACACACAACTTATAATTCATGGACCTAGCAGCAGTTTAAACATTCTTGAGACAACATAGATCTTAAAACTTCTGACTGATTTTATTAACAACAACATCGGCTAAACCAGCAATGGTTGGCAGATTTGAAAAGGAAAGGAAGGAAAGGCAAGAGATAATTGCCAAAATATTGCGATTTTGCCTGTCTTATTGATTGGGTATTGTTGTCAGCCATTTTGATTTTTTGTGGGTCAAGTGAAAATCTTTTGGTAACAAGAGAGTTTACGTTTTCATAGGTGCCATTGTGTCATGTGCCAAACAAGGTGCGATTGAAAGTGCTTTAAAGTCCAACTTGTTGCATCGCATGAAAGTACTAGGCTTAAACTGGGATGCTACACATAAAATGCCAAAATGCTACGCTTTGGGCTCTTGTGGCCTTGGCGGCTGTGAGGGTGTGTTTGATGTCATTCGAACCAAAACGGGCATATGCTATGCACACAGAGTTGTAAATATTCCATCTGTTTATTATAACAGTTGACAATGGTTGTTTTTTGGGCAGACTATGTACCACGTAGTCAACGCAACGCGCTCTCCACTTCAGACCTGGGCTCCTCTAGTCCCAGTCTATCACGTGCATCGTCCCTACGCAGCAGGTTACGAGCTGAGGAGACAGAGTCTTCCGCAGATGGGAACAGAAGGAGGGAAGAGACCAAGGAATCCAAAAGGACAGACTGTAAGCAAAACGTCTTTTTAGTTTACCTCTGATTTTTGTTGAAAAGTGACTTTTTGTTGTAAAGGCACATAGATGTTTGCGTGGGAAAGCTTTTCTTTCTCCATCTATAGTTTATGCTCAGTTGCAGATCAGTTTTTTTAACATAATTTCGGCACTGTAATCCTGATCACAGTTTTTTTTTTTCCCCTTGTGTAGATCTTCACAGGGTAGTAGATGTGGTACAGAATGCATAGTAACAGTCCCCCCCCCCCCCCCCCCCCCCCCCTCCCATTTGGATCTGCAGACCTCAGCAAGATGTGGTTGTGTGTGGGTTGCTTTGCATCCATGCATCATGTTGAATCTACCAAAGTGAAGGAGATGGCATACATTCTTAGATATGAATGACTTTGTTCATCATTAGTCATGATTTTTTCCCCCATCTGCTTGGTCAGAAATATGACTCTTTTCATATCTGTGTGTGCATAATCATTTCATGCACACTCTGTGTTGTGTGTGTGTGTGTGTTGTGTGTGTGTGTTTGTGTGTGTGTGTGTGTGTGTGTGTGTGTGTGTGTGTGTGTGTGTGTGTGTGTGTGTGTGTGTGACAGCTGGCAGCTCAGAACCAGTGGTGGAAAAGAAAGAATCTGCTGCTAGCAGAGCTCGAAGAAAACGAAATGAAAGAAGACCAACGGGCAAAGTGGATTACGTTCCTGTAAGTAATATATTGGTGACAAAAGTTTGTAAACGTGCATGATCTGAATGATTTTTACACCAATGTTTTGACATGTTTTGATCTATTGTTGATTAATGAGATGAGGGAAAAAAGGGTGGGACATACACTTTTGTCATCAAAACTACAGGCAGACTGTTGATATAAGTCAGTATAGTGTTTAGACTAGAATAATTACTCCCTTCCATCACTGTAATATATGTAGTTTTCCATTTGTAAGCCAACCCCATTTTTCTGTAGGTTTGCAGACACACACATGCACACTTAAAAGAGAGTCAACAAGATTTTTGCGGGAGGGAGGTATTTCTTAAGATACTGTGCTGTATTTCTCATCTTTGAAAATAATGGAGTGAGCAGTTTTTTTCTGCATCACCCCAAGTTGTGTTTGAAATGTCTTGCAAAAATGTTTCATGTTTTACATTGGTTTTTCATGGATTCACTCCACCGATATGTAAACTAGGCTGCTTAGAAACATTTTTTAAAAAGTTGTCCAATATGGGCTTGCTCTTACACATGAATGAAGTGGAATGTTACATTCACATTTTGCTGGCGTGAATGCATTATCTGTGATAAGCCAGGACACGAAATTGACAGTATCATTTTTCTTTGCAGGAAGATCTGGACAAAGACAAAGAGAACCCGCCAGGGGATGAACAGACAGAAGGATACTCAGAGGTACAGTCTTTGATGGTTGTGTGTGCTTTTGTACTTGTACCTGATGTTTGTGGATGGTTGGGTTTGTGTGTGTGCATTCATGCATATACATATCTTTGTCTACATGTATGTATTCGTGTGTGTATGTACATGTAATGCATGCAATGTTTGTTTTGTTTGGTGTGTGTATATCTGGATTTGTGGATAGTGGCATGTGTATATGTTAGCCTGTCCATCATTAGTCCTATAGTTGCCAGCGTTGCAGCCTGCCAAAAGGTGAAAAAATAGTGGCTCGTTTTTTTTGTCAAGGAAGGGAGACCATCCAGCACCAGACACCCAGAAAGAGTCAAGGCGAAGAAAGACATTTCACAGTATGGTTATAAATTGTTATCTGTGATAAACCAACAATTTATACTTCAGTTACACTCCCTCAATCACACTTCAATGATTAACACATAATTTTGTAAAAATGAATGTAGGTCATATTAACACTGTTCTTTTCATTTTGCTTGTTAAGAAAAAATATTGGTGCATCAGTATGTATTAAATGGAAATACTAGGCACAGGCTGCCTCTCTCATGCATGCATGGGACATAACACACACATAAGCTCAACTGGCGCTGTCCAGGAGAAATCATTTTACAAGGAGGTCAAGGTCTCCAGGTGTACATCCCTGACCAGAGCTTAAAATTTGTTGAGGGTCCTGTCACCTCCAGCAGATAAGTCCAGAGTTGTTTCCCTTTCAGAATCTCCTTGTTAGTTGGCATTGGCTTTCTCTAAACATCTGTTCATCCTGTGACACATTTGTGCTGTCTGCTTCTGCCATCTTATCCACTGCCACTTTAATCAGGGTCATGACCTCACTCCTTCCCTTTTACTATGGTTGCATGTGGATATGCCAAATGCGGGAATTTCAACTTTTTTTTTCTTTTTTTCAAAATGACAATACTGGCACCGTTTTCCCAGAAGGTACTTTGAGAGGCTTTTTTTTTTTGCCATTCCCATAATCATGCTTTAACAAAAGTCAAGAAATGGTGCTCTGGACATTACCAAACACGGATTTATCACTGTGTTGCATGTTGGCTACCAGTATCTAGATTTTTAACACTGTGATTGTAACAGAAGGCCATAGTTTCATAGATGTATTTACCTCACAAACTGTGCATACCGTGTGTTTGGCATTGCATGTTGTGGCCAAATGAAGGCATAATCAACCATGAAATCAGGCTGGAAAACTGGATGAAATGCTACTAGATGAAGCAGAAAATGGTTAACTGAATGGCTGTGGGATGATGTTTGAAGGAGACAGTCTGAAATGACTGTGAAGGTTGTGGCTGAAGAACCAGGTGTCTGTGCAATGAGAGAATGCCCCACCTGTCGTCCAGAACAAAAACATATTGCTTCTGACATTTGTTGCAGCACAAACACATCTACATGTTTGTATTGAAAGTAAAGTTCATCAGTTATCAATTAGGTACTTACTGTGTTTTGAACTGATGGAGATTGCAGTATAAGAGAGACTGATTCAGAATTGATGGATGATTGTGTAAAAAGAACCCAACGTACTGTGCAGAAAATTAAAAGATATTTTTCTCATTCGTTTTTATGTTGAGTTTCTGACCATGTGCAATATCTGGCTTGCAATGGGCTTTGTTCTCAGGGAGTAATCTGATATGTGGTAATATTGATTAGTACAGTGTGTGTGTGTGTGTGTGTGTGTGCCAGTTTGTTTGTATGCATGCATAATGTCAGTGTTTGTTTCTATTGATGTGTATGCTGGTTTGTCAGCTGGTGTAATACATGTATTTAGTGTTATGTTGTTGGCCTGGAAAAATCTTGAAACGGAGGCTTCCTAGGCTACATGTATCCAGGATGATGTTTCCAACATCACAACTATGATGATGTCATGTGCTGTATCATGCCAGACTCTTTGTAAGCAAAGGCCAGTTTGCCAGCTCTGTTCGGCTGAACATTTACAGTTGACCCAGTTCTGAGACATACTGCAGATTGTTATACATTTTGGGGTTTTACTGCGTGCAGCTGTATCCATTTCCCTCCACTGAATAGCAAAATGGCGACTCTTACTTTGATAATTGTTGGGGAAAGTGGGCTGATTCAAAAAGGAAGCATGATAGCATCTGGCCATTGAATTGATCTTTATTCTGAGCAGCATGTACTAAAAAAAAAAAAAAAAGAAATAAAAATATGTGCAAGGAAATCAGTCAGGATTTTGACTGCGAACAGATGGAAATGAAGCATCATCTTCATGGAAGATAAATAATCGTACGATTGTATGCAATGGGTCATCACATGACCACATGCAGTATGATCTGTGACCTGCTAGATGTTGAGAATAACCTAAAGTAAGCGGAGAAATATTTTGTTATCTCTAAACAGAGAATCTGTGTCAGGTGCGACGGTTCCCATTTACAAGAACAGACAAAACGTTAAACATCTCTCTCTCTCTCTCTCTCTCTCTCTCTCTCTCTCTCTCCTCTCTCTCTCTCTCTCTCTCTCTCTCAGTCTTTGTCTGTCTCTCTCTCTCTCTCTGACTTTGTCTCTGTCAGTCTCTCTCTCTCTCTCTGTCTCTCTGTCTCCTCTCTCTCTCTCTCTCTCTCTCTCTCTCTCTCTTAGTTCTATAGTTTTATATATATATATATATATATATGTAGATATATATATATATATATAACAAACTAATAAATTCCAAGGATAAGTACCGAGCACCGTTCCAGCAACTTACAGAGCAGCTTGGTGTTGCAATGACTGCAAGAAATATTGAATTATAAACAAAGCTTGCTCTTATGTCTTAGATTGAAGAAATAGGGGAGATACGCATTCATATCTGCAGTGGTAGATGATTCTGCCTAACTAACAGTATGTGCTTGAGTGGGTGAATGGGGAAAAATAAAATAAATGCTTCTCAAAATGAGCCTTCAGCAAGCTTATATTCTCCAAGGGGAGACATCCTCCAATAGGGAGGGAAACTCACTAACATATAACTCCTGGTCATATACCGATATTTCGAAACTTGGTTGCTGGAACGGTGCTCGGTACTTATCCTTGGAATTTATTAGTTTGTTTTATTTTAGTCCCTTGCGGATTCATTCCAAGAACTGGCCCTCAGCACTTGTGTCTTAGAGGATATCTTTTTATATTTTCTACTTTTCACAAGAAAATGTAGCTCGTTTTGCTCTTTCATGATTTTCTTATGCTTCTTAGACGGCACCTTTGGTTGGTTTTTTGAAAACTCAACAAACATACTACGGTATTGCACACCAGCCTTTTCTGGGATTGCATTCTTCTTATAACTGAAAAGGCAGAGGAGTCAAATTACCACTTTCCGTGGTCACTGAGGAGAAACAACCAAGTTTCGAAATATCGGTATATGACCAGGAGTTATATGTTAGTGAGTTTCCCTCCCTATTGGAGGATGTCTCCCCCTTGGAGAATATAAGCTTGCTGAAGGCTCATTTTGAGAAGCATTTATTTTATTTTTCCCCATTCACCCACTCAAGCACATGCTGTTAGTTAGGCAGAATCATCTACCACTGCAGATATGAATGCGTGTCTCCCCCTATTTCTTCAATCTAAGACATAAGAGCAAGCTTTGTTTATAATTCAATATTTCTTGCAGTCATTGCAACACCAAGCTGCTCTGTAAGTTGCTGGAACGGTGCTCGGTACTTATCCTTGGAATTTATTAGTTTGTTGTATTTTAGTCCCTTGCGGATTCATTCCAAGAACTGGCCCTCAGCACTTGTGTCTTAGAGGATATCTTTTTATATTTTCTACTTTTCACAAGAAAATGTAGCTCGTTTTGCTCTTTCATGATTTTCTTATGCTTCTTAGACGGCACCTTTGGTTGGTTTTTTGAAAACTCAACAAACATACTACGGTATTGCACACCAGCCTTTTCTGGGATTGCATTCTTCTTATAACTGAAAAGGCAGAGGAGTCAAATTACCACTTTCCGCGGTCACTGAGGAGAAACAACCAAGTTTCGAAATATCGGTATATGACCAGGAGTTATATGTTAGTGAGTTTCCCTCCCTATTGGAGGATGTCTCCCCCTTGGAGAATATAAGCTTGCTGAAGGCTCATTTTGAGAAGCATTTATTTTATTTTTCCCCATTCACCCACTCAAGCACATACTGTTAGTTAGGCAGAATCATCTACTACTGCAGATATGAATGCGTATCTCCGGCCGGCTGCTCCCCCTATTTCTTCAATCTAAGACATAAGAGCAAGCTTTGTTTATAATTCAATATATATATATATATATATATGTGTGTGTGTGTATATATATATATATCTATATATGTATATCAGTATTCCCTTGACATTCTTCAGAGATTCGGAAAACACAGCTTCGACAATGTCTTCTGATTGGATCAGTCATGAGAGCTCATGTGAAGGATTTATCTGCTTGCATTGGCCCAGTTTACTCTATGTAGAATATACAGTGGGTCAAGTTTTCCCCACCAATTCCTTTGGCATTCGTAGCTCACAGTGTTTTGGAAAAAAAAAAAGTATGAATGAAATTGATTAAATTTGGTATTAAGTATGGATGAAGGAAGCTGATAAAATTTTATATCCTGTGACATACTTTTAAGTTTGAGAACATCCTGGCACTGTGCCAAGTCTTGAGGCTTGACTGGTTGAGCACGTCTGGCTCAAGCATTAGTAGGATGTATTTATTACATTTGAGAGCAGAGAGTTGGCTGTTTGCAACAGTGCTTGATTCTGGTCATCTTACCACATCAGTATTGCTTGTAATTGTTGAATAAGTATTGGTTTCCAAGGTCAGGAGAAGATAACCGATGTGTGACATACTTTCCTTCTGAAATGGCAATCGTTTTCGCTGACACAGATTTGATTGTAAATTTGACCACACAAAGTATTTATTAAACGCACTATGCAATAACAACAATTCATTACATGTGCAAATCAGAACCGCATCCGAGTACATAAAATCAGTTGAGTTAGAAATGTGTAAAATTAGCCTTTGTCAGGTGTGGGGAGTGTGTGATGGAGATGACCCAGCTGTAAGGCAGTGATCTATAACAATACACATGTGTCAGCAGGGACGAATATGAAAATTTATGGGACAGGCATTAATGTCTGAGTATGGCATGATTTTCTTATTGTTTACATCTGACTGCTGCCAAAGTTTCATCCAGTGATAGCCTTGCCAATGCTGCAGTTCCTTCAAAATGTGAGCATTCATGCATGCATAAGGCAAAGTGAAAGGTCACACGTGTGTAGATGACTTCACTGAGTGTTTTTGGCTTGTCTACAAGGATGGTTTTTGCAATACTGGCTCAGCACAGTAGATTTACCCATTGTTTGTGGCTGCCGAAGAATACTTCATAGTTTATGTATTGATAGCTGGTGAAATAGTTTCTTGTTTGGAGGGAATTTCCAGAAGGGTCTTATATAGATATACAATCCAAGTTTGTGAAGTAGAGAGTCTATATGTGGGTTTGTATGCATTGGCGTGTGTATTTATGTGTGTGTGTGTGGTGTTGTTAGTGATATATGGTAACTATCACATCTGAAGAACAATCGTTTCCCACACATAATCAAAGGCATACACACACACACAAAACACACACACACACACACACACACACACACACACACACACAGACACACACACACACACACACACACACACACACACACACACACACACACACACATGCTCACACAAGCCTACAGATCACGCACAAAGCATGCATACACACACACACACACACACACACACATGCGCTGTGCACACACACACACACACACACACACACACACACACACACACACACACACACACACACACACACACACGCATGCACATGTACACTTACATACACAAACACATACACACGCACACATACAGACCTGCATGCTCTCACACACACACGTACACACGCGTGCACACTCATGCTTCCACGCGAGCACACACACAACACGCACGCATACACACACACACACACACACACACACACACACACACACACACACACACACACACACACTGCATACACTGGCACACACACACATATAGGCCCATGCCCACCCACCCATGCACACACATATGCACACAACATGTGTACACTCACCACAAACTCATACAATGATAATATTGACTCAATGTTGGGTTGGTGTTTACAAGTTTGGATCAGTGTGTTGGACTCATGTGCAAGTCAGACATCTACTAAGTCACAGACATGAGATTCGCCTCTTAAATGCTCTCATCTTTGTCATTAATTCATTTATCCATTGGCTTTGAATAATGCTCAGTGTGGTCATGAAAATTAGCAGATGAGGTGTTGCATGTATGGATTAGTCCACATGCAGTGACAACTTTTTTCTGTGAATGATACAATATTTGTGCACGGTATGCAAGAGACAGAAGAAACAGCAGATCAGTTCTGAGTCCTCACAGAGATGGACCTTCCATAGTTGGTTTTTTTTTTTTACCCAGTCATTCCAGTCAGAAGGTTCCATTCTTAATCAGTTCTAATGTAGTTGTGTGGGGTCATTTGTCAGGTGGACATTTACTCTTGTTAATGAAGATAATTCAAAGATTACTGCCCAAGTCTCATTCAGGTGTGATTTTGAGGTTGGAAGTCAACTTCAGAAGCATGTTAACTATCTTGCACTTTTAAGTCTGATTGTGGGTTCAGTTTGCCCACTTGGACCGAAGAGCACCACATTTGGAGAGGGCATGATTGAATTAATTAAGGTCAGGGAATGACAGAGAAGGTTGTGGTGCTTGTGTGTCTGCATCACACCTCTGTGTGAAATACTCACCGTGTAACTGCAGATTTGTCAATACCTACATGCTCTTCTAATTCAGCGTGGCTTGCTCGTTGCCCTACTTTGGATAATTTCATTCTGTGGTATGCCGCATCAGAAATTGGTTGACCTTTTTCCAAGAGGTTTGTGTGTCCATTGGTAATGAGTGCCTCAGCACGTCAATGAAATGCTGTTAAAGAAAGCACCGCCCTTGACACGTCCAAGGCTGTAAACTTTACCCTTCCCATGCATGCTGACCATCATGTTTGGTTCTCCTTGCCATCCAGAGTGGTGTGTGTATGTATGCGTGTGTCTGTCTGTGTCTCTGTCTGTGTGACACTACAGACTGTGACTTTGCCAGTTTTGCAGTTAAGCGTTAGGGTATTTTCAGTTTGTCACCGTGCCAAACTGTCAAGCGGTAACACCGATCCTAGCCTAGCAGCGCCCAGAATAACCCCTCCTCTCAAAACTCAACAGACTACACATGGAAGCAAATATGTGTTTGTCACAAACTGTGCATCAGAAAAGGTGTCCCCCTTCCCCCCCCCCCCCCCCCCCCCCCCTCATCTCCAAGTCACATGCAGTGCATAATTATTTCTTAGTTGAGCAAGGTATGGTGGTAATTGATGGGGTTGAATGCTTTAACAATAATGATGATAGTAATGATAATGATTATACTAAGAAGAATTTGTGACCTGTAAACAGCTGAAATTTCTACCTCTAATTTGCCCTTAAACGTATTATAGTTGCTGTGTCATGAAATGAAAACGGGACATTTATCTGTTTTATTTTTCCGTTTATGGATTAATTTATTTTTTTTTCATAAATAAGATCTTCAGTAACTGGTCTTCATTCTTGTTTGCTTTCAAACTCATTCATTGATCTATTCGTTCCTTCATTTATTTGTGTCATTGATGAGAGAAACGTGTTGTTACGCTTTATCAGCAGCTGGAAGATCTGTCATGAATTCTCACTGAAATTCTGTTTTCTCATGAAATGAATTGATGTAATGATGAAAATTCATATAACCTCCTTTTTCATTAACAGTAACTTGTTTCCCAGTGAAATGTTCTGTTTCTGCTTTATTTTGTTTAGTTATTTGTTCATTTATTTATCATTTTTTGTGGTTATATGTGTTCATTGGTTAATTCATCCACTCATTCATTCAGTTCAGTGTTCTGGGTGATTTTAATAAACGCTCTCTGGCCTGTGGATGATACCACATTCTAAAGAAATGAAAACTCAGGGGGTAAGATTCACAGTATCCTCCTCTGTCAACAGGTATTAGGTGTATGAAACTGACACTTGTGGGGATCCATCATTCCAAAGTGTCAGTAAATTCATTAAAAGAAAGGGGGAAGGGAAGGTGAGGGGGGTCAGAAAGGGGGGGGGGGGGGGGGGGGTGAGTGGGGGACATAATTTTGCTTCAGCAGTGAAACGATTATTTTAAATTTTACAAAAAATGGGGTGGGGGTGGGGTGAGGGCACATAACTTTGCTCAGTGGTGAAACAGTTATATGCCCTTTACACCAAACTAATGTTGCTTCCGACTTGGTTGACATAGCAGACACTCGGTCTCCAGTCACACTGACAGACACTTTACCTTGAAACTTGACAGAAAGCATTTGTTTTTGCTTTTGAAATGAAAGATCTAGAGGGAATGTATAGTCAAAACTTTTCCAATTCTTCTAATTTTGTGAGCATGGTTGCGATAGAAGTTAATATCAGTGGACATATTCCTTTTTTCTTTTATTGTGTATTTATTTCAGTTCAATTCATTGAACACAAAGAGGCATACATCTACCTGTTTTTCTCTTTCTTCTTGTTCTCAGCAGTGGACAACATGGTGTTGGTTTTATCAAAGGGGGGGGGGGGGGGGGGGGGGGGGGGGGGGGGGGGGCCATGGGGAGGCGGAGGTCGGTAGCAGAAGGGGTCAAGGTGGCCATCCATCATCTCAGAGTTTCCCACTCTGTTAACCTCAGAGTGAAGTGACAGTCCTGTTTTTTTTTCCCCCCTCCCCTCCCATCCCCCCCCTTCCACCCATAACACACAATGTCTCAAACCTTCCCCTTCCTCGACTCAGCAATCCTCCCTCCTTTACCTTTGTTTAGCTGATTCTGGTTGTTTTACTAATCTACTTGGAAATATACAGGTATGTGTACATGCGCACTCCCATACATGCATACATGTGCACACACAACATGCACACCACGTGCGTGTGCACACGTGCATGTGTGAACACGCACACATGCGCACGCACACTCACACGCGTGCGCCACACACACACAACACACACACACACACACACACACACACACACACACAACACACACACCACACACACACACACACACACAACACGCACACACACACACAAACACACACACACACACACACACACACACACACACATGCGCACGGTAGAGAGGAATAGGGCTTTCCGGCTGCTATTGTGCTTCTCAGACCCCCGACAGTTGTACCTGTCTGCTGATAGCCAACCTGCAGGAAAGGAATCTCCTTTGCATTCACTTTGAAAATATAAGGGGAGCTGGTGAGGTGGTAGGGGGCAAGCAGATTCAGCCCATAATGTGACATGCATCACCTCCAGTACTCCATGGATCCACACCACTTCATTTTACATTGTGGTTTATCTGTTCTTACACTTTGAATTACAGTCTGTTGTTGTCTGGCCCAGAGACCAAAGAAACTCGAAGAAAAAGTTAATTGTATGTGACAAGCAAGAAAAAAAAGCAATTAATAGCTAGCGTCCTGCATGTGTCGCATCAGAACAGGCATTGCAAAAGACCACCAAAGAGACTGGGCAAAGTGCAGCATACCTGCAGGTGGGTTGTCTTATCACTTGGTAATGATTGTTCCCAGGGGACTGGAGTGTGGTGGCTGCAGAAACCTAGTTGTGGCTTGGATGGAGAACCCAGAATGAACAGCATGGGAAAATACCAATCAGGAGGCATGCCAGACGATGGGGACCCCCTTATCTATCCCCTTTCCCTCCTACCAAGCAACAGAAACAAAGGTCATTACATATGAACACCCAGTCAGGGACATTTCCAGAACAGAAAGTAATTTATGTTATTTTTTTATGTGTGAGGATTTAGCGTTCTCTCCCCTCTTTGATTAGTGTGCGTGTTAAAGTCAAGATGTTAGTAGGTCAGACCTCCCAAAGTGAATGTGTGTGATTATCTCAGCATACGTGACTCTGCATGCAAAAATCATGAATACGTCCCAGGCTGTATTTCAAATTTAAACACAATTTTAGCTTCAGTGTCTGTTAAGAATTTAATCAGTCAGGAAAAGAGAATAAAGTTGGCATGGCCATGTCACACGATCAAAGGGCCGGCCATGTTAAAACAGTCCTCCAGAGAAGTGTTGAAGGAGGGAGACAGAGGGAAAGGCAGGAAAAATGATGGACTGACAACATTGCTGAATAGACAGGGAAAACTACTGGCAGAGATCAAGCCTTGGTACACAGCTGACTAAAACCGGAGCAAAGCGGTAAATTGTCATGCAGTGTGGTGCACCAGTGACTCCCCACACAGATAGGGGAGGAGAACTTAACTGTCTTCATAGCTACTTTTTGATCTTGCAGCCTTTCGTAAAGAGTCTACCAGCTCTTGGCATACAAGGCCTTGTATGCTGACCTCTGTTCAAAATTCCCATCCTATCAGAAAATTTTCACTGACGGTTCCAAGTCTGAGGATGAAGTGGCCTGTGCAGCCTATTGCCCTGGGGCTCCTTCTCAGATACTGTTAGAACATATACATTCAGATGCTTCTGTCTATTCTGCTGAACTTACTGCTCTGGTTCTGGCATTGAAGATAATTTCACAATCTACGAAGAGGGACTTTCTGGTTCTGTCGGATTCGCTGTCAGCCTTGGAGGCCATAGCTGGCCGCAACCATCAGCATCCAGAACTTTTACATTTCTTTGAACTTTTTAGCAAGTTGAAAGCGGATGGTTACAACATTATTCTGGCTTGGGTTCCTGGTCATGTTGGCATCAGCGGGAACGAAATGGTTGATCGTTTAGCCAAGAATGCCACAAGAGAGAAACTGTCCAACATATATATCCCCTGCTCAGATGTGAAACCCAAAATCAATGATTATATGAGAGACCTCTGGCAGGAGGATTGGAACACACAGACGAATAACAAACTCTTTCAGATCCGTCCAAACCTTAAGGAGTTCCTCCATCTACGTCTGGTGGTCGTAAAGAGGAAACGGTTCTGTGCCGGCTGCACACCGGCCATTCGTATTTTACCCATTCCTACCTTTTAAAGAGTGAAGAAGCTCCGTGGTGCATTCCATGTCATGTGCCACTCACAATGAAACATGTTCTTTTGGAGTGTTGGGACTTGCACGATGTGAGACACAAACATTTTACAACGGAGTCCATGAAGATCCTGTTCAGGGATGTCCGGCCTGATGTGATCCTTGAGTTTTTGAGAGAGATTAACATTTTTCATCTGATTTAAGATTTTACAGAAGAAAGATTTTTAACGAAGTTTCTGGTGCGTTTCTAGAAGATGTCATTTAAAGAGATGTGTGAAACGTTGTTTAAAAAAAAAAAAATTAAAAAATAACTTGTGAGTTGATTTTAACGTGGTGACAGCCCTGATGTGGCCCTTTGCGGTCGGCTGGGCTATAAGCAACATTATCTTATCTTATCTTATCTTACCTGGGAACTTAACTGTCTTCATAGTTACCTGGGAACTTAACTGTCGTCATAGTTACTGGGAACTTAACTGTCGTCATAGTTACCTGGGAACTTAACTGTCTTCATAGTTACCTGGGAACTTAACTGTCTTCATAGTTCTACCAGGAAGCTTACAAGCACAGATCTCAGAGACCAGTGAAATTAATTGAAATCGTGATTTTGTTGTTGTTGTTATGTGGAATTATCACTGTTTCTGGATAGAATTTTAAGATATTTGGTAAATTTTTACCAGTGATTTTATCTGTCATTTTCCTAAGCAGTATCACATTTGTATTGCCATGGGATGGGTAGGAGGTAAGGGGGAGGAAGACCTGGGATGGTGTGAGGGTGAGTGGAGGGGATGGGGTTTGTGGGTGGTTGAATTAATCATTATTCAGTGTATGCTAGGGAGGGGTTGAATCAGTGAAGTAAGTAAAGGGAAGTATATTGATGCTGCCATTTGACAGTATGCAATAGCCTTGCCAAAACAATCCTCCAGGAAACCGTTGGGTTAAGGAGGGAGATTGAGGGGAAGCCAGGAAAAAAAAAGACCTTACGCATGATTTTCCCACACAGCCTCACACATATAAAGCCACTGGGATGGGGGGGGAGGGGGGGGGGAGGCAGAGAGGGGGAGGAGACGGAGAGTACTCATAACTGACCCAGCAGTGATTTTGATCATCCCTTGAGGCATCACGAAATCCTCCACTTCCCACCTGCCGGAGTAGTTGCCATGTGGTATGGCGGACATGATGGTTCAGGCCAGCTGAATCGTGTCAAACTCTTTTTTTGTCAGTCTTTCCAGATTCAGACACAAGTTGCGTTTACATTTGATACAAGAGTCTCACCCCCCCCCACCCCCTCCCCCAAGCGGTATCTACCATACCCTACTTCTTTGGGTGGGCTTAGGCAGCCAGCAAGGGTTTTTAACAACATGACCTGAGCTCGACCCAGCCTGTCTATTCTTAGAGTGGTCGCAGAGAGACAGAGAGAGGGAATGAAGTGGCGGTGAGGAGAGGGGGTGGGGTGGGGTGGGGGGCGCAGGGGGCTGGGGGGAGGGGGTGAACTGAAATCTCTGGCAGCGGTCTTGGTAATTAGGCTGCCTGCCTGTCTGCCTTGTTTTTCCCCCCTTCCCCATCCTTCATTGCCATGGTAACAGCTGAGTTCTGGAGTCTACTCCTCCCCTTTCCCTCCTTTCCCTCAGATACCACAGGTACCAGGACCCTGTTGGGTGTTGGCCTGCGTCTCTGTGTTGGTGGTGGTGGTTGGGGGAGGGGGGGAGATCACACCACCTGCACATGCATGCATGGATTCACATCAAAATGCTTATGTTTGTTAGTGCAGGTAGAATACTGTCACGTGCATGTCTACTCGGGCTGCCTGCATGCGAGTGTGAGTGAGTGCGTATGATGTGAACATGTGGATGCACATGCGCGTACCATGCATACACATTAACATATGCCCTCTTGTGGCTCTCTATCTCTCTCTCTTTCTAACACACAGATATACGCTCACATGCATGCACGCATACATACACATGTGCACACACACACACACACACACACACACACACACACACACACACACAGATCTCTTGTGTGTGGGTTTTTTCCTTCATGACAAGAGTATCAATGAAAGCAATTCCAAACATTACAATTACTGAATTGATATTGTGGTATGAATATGTACATGGTTTCATTGAAAGCATGACAGCTTTGTTCAGAAAGGGTTGAAGGTCACTTTGGTCACAGGAGATTATTACTGAGAATGATGACTAAATGAAAATTTCATCGAATGAACCTTTTCATAAAACTCACCTTTTACTCATGAAAAAACAATACAAAATTCTGTACTGCACGTTACTGGAAAGAAGCAGTTGTTTTGAATATTTAGTTCATGGCCTACTGATGTAGGACGACAAAAAGCAGAAGAGCACACAAAACAAAGTGTGAAGTAACGACGATTTAATGCACGACACTGATGTAGGGTTCAATCAAAATGTCCCCCTCTCGCAGGCTTTTGAACTGCCTCTAAACAGTTGGAACAACTTGCGTCTTTTTATGTAGACTTGTAGGAATTAACAAGGGTAGACTTGATGGAAAGAACAAAATGGCAGTGCCTATGGGAATGGCCTGCGAAGAGGTCTGTGGAGGTTGTGGCCCTGGAAGATACAGGTAATGCCCAACCCCCCTCGGGAGTGGGATGGGTTTTTACTCTGTGAATTATCAACCTGTAATTGTCTAAAAACATGCCGATTCTAAAGGAGGGTCCCTGGGAGTTTGTAGCAGTGCCCCTACATTGATGTTGGAAGCGGGAGGCGGGGACTTTTTCTTTCCGTGACAGACATGTGTACTTCTTCTTGCGGTGCCTACCCCACCTGTTTCTTTTCCACGCCCCACCCCTGGAGTTGGCACCACTTTTCACTCTCGTCTCTCTCTCTCTCACACACACACACACACACACGCACACACCACTTTTTTGCACCTGGAAGTGGTGCTGCAACCTGGAGGTTTTTGTGCAGGATTCACCTTAAAGTGTTGTGTCTGCAGTGTTTGAGGTCCGGGGTGTTTGGTATGTGTTTCTGCGCTGGTTACACGGTGTGCCAATCAGTTTGAAGTGGATCTTTTTCGCAGTGGGTTTTCAGCTTCACAGTTTACTGTTTGTTATACTTATAGCCTTCAGAACTCGGTTTATATTCTGGTTTTGTAACATACAGAAAAAAAAAAAGTTTATGTCATTTAGAGCCATAGTTCCCAGATACTGTTGTTTTTTTTAAGGTAACATGTTTAAAGCGTATAGTTTGCTGCTGAAGAAGGGTGGGTTTTTTTATACTGTGACTTTTAATTGTTTATTGAACCCCTTTATATTTAAATGATTTCTGACAATAAAAAATAGCTGTATTTAAAACAAGGCTATTCTATCCCTTTTATCTACAATTTCTTATGCCTTAAAGTGCATCTGTTTGTTTTGTTTTGAGAAAAAAGAAAGGAACTACAGTACTAATCTGATTTTAAACATCATACTAGCTACAAATTTTTCCCCCATGCTGTACTGTTTTTAAGAAGAAAAAGAAAAACCCGAAGGTGCTGGGGAGGACCCAGAGAAGCACTGTCTTCACCTGCCCCTTTGAGCAGTCCTGTACCCCCCCCTGGAGGTTTTTAATTAAGAAAGTTTTTAAAAAGGGATCTGTGTAAGGGGTACTTCCACCTGAAATTTTGCGCATGAATAAAATGGAAAAATTATGGTGTCAAAACAATTAATTTATGCAACCTTTGATGTCATTAAAGCATTTGATAGTGAATCAGAAAGAAGACAATAACAATGAACTGTAAAAGAATTTTTTTTTATCCCAGCATTCCTACCATTCCCTAAGGAATGAGATCCTAGCAGTGATTTCTGCGGTTTGGAGCACAAAATGATATTTCCTGGGCACAAGTCGTATGACATAGGTTACCGTTTGAAATGCTTTCCAGAAACATTCCATTCTGATACAGTGATTAGTGGTATGGCGCAGTATCAGGCCAAAAAAAGCCAGAAAAATAGGAAAGAGAAATGGTACCTATGGGTCCTTGAAGTGGGTAGTGATATACCATACAGTGTATCAGCAGTGAAAGCATTCCTGGGATATTTGGAAACCTTTTTTTTTTTTTTTTTTTGTCATTTCACATATGGTAATCATTGCAGCAGGCAGGCAGAATGGAGGAGTAGTTTGTGCCAAGCTGGTGTTAACTCTTTCTCATCTCATTCAGCAATGGTTCCTTCCGTCATTTTTAGCATGTCTCTTGGTTGGTGCTCTTTTTTTCTCTGTTTCTTTAGGTTTTGTTTGTTTGTTGTTTTTTTCTCTCTTAATTTTTGCACTAAAGGGGCTTCTTTTCCACCCTATCTGGCTGTCTGTCAGCAAGATTATGCAAAATCTGATTGGATGATTAGGGGAAGAAACCATGAAATGCTGGTGCCGATCTGTTATGCAGATCTTGGACAAAAGGGTGTATACAAGGATTTGTTCAGCAAGATTATCTCAAATTTTCCACTGAGCATGATCAGTGTAAAGTACAGTTTATGAGTTGATGACAGTCAGTGAATGATATAGTTTCATTGATTATGAAATTGTCGTTGACATTTCTTATTTTCTATATCCTGTTAGGAGAAAAGTCTGTCATTAGACTAAATGGCATTGTGTACATTTAAGAAACTTTATATTTTGGGAAAAAGGATTTTGCCCTTTTGTTGTGTGTAAGGCTTTTATAGGTCTGTTTCCACCGCTGAATAAATAAATTTGAATTAAATGTTACCTTTTTTTTTAATTGTCTGCCTGTCTGTATTCCTGGCTTTCCAAATTAGTCTCCGAAACTATGGCTGCAGAGTTGAAATTTCTTAGGTTACAGTCTCCCACACATGCCTAAGAAACAGGGTAATGCTGTTCAGGTCTAAACTTAAAGGGGTTAATGCTGCAGGGTCCAGTGGGCCCAGGGAGGATGGTGAAGCATAGCTGATCCCTTGATTACTGACATCAGTGCATGCTTCCTTAGATTTTTTCACCCCCAGCCAGACTGAACCGCCCCCCCCCCCCCCCCCCCCCCCCCCCCATCCCCTTTCCTCTGTCATTGCATAATGCCTCCTTTCCCACTGTCTTTGAAAAGACTGTGAGCAGCTTGGGGGGGGGGGGGGGTCTTCTTTTTCTTTCTCCTCCTCCTCCTCCTCCTCAGCCTGCTTGTGTCCAACCATCAGTAGTGCTACTTCTTGCATGTTGTAACACTGTTGATTTTTCTCAGTACTCAGGGAAGGGGGTAAGTAGGCTGTAGAGCTGGGGATTTGGGTCAGTTCCCCCCCCCTCCCCCATCTGTGTATGTGTGTGTGTGTGTGACAGAGAGAGAGAGTGCCCGCGCGCGCGAGAGAGTGTGTGTGTGTGCATATGTGTGAGAATGTGTGTGTGTGTGAGAGAGAGAGAGAGAGTGTGTGTGTGTGTGTGTGTGTGTGTGTGTGTGAGAGAGAGAATGTGTGTGAGAGAGAGAGAGAGAGAGAGAGAGAGAGAGAGAGAATGTGCATGTTTGTGTGTGTTTGTGTAAGACAACCCTGGTTAGTTTTCAGGGACGTTTCAGGACTGTTTTTTAACTGTTTGTCCACAGTTGGTGTGTATAGGCGTGTTTGTAGGGTCATTGTCCACACAGGTTTTAATGTTTACAGGATGGTTTTGTGGGGTCGGTGTTCACAGGGGATTGTTGACAGGGGTGTTTGCAAGGACTCTTTACAGGATTATTGGTAGGGTCAGTGTCCACAGGCAAATGTTTACAGGGTTATTTGTAGGGTCAGTGTCCACAGGCGATTCACTGTTTACAGGGTTTTGTAGGGTCTGCATCCACAGGTGATTAACTGTTTACACAGGTTTACACAGGTTATTTGTAGGGTCAGTGTCCACAGGCGATTCACTGTTTACAGGGTTATTTGTAGGGTCAGTGTCCACAGGTGATTCACTGTTTACAGGGTTATTTGTAGGGTCTGCATCCACAGGTGATTCACTGTTTACAGGGTTATTTGTAGGGTCAGTGTCCACAGGCGATTCACTGTTTACAGGGTTATTTGTAGGGTCAGTGTCCACAGGCGATTCACTGTTTACAGGGTATTATTTGTAGGGTCAGTGTCCACAGGTGATTCACTGTTTACAGGGTTATTTGTAGGGTCAGTGTCCATAGGCGATTCACTGTTTACAGGGTTATTTGTAGGGTCAGTGTCCATAGGCGATTCACTGTTTACAGGGTTATTTGTAGGGTCAGTGTCCACAGGTGATTCACTGTTTACAGGGTTATTTGTAGGGTCAGTGTCCATCTAGGCGATTCACTGTTTACAGGGTTATTTGTAGGGTCAGTGTCCACAGGTGATTCACTGTTTACAGGGTTATTTGTAGGGTCAGTGTCCACAGGTGATTCACTGTTTGCAGGGTTATTTTGTAGGGTCAGTGTCCATAGGTGATTCACTGTTTACAGGGTTATTTGTAGGGTCATTGTCCACAGGTGATTCACTGTTTACAGGGTTATTTGTAGAGTCAGTGTCCACAGGCGATTCACTGTTTACAGGGGCATTTGTAGGGTCAGTGTCCATCTAGGCGATTCACTGTTTACAGGGTTATTTGTAGGGTCAGTGTCCACAGGTGATTCACTGTTTACAGGGTTATTTGTAGGGTCAGTGTCCACAGGTGATTCACTGTTTACAGGGTTATTTGTAGGGTCAGTGTCCATAGGTGATTCACTGTTTACAGGGTTATTTGTAGGGTCATTGTCCACAGGTGATTCACTGTTTACAGGGTTATTTGTAGAGTCAGTGTCCACAGGCGATTCACTGTTTACAGGGGCATTTGTAGTGTCAGTGTCCGTAGGCCATTGACAATTTGACCACAGGTGATTGTTAACAGGGTTGTTTATAGGGTCAGCATCCACAGGCAGTTGACTATTTGATCATGGGCAATTCAGTGTTTACAACCTGGTTATTTGTAGGGTAAATGTCCACAGGTAATTCCAACATTTACAGAGCAGTTTGAAGGGTCAGTGTTTATTGGCCATTGAGTGTTTACTTTTTTGTTGTTGTAAGGTCAGCGTCTGCAAATGAAAGAATGTTTCAAGGATTGTTTTTTAAAGACAGTGTTGACACAAGTAAATGAATGTCAAGAGGGCCATTTGTAGTGCCAGTGTTTACACAGGTAAATGAATGTCAAGAGGGCCATCTGTAGTGCCAGTGTTTACAGGTAACAGCCTGCGTTCACAACAACCCTGTCAACACTCAGTCGCCTGAATGTTTACCGAGCTGTTGGTAGGATCAGTGCGTGGACAGTTGATGGAAAATTAACAGGGTTGTTTATAGGACTGGTCTTTACAGAGGTGATTGAATGTTTACAGGAATGTTTGTAGGGTTAGTGTGTGCACCCCTCTCATCTAACAGAGAACTTAGCTTCTATTCAGACTGTAGAACACATGTCATGTACCACTCACAATGAAACATATTCTTTTAGAGTGTTGGAACATCCATGATGTGAGACACAAACATTTTACAGCAGATTCCATGAAAACCATGTTCAGAGATGTTCCACCTGATGCGATCTTTGAATTCTTGAAAGATCAACATTTTTCATCGGATCTGAGATTTTCTAATGGAAAGATTTTAACAAAATTTCGGGTTTTTTTTTTAGAAGATGTATTTTAAAGAGTTGTGTGAACGAATGACTTGTGAGTTGACTTCAACGCGGTGACAGCCCTGATATGGCCCTTTGCGGTTGGCTGGGCTATAAGCAACATTACCTTACCTTACATCGCAGGGTGGATTCATTATTGAATGCAAAAATTGCCTGATGGTCAAAGGAATTCAGGCAGGCAAGGAAAGTCATTCTAAATGGCTTTTCTTTTCTCTGTTTAAAAAAAGAAAGAAATGGTATTACTAATGATGATAATGATAAAAATATGATGATAATAGCAGTTTTATCTTTTAGTGTTGATGGTCCACCATAGACCTGATGTTACTTCTTTTTTTTAAGTGACTGACAAATTAACTACTTTATCTTAGCACTTAGTGAGTTTTATGGAATGTTACTTTGAGCTTTGTTGGTGTGGAGGAGGTGTGCAGGACTAGGAGGGAGGGGGGGGGGGGGGGGGGGGCATCTCACTATTGAGAAGAAAAACGTAAGTTTTGACTGCCCAGATGTTACCATACAGTAACAGGAAGCTCTGTCATAGAGTGCAGTGTCCAGCAGACTTTGTGAAAGCAAATTGTGGTGTGAATACTCACAAATAGTTCCAACAGGTGAGAGAGAATCGCCAGGCCTGTGAAGTGTCCAGGACAATCATGTGGTGCAGATTCATCCCTTGACTATCCAGTGTTTTATTTCGAGCTCTTTGCTGGAAGCTGAAAGGAAACGTGGTGCTGTAGCTCGTGCAGAAAATTACAAAGGAAAAGGGAAAAAAAAAAGAGGAAAGTAAGCTCGGTGTGAGGCAACCATGTCTTACGGATCAAACCGCTACGGCTTGCCAGGACTTAGCAGCCTGTCGGGACTGTCCAGCTCAGGCAGTGGATTGTACAGCAGTAGCCCCTACAGCTCTTACAGCTCGGCGGCATCCCCTTACTCTACATCGGGATCCCACTATGGGTCCAGCGGGTTGGGATCCTCTTATGGTTCAGGGTCCGTGTATGGCTCGGGGATTTGCACGGGTCAAGTTACGGGTCCAGTGGAGTGGGTTCAAGCGGGTCAACCTCTGGGCTGGGCAGCAGTGGCCTGGGTTCCAGCGGCTACACCTCAGGTCTGGGGTCGAGCGGTTACAGTTCAGGAGGCTCTGGGTTCGGATCTCGCTCTAGCTCCACCAGTTCGCTTCCTACCTCGACCTACTATGCAGGACTGTCCTCCCTTGGGGTGGGTGGTGTATTTGGTGTTGAAAAGCTCTCTCTCTCTCCTCTCTCTCTCTCTCTCTCTCTCTCTCTCTCTCTCTCTCTCGCTCTCTGTCTGTCTGTCTGTCTGTCTGTCTGTCACATTCTGTTTGCGCATTTGCATCTGTGTTCAGATACACAGCTGGTCTTTAGGCTTGTTGTACTGATTTTGGATTACTGATTTTTCAGTTACATGTGTGTGTGTGTGTGTGTGTGTGTTGTGTGCGCATGTGTGTGCATGCACATGCATATATGCCCTCACATGTATTCTAAAAGTATGCTGCATATATGGTGTGAGTTTATTTTAGAAAGTGAAGGCTACAGATATGTTACTAGACCACAACATTGTGGGAACCTCACCCCATCCCACCCCACCCCCTTCACTTCCGTTGTAAACAACAACAAAAAAGAGAAAAATAATAGTAATAATGAAGCAAGATATTTCGACCTCTAAGGTCAACAAAAACAAACCTGGGGAAGGTGGGGGACCAAACAGCCAACCAACCAACCACAACAAAAGAATACCCAAAGAATTCAACTGTGGCAAGAAGAGCCAGTTGTATTGATTATGTAACTGTTCAGGTGTTGTTTCGAGATACTTGTGCATGCAATGAAGAATCAAAGGCCTTTTATGCTGTATATGAGTAGCTGCCCTTGTCCATCCTCACATCTTTGTCCAGTAAGCAAGAACTCATCATATGCCAAGAAAAATCAGTATTCATGGTTAGAATGTAGGTCTTCAGAAGCACTTACGCTACAGGTTGAACTGTTGACTGCCGATCTTGCACTGTATTTTAGCTGTGTATCCTAACATAGTCTACCCGGCATTTCACCTCTAAAAACACACTCGCATACACACTCACACACACACACACACACACACACACACACACACACACACACACACACTCACACTCACACTCTTAGCATCATAATAGACGAGAGTTAAACGGAAGGTAAACAGAACAAACATATGCACGTGGGTGCAAACTCACATGTGTGTGCGCGCGTGCACACACACACACACACACACACACACACACACACACACACACACACACACACACACACACACACACACACACCACTCTCTCTCTCTCTCTCTCTCTCTCTCTGTCTCTCTCTCTCTCTCTCTCTCTCTCTCTCTCTCTCTCACACACACACACACACACACATGCACACGCGCACGCACACTTACACACACGCACGCACGCACACGCGCGCGCATACACACACACACACACACGCATACACACAGACACACACACACACACACACACACACACACACACACACACACACACACACACACACGCACACAATTATCTGTATTGCATTTTTGAAAAATACATGAAAAACAGTTAAAATTAGTAGACTGAAAGCAGTGAAGAATTAGAAATAGATAAAAGAAATAAAAAACATGCAATATGAAATAGATAGAATTACCTGGAAACCCATTGCAGCAAGGGTGGTAACAGTGCACTAAAAGAAAAGAAAGAATGGGATTGGGCCTTTGACCTGCCTCTTGTGTATTCTGATCACTCAACCACAGTGTTTGTGGGAGTTCTTCTAGCACCTGTACGGCTTCATGCAGTTATGCTGGTCACCAGCTGCAGCATTAGTTGGTTTCTTCTATTTTTGTTGTCTTATGAAAATACAAAAGAGTGTGGAACAGTTTGGAATCGCTTGACACAGAACTTTGGTGCATAGACGCTAAAGAATATTAACTGAACTTTGCAGGTCTCGAGTGTTCAGCCATTTTAGTATGTACAGACCAGATAAGATGGACAGATAGATTCAGAGATACCCTCGTTATATTTATGATGATACTAATTTAGAAAATGAAATTAATGAATTAAAGAAATGAGAAATTAATGAATTACAGAAATTAGGTGTTTTTTTTAATATCCTTAAATGTATAGGCACAGAGCATAATGGACATCATAGATATACATTATTCTGCTTTGTCATCTGTGCCAGCTCAGGCATTCTTTTTGTCTTTATTTCAAATCAAGAACACTAGTATCGCCAAAGAGAAATTAAGAGTGGTCATGAAAACATGGCTATGGATCTATATTTAACAAATCACAAATTACACCCACACATCCACCCCACCCACCCACCTACTCACTCACACAGAATAATACACACACACACACACACACACACACACACACACACACACACACACACCACACACACACACACACTCACACACACACACACACACACACACACACACACACATATATATATATATACAAACAAGCTTTCTGAACCGGATCTTATTGAAAGTTCAGTTTTGATTCAGGAGTTTGATGGAATTGGGAACAAAACTGTTTTTAGTTCTATTTGTTTTGGAATTTGGAATCTTCGTCCAGATGGCAGAACATTGTAGTTTTTTGGAAGAACATGAGAACTGTTGGCGGCAATGTTCACAGCTTTTTGTGTGACATGACATTCATACAATTTATCTAACTGTTCTTGTCTTTTGATTCATGATCCCCATAAAGAGCCATACCTTTGGTACATTCTGTTGCAGTCAATGCCAGTACTTCACACACAGCTGTAAATCATACAGATCCATTTCGGAGGAGACACTGCACTGTGTCAAGTCACTTTGATGATATTGTACACTTTTGCTTGTTTTAATCCACACAACAGTGCCTACTTAGCCTCTTCTTATGACAGTATTGGAGTAGTAACAGACCCAGACTGGGCAATTGCTTGTCCATCATTCCAAGGCCAAAGAAGTTGGGGCGGTACCATACCTGCTGTCCCTGAATGTAAAGGGTTCATATTCCCAGGGAAGGAAAGGAGGGGTATCATATGGAAGCATAGGAAAGTGTGGTCTGTAATTCATATGAGCTGAACTACGAGCAAGAAGAGAGAGAACACCTTGTGTTTGAAGGACAGTGTTCTGTGTGATGTCAAGCAGATAAAGCAAATCTGCTTTACACTCTTTTGTGGAGAATGGGTATGATCAGTAATGGCTGGGCAGGGAAAAAAAAACAAACCTTTTGTTCTCATACCTCCGTAGCATAAACACTGTGTATGTTCAGGAATTAGCGAAACAATCTTTTACTGAAATTTTGGTACATGATTTTCAGCAGCAAGAGATACTATACCTCAGATTTTTACCTGATGTGGAACAGGAGTTGACTCTAGATTCTAGACTCTAGAGGTTGACGACTCTGGAGGCGATACTAACACCATGTGCTCTCCACAGTTACCAGGAACTGGTAGACACTGATGACTGACACAGTGACAGGCAGTGTAAGGAACAACACCACCCTATCCTCTCTGACTTATGGGGAATTGGCAGACACTGATGACTGACACAGTGACAGGCAGTGTAAGGAATAACATCACCCTATCCTCTCTGACTTTACTGGGAATTGGCAGACTCTGATGACTGACACAGTGACAGGCAGTGTAAGGAATAACACCACCCTATCCTCTCTGACTTTACTGGGAATTGGCAGACTCTGATGACTGACACAGTGACAGGCAGTGTAAGGAATAACACCACCCTATCCTCTCTGACTTTACTGGGAATTGGCAGACTCTGATGACTGACACAGTGACAGGCAGTGTAAGGAATAACACCACCCTATCCTCTCTGACTTTACTGGGAATTGGCAGACTCTGATGACTGACACAGTGACAGGCAGTGTAAGGAATAACACCACCCTATCCTCTCTGACTTTACTGGGAATTGGCAGACTCTGATGACTGACACAGTGACAGGCAGTGTAAGGAATAACACCACCCTATCCTCTCTGACTTCACTGGTAATTGGCAGACTCTGATGACTGACACAGTGACAGGCAGTGTAAGGAATAACACCACCCTATCCTCTCTGACTTCACTGGTAATTGGCAGACTCTTGATGACTGACACAGTTTTTCTTTCTTTCTTTCTGCATACGCAGGCTGATACTCTGCGGACACTGCCTGTATAGCCAGGCAGTGGAGTTTTGTGTGTATGACCGTTTTTCATCCCGCCATTAAGGCAGCCATATTCCATCTTCGGGGAAGATGCATGCTAGTGTAACGTGTCATCCATACCAATGGCCAAACTGGCCTTCTCTTCCGAAAGTTGGTGATGGGATTTTACGTGTGTGCAAGATGTTGTGCGTGCGTTCACACACGGAACCTTGGTTTATAGTCTCATTCGAAGGACTGGATGGGGAATTGAGTCAGAACCAATGTTAACTCCTAGGGAAAAATCCCCCTGTACCGAAATTCGAACCCGCAACCCCAGGATCACGAGTCCGGTGCTCTACCAACTGAGCTATTCCGGCCCCACTGACACAGTGACAGGCAGTGTAAGGAACAACACCACCCTATCCTCTCTGACTTTACTGGGAATTGGCAGACTCTGATGTCTGACACAGTGACAGACACTGGAGGGAGGACCAACACCACGTCCTCTCCACAGTTTCCATGAGTCTGCAGACATTGATGACTGACGCTGTGGCAGACACGAACTGACCATCTAGGCATGGAGCAGGTCACCATGAGAGTGGTCATGTTGAACTGCAGAATTGAAGACTGTTTCCACGATGGTCAGTATGGGTGAGGATGAAAAGGATTGAGATTATTGATTGGAATCGCATATCAGAACTGTGCTCTATACTCTTTAGCAAGACATCCTGACGGCAGGCTTGTCTGGGTGGTACAAAGGCCTAAGTACTAAACAGGTCAGACAGTTGCCACACTGCTGTATCCTTTCTCAGAATAGTAAAACTCGACTGTATGGTCCCATACTTAACATCTGAGTCATGATATGCTTCATCTCTCTTGATGAAAGTGTTAGCACAACATTTGTGGTTTATCTGTTTCAGCATTCCTCGAGACTTGGACGATATTCCTCATCAGATGTACCAACTGATTCCAGCAGCCGTAACCGGCCTGGTTCATATACAGAGTATTCCCGGTCCACAAACAATCTGGATGAGTACAAAAAGGTGAGGGCTTCCCCATCCAGAAGATTAGTCATGCCCAGTGTGTTTACATCCCACTGTCGGTTGGTCCAGCTTGTCTTTATTTTCTTTGTATTTTTCCATTTTGTCATTGTCGTCATATTCTTCACTTTCTTTTCAAAACAAGTCTTTTTTTTTCCCCTAAAATTCTTGTATCTGGTATTTGAACCAACAAATTTTTTAAACAAATCTTGTTTAATATGCCTACCTTATCAGCTACCTTGTGAGCTAACAGATATCTGTAACCTGATCATGTGATTTATTCCATTTGAGATCATAAGTGATAGAAAAGCAATAACAGTCTCTCCTTGGTTCTTTCTTTGTAGTATCTAAACTTCCTATAACATATTCTTTTCAGTTTGCTGTGTATTAAAGGTCTGAAATCATACTCTTTGTGGTTTGTTCTAATGTCTATCAACAGCATTCTGTTTTGATATGTCACATTTATCAGGTTCACGAGTCTTATAGCAGATTCTTCTTGATTTATCTAACAACCATCTGAACCAGCAGCATAATAAATTCTGCTTGATGTATCAGCTGTGTGAACTTCCACTTTTACAGATTCTTCTGCCGGGTTCCTAACCTCCATCGAGGAGGTCTTGTTCACCTGTATCTGCTTGTGTTTGGTTGTTGTCAGCAAGATAACATGAAAACTACTGAACTAATATTAATTATGGTTGGTAGAGAGCTACAAGATGGTCCAAGATGAGCCCATTACATTTTCCTGTCCAGTCTAGTATCAGAATGATAGATAGTGTTGACTTCAAGCAGTGACAGATTCTGTTTGTTTAGTCAAGCACCCGAATTCACATGATAACAATTTCTGTTTGGTTTATTTAGTCAGTCACCTAAATTAACATGATAACAATTTCAGTCTGGTTTTGTCAGCTTAGCATCTGTATTAGTACTATAATAAATTTGGTTTGTAATCTTTTTTTAATTCTGTATAGCATCTAAGGAGCGTTTCTGAACAAACTTAGTAACACATTCTGTTTTCAGGGGGAAAAAACACACCAGAAAGCTGTTTCCTGTCTCTTTTATTTACATTGAGGAAAATATTCTTCAGCGATGTCAGATATGAAATGCTCACTAGATGTCCTGTGGCTTGTTCTGTTTAGCACCTGAGCTAAAACTGCGGCAGATTCCTATAGAATGTGTTGGGTTTGTTCACAGATGTATGAAGACGAGAAGGAAGAGAACGGGAAGCTGAAGAAAGAGCTGGACCAGTGCAAGAAAGAATTGTTGGAGGCCAAGGTGGAGCTGGACAAACTGATGAAGCACAACGACCCCTCGCGCTTCAGCGATTCTACCGATAAACGGGTTAGTAGCTTAACAAAAAGCAATCCAATGAGGGTCGGGGAAGGTGTGACTTACTACAGCCAGCAAAGAAACCAGTTGTTGGTCCCCTGTGTAAAGCAGCCTACACAGGTCTGATTCATTGAACCTTTTGACTGTTGTATGTGTTTCTGATAAATTCTTTATTATAGTCAGTTTTCATGCTTGTGACGCACACAAAGAGCCATAACTGTGTAGTCAAGTCAAGTCAAAATTATCTTTATTGAGGGTTAAAAGAATAAGCTTTGCAGCTTTTTTCATCCTGCCCTCACAAAAAAGCATAAATATCAATCACAATAGTGAAAAACCAGAAACTCGAAGCAATACATACGTATAAATCAGAACTATACAATGTAATGAAAACAATGAAACAATTAACAACCATTAATCAATATTGTGATGGACAACATGTCAAACATGGCAATAAAGACATTTGAGAGAGAGAGAGAGAGGGGGGGGGGGGGGGGGGG
The DNA here is from genome assembly GCA_018398815.1 of Conus ventricosus. Lineage (NCBI taxonomy): Eukaryota > Metazoa > Mollusca > Gastropoda > Neogastropoda > Conidae > Conus > Conus ventricosus. The sequence goes on from CM031610.1 coordinate 60,303,934, forward strand.
GGGGGCTGACAGATAGCAGAGAGACAGATAGCATTGACAAAGAATCCAATAGACAGACAGTCGGAGAGAAAGAAGACACAGAGAGAGAGAGAGAGAAGGGGGGGGGGGGGGGGGGGGGGGTGGGGGGGGGGGGGGGGGGTGGGGGGGGGGGGGGCTGACAGATAGCAGAGAGACAAATAGTATTGACAAAGAATCCAACAGACAGACAGACAGACAGTCAGAGAGAAAGAGAGAGAGGAGAGAGACAGAGAGAGAGGCAGAGAGAGAGAGAGAGAGAGTAGTGCCAAAGTTAGCACTGCTTTTCATTGATTTACCATTTTGTTGAGCGTGAAGCTTCATTGATTATGGGCATATAGAAAAGAGAGTTTAATGTGTGATGGAAATGACCACCAGACTTCAGTGAAAGATGGCAATCCAAATTTTACACACTAGAATTTGTCGTGTCTTGTAATGGGGATGGCAGATGAGAGAGGATGGAGGAGAGAAGGTGGGAGGGGGGATTAGTGTTGTATGTTTAGGGAGGATCCTGTAGATTCATTCTGTAACCCTGAGAATGTAACAGCGTGTTGATTCAGAGCTTGTGCATTACAGTTATGAAATATTTTCTTGCTAACAGGAATGCTCTTCTGCATTATTTGTATCATGTACAAATGTAACAAGACCTTCTGTTGAATGAAGGTCTGATTTAGCAATGTTAATACACATGATCTGGAAAAACTGTCTGCCAACTGTTTACGAATTGATTTTAAACCATTTCCTTTTTGATACAAAGAAAAACTTTTGGCAAGGGTGTAAAATTTGCTGTGTATAAGAAGGTAATGCTACATATAACACAACACAACTTGGTGTAAAGCCATTTCTGTCAGTCATGCCTTTCTAAGAAGCTGGTGAGGCTGCATACATTTTATCCCCCTTTCCCACATCCCTCAAACACCACCACTTTCTTCATCTATCTGTACGCTTTTCCCAAGGGTTTTTACTTTGATTTTATCACTGAACTATTACATATCAAAAGACAAAGAGAGAGACGAGTTGATAAAAGTAAATAGAAGAGAAAGAAAGGGAGGATGATTGTCAGGCTTTAGCACGCACGCAGAGAGTGAGAGCGCAAGCGTATTTCTGATGTAAAATGTGTTGTTTGGTTCAGGAGAGGAGAGCCCTGGAACGTAAAGTCTCTGAATACGAAGAAGAATTGAAGGTGAAGAGAATGCTTGCATTTGGAACATAGTTACAACACTTTCAAAGTGTTGTTTGTCTTTTACTCTCAGTACATTTTCTGTAGGTTTGCCTTTGTGTGGATCTCTTTCATTGTTCAGTGTGAAAACATCTTAATGTTTTATTCTGCTGTATGTGGGAGAGAGAGGAAAAAGCAGTCGGAAGACATGAACTGAAATGGTAAAAGTGCCAGTAAAATTTAGTTAACAGAAGGCCCACCTTCTCCCTCTTTCTGTCTGTCTCTGCCTGTCTTTGTCTGTCTGTCATTCTCTCATCTTTAAGTTTGTCTCCCTTGCCTGTCTTTGTCTGTCTCTCTCTCATGTTTGTTTGTCTCCCTCCCCAATACTGCTCACTGCCTCCTGGGTTTGCCCTAACCTCCCTTGTCTTGCTGTCCATACTTCCCTCTCTCTGTTGTCTGTCTGTGTGTGTGTGTGTCTCTCTCTCTTTCTTTCTTCTCCCCCTCCCCCTCCCCCCCACTCTCTCTCTCCCCCTCCCTCTAATGCCTTTTTCAGCATTTCAGTGTTGAGTAATATTGTAATTCAATGATACTTAACTTTGCATCTTCTTCTTAATATGGTTGTTCCTTCTATGTTTTAATGTTGTCTTTGTAGTATTGAAATTTTTTTCTTCATGATGTTGTTTAGTTGTTTAAAATTACCAAAGCCTGATTTTTGTTGTTTGTTTTCTGCATTTGTGCATTTCTGAATTTCTCCAGTTTGCCGTGTGGTTTGTGTTTTCATTTGATTATTTGTCTGTCTTTAGTTTTTAATTTCAGGCTGTGCTTTTTGTTTGATTATTTGTCTGTCTTTAGTTTTTAATTTCAGGCTGTGCTTTTTTGTTTGATTATTTGTGTGTCTTTAGTTTTTAATTTCAGGCTGTGCTTTTTGTTTGATTATTTGTGTGTCTTTAGTTTTTAATTTCAGGCTGTGCTTTTTTGTTTGATTATTTGTGTGTCTTTAGTTTATAATTTCAGGCTGTGCTTTTTTGTTTGATTATTTGTGTGTCTTTAGTTTATAATTTCAGGCTGTGCCTTTTTGTTTGATTATTTGTCTGTCTTTAGTTTATAATTTCAGGCTGTGCTTTTTTGTTTGATTATTTGTCTGTCTTTAGTTTATAATTTCAGGCTGTGCTTTTTGTTTGATTATTTGTGTGTCTTTAGTTTATAATTTCAGGCTGTGCTTTTTTGTTTGATTATTTGTGTGTCTGTCTTTGGTTTGTATTTTCAGGTTGGTTTTTTCTCTTTTGAATTATAAGACTTATGTAAGGCATATTTTCTCACTTTACTTGTGGTGACCAATCTCTCTCGCTCTCTCTCTCTCTCATATGTCATACACACGCATGCATTTCCCTTCCCACCCATCCCCTCCATACACATTTACAATCCCCCCCCCCCCCCCCCCCCCCCCCCCCCTGTCTCTTAGTCTGATTGTGTCTTTCTCTGCCTGTGTGTGTTGCTGTCTTGTCTCTCACTTTCTCTTTCTAACTTCTCACAGTCTCTCATGCTGTCTGTCTCTGACTGTGTGTCTTGTCTGTTTCTCGCTCTTAATCTGTCTCTCTCTCTCTCTCCTCTCTCTCTCTCTCTGTCTCTCTCTCTCTCTCTCTCTCTGTCTCTCTCTCTGTCTCTCAGTCTCTGTTAGTGTCCCTCCCTCTCTATCTCGGTATGTATCTTTCTCTGTCTCACTGTCTGTCTCTCTCTCTCTCACTCTCTCTCTCTCTCACTCTCACAATCTCTCACTCTCACAATCTCTCTATCTTTCTCTCTGTCTCTCTCTCTCTCTCTCTCTCTCCTCTCATGGTGTTTTTGCCTTCTCCTTTTTCCAGCAATTGGAGAAGATAAAGGCAGAAAACAAAAAACTGAAAGAGGAGAATAGGGCTCTGACCCGGGTGGTGTCCAAACTGTCCAAATAGGTAATAAACATCACACCGCCCCTAGCATGCTGCCTTCAGTGTCTTGTTTCTCCCCTCCCCCCGCCCCCCTGCATTGGACACTCGCCAGTGCGCTGGTGCTGGGTGCATGCGCACAGTCTGGGACAAGGAGAGACTGCTTTCTGGTCACAGTGTAATCTTGATGCATGGTCGCTGGTGCCCTCCCCTTTGTTGCCTTGTCTTGCTCTTCTGGGGTGATTTACGGACGCGTTCCTTTCGATTTACAACAACATGGGACTGATTACTCAGGATGTATTCCTTTTGTTTATTCATTTATTTGGTTACTGGATTGGTAACTGCTTTGAAGTCTTTATTTACGTGGAACTGATTCGTGGGCAGGGTGGGTTGTTTGTTGTTGGTTTTTTTTTCTTTCATCTAGAACTGGAATGATTTTTGTTCATAAATTGTTCATGGCTTGAATGATGTTGCACTGAAGTCTCTTTTTTTAGGGAAAGAGCATGGTGCAATTTGATTTTCTTTCTGCATAATGTGCAGTTACCATCTTTCCTTTCCTATGTTGTTTTTATCACTAAAATGATTTATGTTCTGAGTAATTTTTTAGAAGGTTTTTTTTTTTTTAATCACGGGAATGATTTATAGCTTTACATGAAATTTTTGTTCTTCTAGTAACCAAATTGATTCATGATCTTTTTTGCTTAATGACATGATGGCACTTCATTATTTGTTTGATTGTTTGTTTTGGTTTTTTTGTTTGTTAATTTTTTGTTCAGATCAAGTGCGTTTTTCATTGCAGGTTATATTTTTTCTTCTTTTTTTTTCTAGAATACCTTAAGTGCTGTTTTATGTTTGGGGCCAGGATACCTCTGTTGGTAGAACACTGTCATTCTGGTGATCATGCGGTTGCAAGTTTGAATCTCCGCCGGACCATTTCAGTGCAGTGGAAATTTTCCTTCAAAGTTACTGGTTCTGATTCCATTTTCAAAAAAGTCCTTAGAATGAAACTATAAACCGAGGTTCCATGTGTAAACGCACGCATGCATAACATCTTGCAAACAGGTAAATTCCTGTCACCGACTCTCAGAAGAGAAGGCCAGTTCGGCTGTTGGTATGGATGACACACCACAGTTGGCGTTTCACCCTGCATGAGAAGTCAAAAGGATGAAGGGAAATCAGCTTAGTGACAGATATAGAGTGAATGGCAAGGGAAGTGAGTGGACGTAGTACCAACAGGTGGCTCTTTAGTGCAGCTGTGTCCAATTAGGCAGCCTGTTGTGTCAACAAGAGCATGGACTGTGAAGTGCTTAGAGTTTTGGTTTCTAATCAAGGATAAATGCTATCTAAATATTTGTAATAATGATAGTAATAATAATGAAACAATAATGATGATAATAGTATACTACTAATAATATTACCACAAAAATTTCTGGAAATGCTTACAAAAACATAACAAGCTCATAGATTTTTTTTTTTTTTTAAATTTAAAGGAACGATATTTTGAAAAGAAGATGCACTTTCCCTGGACAGAGCATCCCAAATCACATACAAAATCTGTTGTGACGATAATGCTAAACAAAGATATAGATGGGGCAGGTAAGCGTCTTGCCTCGTTTTCCCACTCTTCACCTTCGTTGAAGTCCCCTTTGCCTAAGCAGATCACTAACCCCTTCCCGGCTCCAGAGATTTGTTCAGTTGGCTGCGCTTCCCCTCTCGGGTAACCACAAAGTATGTTTTTCACAGTTCAACAAGGTAGACTCACTGCGTCTTCGCCTGTGTGAACCGCAGTGTGTTTGCTTCAAACTTGACAGATTGACGCCATCAGCAGCATAGTGTGATGAATAGACAACCTACCAGCAGGCATGCAGAGAGGCAGTCTGATCAAAAGGAAGTGTTGAACACCTTCAGTAGGCACAGTTGATCTCAAGCTAGGGAAAAGCGAAGATACTTATCCGTCCTTCTCTGAATCTGTGAGATGTACGCCAACAGTACCTGAATGCTTCAGGTATCATGTATACCTGGTACACACACTGTTGTCTTATTGTGTACATTCCAGAACACTTTATGGTCACACTTGGTTTGCTCATTCTGCCTCAGTCTCTTTCTGTCTGCCTCTCTGTCTCATTCTCTCTCTCTCTCTCTCTCTCTCTCTCTCTCTCTCCTCATCTCTCTCTCTCCTCTCTCTCTCTTCTCTCTCTCTCTCTCTCTCTCTCTCTCTCTCTCTCTCTCTCTCACACACACACACACACACATTCATTCACTCACTCTCTCCTTTTTTCAGTTCCTCACTGTCTGTATATGTTTCTCTATATTTTTTTGTGTAAATGAAAATGGGACAGTTGGGTTTTTTTGTCCGGTTTTGGCTGATTTCAATTCTGCACTTTTTTTTTTCCATTTTTTTGTTACTCAGAGTCAGTTGTTCATTACTGTTCCTCAGATTCATTTTTCTGCTTTTTCTTTTCCGTGTGAAGGAGTTGGCATCTCTGTTTGAGAGAGCAAGCAAATGCAGTGGGGAGAGGAACTGGGTTGGGCATTGAAGGCATTGGTAGGGGGCATGGGTCAGGGTATTTGTTTATTTGCATAAGATGTGTGTGTGTGTGTGTGGGGGGGTGGGGGGGGGGGGGTATTCATAATAGTTAATATGCCACAATGCCACTATTTTGATCAAATAGATGATAAAAGCTGAGGAAGTACAGTATCTTTAGAGTTTCTGTATACCAGGTGATACAAGCATGCTTTGTGCAACAATTGGCATGCGTGTTAAATGAGTGAATAGTACTTGTGAAGGAAGACATTCAGAAGTGTCCTTTATTGTGTTTTTCCAGAAACTGTACAGTTCTGAAGGATTGGAAAAGTCTGACAAAACTGAGCCAGCATTTTCTCTCTAATTCTATAACTTTTGGAGAGAAAAAAAAAGTGCCTTTAAAGTTGGGGACATTTTGTAACTTGCTCAGCATATGATCTTTACTTTTAGTGCAGCGTGTGTGTGAAACTGAATTAAACGTTTGATGCATTTGGTCATCGTTAACTCTTGGTTGTTAACCTCAGTCGGAAGTTGGCACTTCTCTCCCATTATTTATATTCACTTTTCCAGTCATGCGGCTGCAATCCACTATAAATCCACAATGCCTTAAATGTGTCAGTGTAGCAAAATATGCCTTCCCCCCCCCCCCCCCCCCCCCCCCCCCCCACTGAAAAAATACAGGTTGTGAACTAGGAAGGATGTTTGCAACAAGCATGCTGCTTTCTGCCTCTTCAGCGCGAAAGCTGTTAAGACTGATTGATTTTTATATTTGCGAATCTGAGTAAATTGGGTTGTGAAGGGTTGGGATTTTGAGAAGATTCACTGGTACGATCCCTGTTAATTGTTCATTACTGTTTTTAAAGATCGATTGTGCTGAAACTGTTTTTTTTCTCCTGTTAGTTTGGAAGTGGGGTGACTGCAGGCGGAAAATGAAACAATTTTTTAAAGAGAAATTATAAATCTGCCAGAGAAAAGAGACAAATGAATGACAAGACAAAAGACGACACGTTTGGACCTCTTTGGTCTCCTTCAGGCAAGATAAACAACATTCAGGACAAGGGAAGTAAGGAACGAGCAATCACTTATTCTGTAATTAGGTACAAGATAGACATTTTATTGGGGGTGTTTGTACCATGTTTCTGTCCAGATTTAATAAAGATATTCGTACTAAGTGGAGCGATCACTTATATTCTGTAATTAGGTACAAGATAGCCATGTTATTATGGGTGTTTGTACCATGTTTCTGTCTAGTTTTAATAAAGATACTCGTACTAAGTTCTTTTCTGGTGTTATTGTTGGTATTTGCACCATTTGTTTTGTCTGATGTTATTGTCAGTGTTTGTACCATGTTCTCTTTGCTGCTGAGCAGAAAGCAAGCTTAATGTTGTAACACACAGTGTAGCATGGCTGATGATACCTCGCACATGTTGTATGACTGAACACTTGGCAATCTGCCTGTACCTCATTAACTCTGAGACCAGATCCGCAAAACGGCAGGTTTGCAGTTCCAAGTCAAGAGTCGTGGCGAAATTTTTTTGTTTTTGTATATTACAAAAGGTATAGCAGGGATGTCAGTAAGTTGACAGCGTACCTCTGATCGCACACTGAGCTAGTTTACCACTGTTTCAAGTAAGGATCCTAGTCTCTCTGTAGTTTTGTGGATTTGGGAAGAGGGGGTGTTGGAGAGGAGTGATGTTTGAGGTGGGAGTATGGGGTGATGGGGGTCAGAGAAGTGTATGAATATGGTTGCGTTTTCTGTAAGCGCATAAAATCCCAGCTGGAAAAAAAAAGCAAAGAAGACCACATGGATGGTGTCTTTGGCAAGAGATAAATGGAAACCTTTTTAAACTTCAGCGGGTTTCTGTCAGTGGCATGGTCCGTTATGTCTGATGACAGGAATTGTGGAAAACAGGATGCATGCTGGGTTTGTGTGTGTGTGTGTGTGTGTGTGTGTGTGTGTGTGTGTGTGTGTGGTGTGTGTGTGTGTGTGTGTGTGTGCGTGCGTGCGTGCGTGCGTGCGTGCGTGCGTGCGTGCGTGCGTGTGTTTTAATCACATATTTTTTGCTGAGGCAGTCAGGGAGAGGTAAGGCTTAGAGCTTTGGGCTCAGGGTCTGTCTGTTGGGGCGATGTCCATTAAGTTTACCGGCTTGTTCATCAAGTCACTGTCTACAGAGGGCTAGATTTCTAGGTCTTGCATTTCCAGTTCATTTCCAAAAAACAAACTGAACTCTATAGCCTAGACTGCCTTGAAAGAAAAAAAGAAAAAGAAGAAAAGGGTGCACACAGTAAAAGTAAGGACCCAAACAGTCCAGAAAGTGACATTTTAGCACATTGACATTATGCAAGAAATCTGAATGCAGGGGTTATTCATATGGAAATATGGCCTATGCTTAAAATAATTGGAGATGTCAGAGGATTAGGAAGGTGGCTATTCCAAGTGATCTCATTCATCTGCTGCTGTGAGAGCCCCCTTATTCGAGTTATCTTGTCAGTTGTCTGTATTGCATTAAATGAAGAATCTTTCACAGTGCTGAAAGAAAAATTGATCATTGAAATTGTTTGTTACATAGCTGACTCGTGGCCAGTCTACTTTGTTGTCCAGTTCATTGAAGTTTGTCGAACACAGACAGGGCTTGCCGTGCCAAAATATCGCTCAACCATGCTTGGAATTGGGCAGGTCAAAGAGACCAGGGTGTCGAGAGAAAGATGCTGTAGGACAGAAAAGGCAACAACTGTACGATAACTCTAGCATCCAGCACACATGATTTATGTCACTTTCTTGATTTTGAAGAAAAAAATTATTTGTTTAATTTTTTTTCTTATTTCTGCATATTTGTATGGGATGGAATGGGATTTTATTGATGGTGGTGGGAGGAGGAGGGGAGGGAATGAGCTGTGCATTTTTCTGCCCTCCCTTTCCATAAAAAACCTGACCAGCAGCATTATCTTCACATCTTGAGTTGCTTGCTGCAAGCACTGTCCCTTCGTATGACTCTTCACAGCATGAAAAAAAAAAACTATGCTATAATAGATTCGCTAAATGTATGAGTTTGACTGTCAGAGAGATGACACGATGTAAAGAGGAGTTGGTCATGCTTCTTCTCAATGCATGTAACCCTGGGCTGTTGCTGCTGCTGTACAAACTGGTATTAATTCTTTGCAGTGTATCCCCTGGAATGAGCATGCTCCGTTTGTACATTGATCTGTATCTCAGGGAAATTGTTGAAGTCATTGTTCAGTATGCTGTGTCACGTTTATCATCTAAAGACTGTGAAACTTACATGCGTGGGTGTATGCATGACGCATCGTGCATTTGTTTGAATAAGCATTAATGCGCTTGGAAATTGTGAGACCATGCAGGCTTGTGTGCACACATGTGAGCTATAGCGAAAGTGGATGTTAAGCATACTTATCATTCAGTTCTTTTTAAACACAATGTGTGGTCAAAATAATTTGGTTTATTTATTTTTGTTTGAAAAGGCTTTGTAATTCTCTCTCTCTCTCTCTCTCTCTCTCTCTCTCTCTCTCTCTCTCTCTCTGTCTTTGAAATAAATGAAATTCTTCAATTGCTTCATCGTACACATTCTCCTGTCTGTCTGTCTCTCTGCCTCTGTCAGTCTCTCTCTCTCTCTCTCTCTCTCTCTCTCTCTCTCTCTCTCTCTCTCTCTCTCCCTCTCTCTCTCTCTCTCTCTCTCTCTCTCTCTCTCTCCCCTCTGTCTCTCTCTCTCTCTCTCTCTCTAAGTGTCAAAGTGTCTCTCTCTCTCTCGTCTTAATGTTATCCACACCACAACCACATGTTCTGTTACTGTAAACAGTTCAGTTGAAAAAGCATTAGATCAAATTAGAATGGTGCTTTGACGCTCTTCCTAGCTCATATTTGATGCAAGGGTGGGTACGAGTTATCTCCCATCTGGAATAGAATGAGTTGAATAAGACACTACATCGTTTTGTCTTGGTATGTTCAGAATTTTCTTCATTTACTCAAGTGCTTCTTTACTTTGTCTTAGTTACTTGCTCTGTGTGTGTGTGTGTGTGTGTGTGTGTGTGTGTGTGTGTGTGTGTGTGTGTGTGTTTTCTGATTAATCGGTGTACAAGATATGTCGGTGATGCGCCAGAGGCCGCCGGGTATCTAGCCCTGCATCCAGAGATAACGTGTGGTGTATGTTTTTCAGCAAATGGAGACCTTGAGGGCGGACAACGCGCGGCTGAAGGAGGAGGTGGGCGCCTTAATCCGCGTGATTAGTAAGCTATCTAAGTAGGACTCTGCGCTCTTCTCGTCGGCTGCTGATGACTGAGACAGCTGGAACGTTGTCCACGTTCATTGACTTGGAGAAGTGGGGGGGGGGGGGGGGGGGGGTAAAGGGTGAAGGACACGTTTTTTTTCAAATAAGCAGCCACATTCAGCCAGACAACCAAAGACCCAGTAGAAGAGGAGACTAGCAATACCAGTTTAGTGGCATGAATGGACAGTATGTTGACTTTTGCGCTTGAAAGCCATAACATGTGTTAAGAATGTACAAACAAGCAAGCAGAAAACAAGAACAAAAAACCTCACCCATTTGCACCCTTTGTGAACTGTTGCTCTCAGATGCCTTTTAGATGCAGTTTTAAAGTCGGTGAGCCACAGGACCTGTCCCAGAATGCCTTAACATGCAGTTTCAGATAAGCAAAACGACAAAAGAAAAATATGACTTCTGTCGTATGTTCGGTGTTGTTCTTGAATGCCTTGGCGCTCATTTGAAATTTAGCAGAGATTGCTACCCTATGCCTACCATGTGTCTTTGAATGCCTTAACATACATGTTTTTGTTGTTGTTTTGATGCACACTGCTGACGTTCAAGCTCAGGCCCGAGTGTCTTCCAGTTGGTCTGATGACGGTCTTTGTGGTCATCTCCCCTTTCTTTGTGATGTTGTTTCAAGCAAGACCTGCAGCAGTGGCCGAACAGTGCCAAAGAGAAAGTCAGAAGTATATGGTCTGGGATTTTCAAATCTGTTGATGGCAGGAATGATGTGAAAGAGTTACGATTTGGGGTTCGCAGTAATCCCGTATTTGATATGTGTGTGTTTTTACATTTTTTCTGTGAATGATATACAGAGGTTAGGTTTTAGATGTTATTTCCTTTGAAGCATAATTTAAAGAAGCAGCTTTCTGACAGTGCTGAGGTTGAAAGAAGGTTTTGTATGTTGGATATTTTATGTACTAGATCTTGCCTGAAAAGTGACCACTGTTGCCACAGGAGCTGAACAGGGTCTGTAATCATGCCTGGAAGAGATAGGTGCTTGCTGTTGATCGACTTGTTAGGATCGTTGTGTGGTTGCATATGCGTCGCTGTGGTGATGTAGAATTTCCTGTTGTTTTTTCATTATAGGGAGATGTGTTACAATGCTATTCTTGTGTGCCTTTTTTTCATTTCTGTTCAGACACAAACATTCACACACACACACACAAACAAGCTCACATACACACAAGCATGCACACTGATACACATTTCTTCATCGAGGATAGGAAAGGAGCAAGGAAAGAGAGATACACTATGGTTGTGTGAAACGGTGAATCAAGTTGACGTAATGGTTAAAATACAGGTTCAGGTGAAAGTGTGTTATGCTTACTATCTACAGTCAAATGTTTGATTGGCGGCAGTTCTGCAGTAGGGGACCTGATGATGATGCACATGTCTGATAAGATTGAATCATTTTGTCAACCTAGATGCCTTGATGTGGATTTGTTAATGTCAAAAGGGTCCATGTGTACTGCAAAAATTTTAATTTTGTGTGTGTGTGTGTTAAATGAAAAAGTTTTGTTCCTTCAAAGTATTCTGTAATTGTTTGATGAAAAAAAACAACAGATAATTCTCCATCATTAGTGGAAGCCACTTTAATTGAAGTAGTCAAGGGGAACAACTGTCCCACATGACTTGAGGAAGAGGACCAATTTAATGCTACATCGATGCCAACAGAATGACAGCATAGTAAGACTGGCTGGGAAAAGGCCTTTTTCTGTGCTGGAGGGGTCAATCTCATAAACTTGTGGATGCCAGCTCCATGTGTGCTCTAACACGGTGACCAGTAAAGTTTGAAGAAACTCTGGAGATAGATTGACTAGACTGCAGATTTAGCTCCCCTCATACGTTTCGGCCCAAACTGTTTATGCTCTGAGGGGCTGCCCCTGGAATGCATATATGTCATGACTCCTTAGATGTCCTGCTCTCATCTGTTTTTGTACTGCCTGGATTTGAACTTGCAACCCCGGGATGGTCAGGTACTTCAAGACCATGTGACCCTGTGGAGGATATCTTCCCTAAAGACCTATCAGAGCTGGTGTTAGTTGGAAAATTTAAGCCTTTTAAGGACACTTTTGTTCCTCCACAGCCAGATCCAGCTGAAACTCTTCTCAGCTGCTTCTGCCATTGCCTTTAGGGCTCTGGTCCTCTTCTTTCCAGAAATCAAAGAGCTGTTTATCAGGTCATAGGCAGATGCTCCTTCAGACTCCTTGCTGCAACCTCTGTGGTGGGGAGTTTGGGTTGGATTCCAGATTCTTTCAGGCTGAAGGCTACACTGGCATACTTCTCAGTGTTGTATGCCTCGTTGATTCTGCTTGTAGAGGGAACGGTGAGTTCAGTCAGACATCATTTGTAATGTTGAACATGATTGGAGCCTTCTGTTCAGTCTCATGCCACACTCAATGATGAATTGGGGGGAAAGGGGGTGGCGGTGGGGTTGTTTGTATTGTTTTTTTGTTTTTAATTATTCCATTCTGGAAAGTCTGCTGTGCTCTTCCAGTCATCCACTCCAATATTTTTCCCCTTTTTCAGGGAGAAAATGCTGTATGGAGTTGTTTAGTTTACTGTGAAGTAGTTCACTTTGAGTTTTGTAATACTAGTTTTTTCCCTTATTGTTGATTTTTAGGTTTCTTTTATTGTGGGTTTACTTTTTCAGGAATGTTGTTGTGTTTGTTAGTTCAGGATCAGTATTATAATAAAAGTAGTAGTTGTGCAGCTGGAAGTTTTTCGTAATTTATTTTTGTTTTGATGAGTGCACTGGATTCAGAATCGTCCTTTGAATCTGGCGTACACAGAATGAGATAACTGCACTGTACATTTTGCCAGCAGTCCATGACTGACAGTAGATGGTATAAACAGTTTAAACAGTAGCATAGCAGTTTAATCAGCAGTGATTGTTACTCATGGTCCTACTGCTAAAGTCTGGCCAGCTGTGGGCAGATGTTGGATGACTGTAGCAACTTTGTGTGTGTAAATAGTATTTGACTTTGGGATACTAGTGACAGTATTGGTGAAATGTAGAAGCTGAAGTCAGAAGGTGGGTGGAGAAGTCGTCTTGGTCATTTGTGTAGCTTTTTATTTTCATTTGATGTCTTTTTCACTTTTTTTTTAAAAAGCAGTTTTGTTTAACCTTGGATGATCGTTACAGGTGTTCCTTCTTCTGTTCAAAACTCTTTACATTTTCCTGTATGAAAAAGCTTGTTAAGGATAAATGAATTCTAAATGTTTGTTTTCTTGTGGTTATGTTCTTTTGCCATGGTTCTCCACAGCTACGGTCTTGCTTGCAGTTCTGTTTCGATCAGTCTTTTGGTAAAGGAAGAAAGGGGAGAAGAGAAGCAACTGCAAAGTCCCAGCAAGAAGTACAGTGGTGTGCACAACTTGAACTTGCATAATTTGCTTCCATTGAAATGGAAAACAAGAAGGTGGAGGAGTGAAAGGCCAGTGTGTGTGAAAGGTTGGCTGACAGTAAGAGACATAGCCACATTCTGGCTTTTCACTGTTATGTTTTTTTTTTTTAACCTTCATCACCCAGTTATCACATTATCCAGGTATGTAAGCCAGCCACATTCTGGACATTACTATTTCACAGATTGTAACTCCCAGCCACCATTAACGCACTGCTTAGGGTTTTGTGGCTTTCCTTCAAAGCCTTTGAAAAAAGATTGTTGTATGATTAGTGTATCATTTTTATGGACAATGAATTGGACTGAGTGAATGCTGGTGGTGGTGGTGGTGCAGCCAAGAGATGGATGAAGTCAGTTGAGGGGGGTGTTGATCTGTTACTGTGCGTTCACACTCTGAATTGTACTGACTGTGGAAGGGAGATAGTGTGTGTGTCCCCTGTGGAAGTTGTGGATTCCGTCGTGCACAAATGTGTGTGTAGTGTGGTATGAATAATATATCGGTATTGGTGGTGCTACAAACTGAAGCGAAACAACTGAAATCATGTTGATGGGGGTTTGATGTGTGTGGTTTAGTTATTTCCTCTGGATGGTCATAGAGATTGTAAACTCGGTGTAAGAAGAATGTGTTTCATGTTTTTGTTAACCGGGGGAAAAAGTGTCAAGAGTTGAGTACAATTCTTGCTTCTGATAGATGACATTGTTACTGCCAAGATGTTTTTAAGAGGGAGGAGGAGGGGTCCAGGGTGGGGAGGGAGGGGAAGCGGGTGGGGGTGAGGGAGGGTAGTATAACATGATGACACTGGAGAGCTTCAAACTCATTAAGGATACTGAAGGAATGAGGCTTTTGGCAAATGAATTTTGTGTTAGCCCTTTACAAGTGCTGAGAACGTGTAATAGGATGCTTTACTGACCTATAGCACCAGTCTGTTGAACATGCTGTGTCGGCTTCAGATGGGTTTTTTTTCGTGGTGATGATGTCGACTGTCTTCCAAAGAGATTGTTGGGGGATGGAGCAGCAGCCTTGCCATGATTCTAGATAACTCGCTGGGTATTTGAGAATCAGTTATGCGATTGGACCGCTGTGTATGTATTTTTCCTCCCGATGATATCCCTGCTGTGCGTCTCCTACCCCCTCCCCTACAACTTCTGTCCATTCACAATGCACTTCCCAACCCTTGCCCTGTGTCCTCAACTTGATTCCATCCAGTGTTTCAGGTCCAGTTTGCCTTTTTTTTTTTTTTTAAAGTACAGGATAATGATGAAAATAATGAGAATTTGAGTCATGAATAATATTGATAATGCGTAATGTTATTGCATTAACTGCTCAGTGGACTGGTATATGCGGAGACCCTCTGAGAAATGATATTGTACGGAGTCTTATGCTTTTCAGTTTTCTTTATCGTTTTTTCTCAAAGTACTGTCTAGTTTCAGAGGACATATAAGCCCGTTTCTTTGTGATCTCAAAGTCTGGATACTCCCACCACCAGCAAGAATTTTCAAGGGTGCAGATTAACCTGAAATGGGACTTTTTCCTTTTAATGCTTTCACTTGCTTCACCATCGTGGACAGTGTTGTTCTCAGACAGGTGTGTCGTTGCAGCAAGCTGAAAGATTTCAAAGGGAGCATTCTCTCACGGCGCATGGCAGTCATTTAGTTCAAAGAGCCCCAAACCAGTTTTTCATTGAGCGAGTGTTTGATATTAATTTTGTTCATTACTCCTTGACCAACTGTCTTGAAGCAGTAGAACAGTTCAACTCCTGTGAGTCCTAAGGAGTTGTTGGAATTTTGCTTTAACAGCATACCTTCATAGCCAGTGATCAGTAATAATGAAGCCTCTGAAAAATTTTATAATAAATATTTGTATCCTTTTCATAATTTTTCTCTGCTAGAATTAGCGTTGGAGGGTATGGTAGCCTTGTTTCTAAGTAACCTAAAACATTCTTTGATTTCCTGTGTACCTGATTCCAGAACCGTAATGAAAAAAGGCCCAATGTTTCTCTCTCTCTCTCTCATACTCACGCACGCACGCACGCACGCACGCACGCACGCACACACGCACGCACGCACGCACACACACACACACACACACACACACACACACGCACACACACACACACACACACACACGCGCGCGCGCTACTGCTGACCTTCCACGCTTAATCGTAGTTTGTCTTAAAGCAAGGCTTGTTATATTATCAGTGGTGGCATTAAATTTCACATGCATTCTTCAGGGAGAAATAAGGCAACTCGGAGGACCACACACTTTAAAATCATTGTTATGTTAACTAAAGTTTGACCCTTTGTAGTTTATGGCCCCTCAGAGGCAGTGCTGCCCTGATTTGTATTTCATACACTTTTAAGTAGAACTGCTTGTGGGTGGTTCATGCTGTCACACTGTGTAACGGCTGTTTTGAAAAGGCCCTCCTGGTGACCACATTTTGTTTAACATTTGCCGCTGCCCTGAAATGCTGTCAGTGAATGCTTTAATTTGGCATTAGTGCGCAAAGCTAAGATCTAAAGCATGCTTGTCATGTAATGATAGTTTTATGTCTGTCTTCCAAACAGATAAGGAGTTGCCAGTGTTTCCCGTGGTCCGCTAAACAGTGCTTGTTTTTCTCAGGATTGTGTATGCATGAATGTTGGCTCCTTACCACACTGGTGTGAAGTAGTGACCAGTGAAGTTGATTAGTTTATTAGTTTGCCTAAGCTTTTAGCATTTTTGTTTGCTTGTTAAAATGGAAGCATATCGTAAGTTTCAAGTTTGTGTACAATCGAGCTTGTATGTACATTTTTTTTTTGTTTTTAGTGTTAGCCCCCATTTTTAATGAAAAGGCATGTAGATCAGGTGGCATTAGAATTAGTAATCTCTTAGTCCACAGTGTAAACAAGTTGTCCTGAAGATCTGTATGGTGTTGGGAATGTCGGTTCATCATTCACCTATTTATTTGGAGCCGACAGAAAGGCTGTATACAGTCAAAGGGAGGTTTGTATTAAGTAAAAGGGACAAAGTTCATATGTCCAATGAAAGGAAGATTTGTTGGGGGTTTAAGGGTTGGGTGAGGGATTGGGGTAGAGGATAGGTGTCTTTGGCAGCCAGGGCCCATTAGGCAGGTCCTAGCTTGCTGCTAAATCCAGCTCATGTTCTGTTTCACACCAAGTGAATTAATACAGTGGTACACAATGATGTGTGCGCATGTTCCTACAAGTATGAAAAAAAGCACATATGTGTGATAAATATTTTCTTTTCCTTAAGGTAACACATCTGCGAACTCTTCATCAAAATTAGGCATAGAGTATGGATTGCTTGTTTCCAAATGGGATCACAGAATCGATACCAAGAATTTGTGTTTTGCATGCCAGCCAGGGTTGATTGAAGAAACTAATGAGCACCGGTGTACTATTATATTTTCAGAAACTGTTATTTGTTTTGTTTGTTTTTTAATCCTCATCATAAGCATGACTTTGTCGGTCATGTTGAATGCATTTGGAATGAAAGGCTGGAAATGAAAAGATTGATTCACCAGTCCATGGATAGACCTCAGACATGTTTACCTCCCGACCTCACCGGGAGATTCTCCCGAGTTCAGACGTTGTTATACGGTCTCCCGCTCGACTTCAAATCTCCCGATCGCGAAACGCGCTTTCTCCCGTTGCTCACCGAAACCACTTCGGCAGATTTCCGATCCAGAATTTTATCAACATACAGTTCACTGTCGGTGGCGCCCGGCCAAGTTACCTGTTCTCTCGCGCGTGTGCGGTGATGAGTTACGCGTCCGCCATAGTCGTCGCGGGCGGGAAGTTGATGCAGCTGAACGCTACCACTTCTGCGCAGTGAAAATGGCGGCGATTGAGAAGAAGCGTGCTCATGAAACTGATGAAAGCGGCGGCGACTCAGACTGTGATTCCCGTGTGATTGATGCGGTTAAGAAGAAGAAGAAGAAATATTTTCAAAAGTTCAAGCTGCAGTACCAGACAGACTTCCCGGACATTATATCATCAAAAGTAAAGGAGCAGAGTTCGCCTTCTGCACCAAGTGCAAACTTCACTTCAGTATCTCCAGAGCATACTACATTATAGTATGCTCTGGTATCTCGCATGGCGGACAACACGACATAAAAAGGCATGTCAACTGTGAGTCTCATAAGTGTTGCGGCGCCAGTTCCGGCCCACAGATTACGAACTTTTTTACGGCTGCCGTGACCAAAGACGACGCCAAAGGAAAGTTGGAAGATGACATCACAAAGGCAGAAGCAACACTGTGTCGAGTGATAGGAGGTGTCACAGCTGACACAGTCATTGAACAGTTCATCACATATCAGTGTACTGATATAAGGCAATGTGTGACTGAAGGGGATGCTGATGGGATTGATTCCACATGGAAGAAGATTGGGGAACTGGATGAAGGGCTTCTGTCAGAATTGTCTCTTGTGATGAGAGGTATCTTGACTATTCCTCATGGCAGCGCTCACTGTGAGCGTGTCTTCTCATGTGTCAAGAAGAACAGGACTAGCCAGCGGGCCTCCCTTTCAGATGTTACCCTGGAGAGTTTACTGGTGGTCAAATCAGATCCCAGGGAACCTGTCGAGGCTGTCAGGGACATGTCCTCTGAATCCGTGCGCAGGTTAAGAAGTGCTTACACGCAAAGTCTTAAGCACCACTAGACTAACCTAAAATGAAAAGACAGCAAGCCATGTACTGTATATTCATCATGCAGAACTATTTTTAAGTTAGTGAAAAGTGCTATTTGCTCTCCCTGTGTGTAGTCACCATGCAGAACTGTATCTAGTTAGTGACAAACTGTGCTGGCTGCTCTCCCTGTGTGTAGGCATCATGCAGAGCTGTATGAAGTTAGTGACAAACTGTGCTGGCTGCTCTCCCTGTGTGTAGTCATCATGCAGAGCTGTATGAAGTTAGTGACAAACTGTGCTGGCTGCTCTCCCTGTGTGTAGGCATCATGCAGAACTGTATGAAGTTAGTGGAAAAGTGCTGGTTGCTCTCCCTGTGTGGTGTAACTGAACATTAACAATAAAAAGTGCTGCCTGCAGAACTCTATGATAGAGTGATGTTTTCCTGTGTTTCTTCATCATGTTGAGCACACACACAACAAAGGGTAAGTGAGATATATATTCTAAAGCTGTCGCAGAAATGTGTTTTCCACAGTCATATTATATTTGTTATTGGTTTTAACGTGCGAGGGGAAATCTACTGTTTTGAGACCAAATCTACTGGTTTGCTACACCTAATCTACTGGTCAAGGGGATAGAGGGGTAAACAGGTCTGATAGACCTGCTTTATGTAAATATGGGTGTACAGTTTTGGGGGGTTGGAGGTGGGGGTGGGGCTGGAATGGACCTATTTATATATGATATGTTAATGCCAAGCCCTGTTTTGTGATTACCTGATCTCCTGAAATGAGACGGGTCAGAGAATGATGCTATTTTACTGTAGAATTATATGTGAACTGTTTACTGTTATCACCTGTACAAGTATTGAAATGTGATCACAGATTACTAACTTCCAGTATGGAGATTCTCATGTGATATTTGTGTTTGATGTCCCTGAAAGAATCTGGCTTGTCATTCACGTGTTTCCTCAAGGTGTCTGTTGTTGATTGATACTGTCTAGTTTTGGGGTGTCAGAAGGACTTGCGTAGGGCAGGTTTTACTTGGTAACACCATGGGGGTGTTTCGTCCATTTGGCTAGATTAAAACGGTGGTACCATGACTTTGCAAGCCCTCACAGCCCCAGATCGCTTGCTTGAGTCATCCCTGATCTTGGTTGGGTTTGGGCAAGGTCATTTTTGGCTCTCCGCCCATGGAGGAGGTAATGACCTTGACCTTGCATCAAACCTGGACGGGAGGAGTTCCTCCGGTGACATGTGGGACCGGAGGCCTGCTTTCGGTCTGCAGTGTGTGGCGCTGCATCGCTATGGTAACGCTGCGGTTAGTCGCCACGCTGGTAGAACCAGTCTCTGGTGCGTGCTCTTGTCGTTCCGGCCTGACAGCTTTAGTGTGGACATGGAGCCATGCCCGAGCCACACAGTGAAGCAGCCTTGAGCTGCCATACTCTGTGGCTCCAAGCATGGCCCAGGTAGCCTCCCTGCAGGTGACATGTGGGACCTGCAGTCTGCTGTCAGGTA
>CM031610.1:60328376-60343376 GCA_018398815.1 Conus ventricosus
TGCATGTGATATGTAGTTGAATGTGTATGTGTGTGTGTGCATGTGCAGTTTCATTGTGTTACTTATCAGTTTTACAGTTTAAAATTAATGTATGTTCTGACTTCTTTAAGTGTATGGAATTAAAAAAGAAAGCACTTTTTAAGTGTAAAACTAAAAGAAAATTGCAAGTTTTGTTTTGCAGATTGCAGGAGACTGTCGTTGAGAAGTTACTTATCTGTATTATGTGAGGCAGTTGAGTGTGATCGTACACTTACACTTACATGTACAAACCAGACAAAAACAAACAAGCAAATTCTTAATACTCCAAAACACAAAAAAATAGTTTCTTAATAAAAATAATGCAAATGCTGTGACATTATGTTTGATAATTTGAATACGTCAGTCGCTGTCACAAGTAATGATCGATCATAAGAAGCTTTGAGACAGCTCTGTACCCAAACCGCAAGCCACGAAGACCTGTTTTCAGCCTCAGTTCCGACTGCTGGACAACCATTGTGTCTAACAAACACTCTGCCCTAACCTCTCTCTAGAGTCCTAGCATGCTATTCATCATTTTGAAACAGTAATCTGACCCTCGGAACAGAATTCTAGAGGGTCAGTAGGCATTTAGAGTATTCTATTCATGTTTCAGACATATGATATATTCAACATCTCCATTTTCATTTTTCCTTTGTAAGCCTACATATCTGTTGGGTGGCGCATTCCATTTTTCTTAGCGTGCTTGCGTGAGATGGTCTGCAATGGGAGCATCTATGATTGGCTGTGTCAGGGAATAAGACACTGCATCTCTTCCAATTTTAGACTGACTGGTAATTCCATCAATGATTTATGGGCTCGTGCTGCAGTTTTTTTATTTGCTGTGGTCATGCACTCTGTGGAATTCTTAAAAGATTGACTCCAGTGACGGCAGTGTTTCAATGTTAGAGGGCTGACTGACACAGAAAACGTGTTTTTAAAGGGTATTTTCTGCGTCATGACACACAGAAAGAGCGTCAACGAGAAGCCCGTCTCAAGACCTGATTTCTGTCATTGTGAGCAGTGGTCAACCATCTTAAACAACTCTTTTCCCAGACCACTCGCTACAACGATCAATTTTCAACCCAGCTATCACATTTATAACAATTTTATCCAAACCTCTCTACTTAGACCTATTTTCTGCTCTACAGATTGTTGACCTACCATGGGAAGGAAGGTAATAACTCTTTACCTAACTCGCTCTCTGCAAAGACCTGTTTTCTTCCCCTTTTTGACTTCATGGACAACCGTCAGGTCTGTAACTACTCTTTACTCAAACTCGTTTGAACAAAGACTATTTACTATATCTTCAAGGTTGTTGTTAAAGAGGGGTTCTTATGTATGAGAGAGTATAAGAGATGGGATTTCTGTAAGTATTACCAGGTAAGGCCAACAAGAAAGGGATTCCGTGGTGGTTTAATCAAGTCATACCAAAATGCATAAAATTTCCTGCTAAGTTTCAGCTTTCAGTTAAGAAACTGTCCACACGAAAGAAGTTTGGAAAATACACCAGTTTGGAAGGTTACTCTGATCCCGACATGGTAACATTAGATATAACCACCAGAACATCAAAAACCACACACACACACACACACACACACACACACACACCTTAAAAGCATTCTGCATCCCTTCTTCCTATCCGTGACCCCTTCCTCTCTCTCTCTCTCTCTCTCTCTCTCTCTCTCTCTCTCTCTCTCTCTCTCTGCATCCAGTGAAAAGACTGTCCACATGAAAGAAGTTTGTAAAATACACTAGTTTGAAAAATTGACATGGCAGTATTGGATATAATCACTAATGCATAAAAATGAAGCCCATAATGCATTGTGCAGTCCCTCCTCTATCCAGCAGACCATCCGCCCATCTGTCTCTCTGTCTGTCTGTCTCTCTCTCTCTCTTTCTCTCACTCACTCGCTCGCTCACACACACACACACACACACACACACACACACACACGCACACACACACACAGAGGACTTAGCTGGTTGGCATACATTTCCAGTAGCTGAACTGCTTGTCGGGAGAATCATGTCTTCAGCAAGTGGCCATGGAGACCTCGTCTCCACTGGTTTGGCTGTGGCCAAGGAACGCGTTTATTTGTTTTCAGTCATTTCTTTTTAACATTTTGGGTTCTTGCTTGAAAGGTTTGCAGTCTACACAGATATTAGTGGGGAAAAAATGACAAAAGCCATACTAATACACATTTATTTCTGGGCAATTGAGGGAAAGAGCCGTTCGATTGCCAACAACATGCAATTTTCATCACGTTTAGTTGCGTCAACCTAGTAATAGAATTATGTTGTGTAAACAGCATGGATTCCATACAATATCCAAAGTCTGCTATGACAATACCCAGTTCCACTACCATGGCAACTTTATACGCCCCTCCCCACACCATCCCACCGAAGTTGAGGGACTTGCAACCAGATGCAGCATGGGAAAATATAAAAGACCACTTTAGCGCTGCCATCACTAAGTCAACCCGAAGACTAGAACCAACGGTAGAAGAGGAAAGAAATGGATGGATCAGGGTACGCTGACATTAGTCAGAAAGAAGCACAAACTCTTCAGAATATGGCAGACCACAAGAGATGGTAAGGATTATGAAAGAGATGGAAAGGATTATGAAGGCAAGGATCATGAAATGTACAAAAATGGGAAGGATTATGTAGCGTATAAAAAAGCTAGCAATCAGGCAAGGAAGGCCTGCAGAAAGGCGCAGAGAAAGCTGGAAGCACATGTGGCATCAGAAGCGAAAACCAACCAAAAGGATTCTGGAACTATGTCGAAGGAAAAACTAAAACAAGGGCTGGAATAGCGGACCTCAAGAAAGACGATGGTTCCAAGACAAAGACAGATAGTGAAAAGGCAGAAATGCTGAACCAATTTTTCAAGAGTGTTTTCACAGCTGAGGATACAGGCCCGCTCCCAGACCCACCAGACTACAGGTTCACAGAAGCTTTGGAAGACATTGAGGTCACTGAGGAGGTTGTACGAAAGCACCTGACCAACCTACATACAGGCAAGGCAGCAGGGCCCGATGGATTGCCACCATTGATACTCACCAAAGCAGCTGACCAGTTGGCGAAGCCTCTGGCCCATCTCTTCAGACTGACACTGGACAATGGAACTATCCCAGAGGACTGGAGGAAAGCCTATGTTACACCCATATTCAAGAAGGGGAGCAGACTGGTGCCCAGCAACTACAGACCTGTTAGTTTAACATGCATAATCTGCAAGGTCATGGAGAAGATCGTGCGCGACCATGTCATGGAACACCTGCTGAAGAACTCCTTGATCGCTGAAGAACAACATGGCTTTGTACCTGGACGATCCTGCATTACCCAACTGCTGGAAGTGATGGATATCTGGACCAGCATTGTAGACGATGGCGGCAGCGTGGATGTGGTATACACCGACTTTCAGAAGGCATTTGATACAGTGCCCACCGTAGACTCCTGTTAAAGGTCGCGGCCCACGGTATCACGGGGAAAGTGCTGGGTTGGATCAAGGACTTTCTGGCCAACAGGAAGCAGCGTGTTATTGTGAATGGCACGCAGTCACAGGAAGCCAGCGTGAGCAGTGGCATCCCCCAGGGGAGTGTGCTCGGACCGATCCTGTTCGTTATCTTCATCAACGAACTCCCAGTCAGAGTAAAGAGCAATGTGAAAATGTTTGCGGACGACACCAAGGTGTTCAACAGAGGTGATACATAGACGGGACCAAAAGATCTTCAGGATGACCTTGACCTACTTCAGCACTGGTCTGACACATGCCTGCTTAAGTTCCATCCGCAGAAATGCAGCGTAATGAAACTGGGGGGTCAGAAGTCAAAAGCAACATATTACATGACGGGCAAAAATGAAGAGGGCAACAGTACAAGGGTGACACTGAAAGAGACGGTAAGCGAAAAGGACCTGGGAGTGCTCATTGATGACAAACTGAGTTTTAAAGAGCATGTTGCACAGTCGACAGCCAAAGCAAACAGAATGGTTGGGCTTATAAGGCGATCGTTTGATTTTCTGAATGAGACAACGTTCATTTAGCTGTACAAAAGCCTCGTTCGACCATTACTGGAATATGGCCACTGTGTCTGGCAACCGCTTCACAAAACGCTATGCAGCGACATTGAAGATGTTCAGAGGAGAGCAACAAAACTCGTAAGTTCACTGAAAGAGAAGCCTTACCCTGAGAGACTAAGACTGTTGGAGCTTCCGAGTTTGGAACACCGGAGGCTGAGAGGGGACATGATGGAGGTATTTAAATACCTCCACGGTCACTACGATGCACAGAGGCCAGCATTCGAACCGTCACTAAGTAGTAACCTCAGAGGCAACACCATGAAGCTCCAGAAAAAAACGCTTTCGCCTTGATGTCAGAGGGAACTACTTTTCAGTCAGAGTGGTGACACAGTGGAACAGCCTTCCAGACTCGGTGGTCCTGGCACCATCTGTCAATGCGTTCAAGAGCCGTCTGGATAAGCATTGGAGGGACCTACCTGGTCTGCACAACCCGTCTTGCCAGACCAACTGATTTGGTTAACTTCCGCTCGCTACGCATGCAACCAAGTTAGCGACACCTTGTTTTTAGATCGCGAACAGGCCTCAGGAGAGGCCTAAATCGTTGATACAGTCAAGTCAAGTCAAGTCAAGTTTGCTATGACGATTCCTCATTGCCCGCCATGACACTCGGCACACAAACCACATCACCATCACCATCACCAAAGAGTCTGCCGGGACAGCCGCTCTCCCCTCAGCCCCCACCCCACCGTCATCAAGGAGTCCACCACGAGATCTCGCTAGACAATATTACCAAAGGGTCTCCGTCACGAGCGTACACAGTAAAAGGTGAACGGTAAGGCGAAGAAAGTGGGGACACCGTGTATGTGTGTGTGTGTGTGTGTGTGTGTGTGTGTGAGGGGGTGATAAGGAGCAAGGTGGGCATCGGTGGGAAAAGCAAAGAAGTGGGTGAGTATCAGTATGGTGAAGTAAAGGTGGGCGTCAGTGGGGAAACGAGGGGAACAAGGTGGGCGTCAGTGGGGGAAACGAGGGGAACAAGGTGGGCGTCAGTGGGGGAAACGAGGGGAACAAGGTGGGCGTCAGTGGGGGAAACGAGGGCAACAAAGTGGGCGTCAGTGGGGGGAAACGAGGGCAACAAGGTGGGGAAACGAGGGGAACAAGGTGGGCGTCAGTGGGGGAAACGAGGGGAACAAGGTGGGCGTCAGTGGGGGAAACGAGGGGAACAAGGTGGGCGTCAGTGGGGGAAACGAGGGGAACAAGGTGGTCGTCAGTGGGGGAAAGGAGGGGAACAAGGTGGGCGTCAGTGGGGGAAACGAGGGGAGCAAGGTGGGCGTCAGTGGGGGAAACGAGGGGAACAAGGTGGGCGTCAGTGGGGGAAACGAGGGGACCAAGGTGGACGTCAGTGTGGGAAACGAGGGGACCAAGGTGGACGTCAGTGGGGGAAACGAGGGGACCAAGGTTGGTGTCAGTGGGGGAAACGAGGGGAACAAGGTGAGCGTCGGTGGGGGAAATGAGGGGAACAAGGTGGGCGTCGGTGGGGGAAATGAGGGGAACAAGGTGGGCGTCAGTGGGGGAAATGAGGGGAACAAGGTGGGCGTCAGTGGGGGAAATGAGGGGAACAAGGTGGGCGTCAGTAGGGGAAAATGAGGGGACCAAAGTTGGCGTAAGTGAGGGAACCAAGGCGGCGTCAGTAAGGAAAATAAAGGGACCAAGCTGGGCGTCAGTAGGGGAAAATGAGGGGACCAATATGGGTGACAGTGGGGGAAAATGAGGGGACCAAGGTGGGCGTCAGTAGGAGGAAATGAGGGGACCAAAGTGGGCGTCAGTAAGGGAAAATGAGACGACCAAGGTGGATGTCGGTGGGGGAAAATGAGGGGACCAAGGTGGGCGTCAGTCGAGGAAAATGAGGGGACCAACGTGGGCATCAGTAGGGGAAAATGAGGGAAGCGAAGTGGAAGTCAGTGAGGGAAAAATGAAGGGACCAAGGTGGGCGTCAGTGGGGGGAAATGAAGGGACCAAGGTGGGCGTCAGTAGGGGAAAATGGAGGGACCAAGGTGGGCGTCAGTAGGGAAAATGGAGGGACCAAGGTGGATGTTAGTAGGTAAAAATGAGGAGACCAAGGTGAACGTCAGTAGGGGGAAATGAAGGGACCAAGGTGCGCGTCAGTGGGGGGAAACGAAGGGACCAAGGTGGGCGTCAGTGGGGGGGGGGGGGGGGGGGGGGGAATGAAGGGACCAAGGTGCGCGTCAGTGGGGGGAAATGAAGGGACCAAGGTGGGCGTCAGTGGGGGGAAATGAAGGGACCAAGGTGCGCGTAAGTGGGGGGGGGGGGGGGGGGGGGGGGGAATAAAGGGACCAAGGTGGGCGTCAGTGGGGGGAAATGAAGGGACCAAGGTGCGCGTCAGTGGGGGGAAATGAAGGGACCAAGGTGGGCGTCAGTGGGGGGGGGGGGGGGGGGGGAATGAAGGGACCAAGGTGGGCGTCAGTGGGGGGAAATGAAGGGACCAAGGTGCGCGTCAGTGGGGGGAATGAAGGGACCAAGGTGCGCGTCAGTGGGGGGAAATGAGGGACCAAGTGTGCGTCAGTGGGGGAATGAAGGGACCAAGGTGAGCGTCAGTGGGGGAAATGAAGGGACCAAGGTGTGCGTCAGTGGGGGAAATGAAGGGACCAAGGTGGGCGTCAGTGGGGGGAAATGAAGGGACAAGGTGGGCGTCAGTGGGGGAAAAGAAGGGACCAAGGTGGGAGTCAGTTAGGGAAATGAAGGGACCAAGGTGGGGCTCAGTGGGGGGAAATGAAGGGACCAAGGTGGGCGTCAGTGGGGGGAAATGAAGGGACCAGGTGGGAGTCAGTTAGGGAAAATGAGGGACCAAGGTGGGCGTCACTGAGGGAAAATGAGGGGACCAAGGTGGACGTCACTGAGGGAAATGAGGGGACCCAAGGTGGACGTCATTGAGTAAAATGAGGGAACCAAGGTGGGTGACAATGGGGGAAAATGAGGGGACCAAGGTGGGAGTCAGTTAGGGAAAATGAAGGGACCAAGGTGGGCGTCAGTGGGGGAATGAAGGGACAAGGTGGGCGTCAGTGGGGGGAAATGAAGGGACCAAGGTGGGAGTCAGTTAGGGAAAATGAAGGGACCAAGGTGGGCGTCACTGAGGGAAAATGAGGGACCAAGGTGGACGTCACTGAGGGAAAATGAGGGGACAAGGTGGACGTCATTGAGGTAAAATGAGGGAACCAAGGTGGGTGACAATGGGGGAAATGAGGGGACCAAGGCGGGCGTCAGTAGGGGAAAATGAGGGACCAAGTTGGGCGTCAGTGGGTGAAATGAGGGACCAAGGTGGGCGTCAGTGGGGAAATGAGGGAACCAAGGTGGGCGTCAGTAGGGAAAAATGAGGGGACCAATGTGGACGTCAGTAGGGATGAGAACAGTGTGGGCATCAGTGGGGAAAGTGAATGAGAACAGTGTGGGCATCAGTGGGGAATGGGAATGAGAACAGTGTGGGCATCAGTGGGGAAAGTGAGTGAGAACAGTGTGGGCATCAGTGGGGAATGGGAATGAGAACAGTGTGGGCATCAGTGGGGAATGGGAATGAGAACAGTGTGGGCATCAGTGGGGAATGTGAATGAGAACAGTGTGGGCATCAGTGGGGAATGGGAATGAGAACAGTGTGGGCATCAGTGGGGAATGGGAATGAGAACAGTGTGGGCATCAGTGGGGAATGGGAATGAGAACAGTGGGGGCATCAGTGGGGAATGTGAGTGAGAACAGTGTGGGCATCAGTGGGGAAAGTGAGTGAGAACAGTGTGGGCATCAGTGGGGAAAGTGAGTGAGAACAGTGTGGGCATCAGTGTGGAAAGTGAGTGAGAACAGTGTGGGCATCAGTGGGGAAAGTGAGTGAGAACAGTGTGGGCATCAGTGGGGAATGTGAATGAGAACAGTGTGGGCATCAGTGGGGAATGGGAATGAGAACAGTGTGGGCATCAGTGGGAAATGTGAATGAGAACAGTGTGGGCATCAGTGGGGAATGGGAATGAGAACAGTGTGGGCATCAGTGGGGAATGGGAATGAGAACAGTGTGGCATCAGTGGGGAATGTGAGTGAGAACAGTGTGGGCATCAGTGGGGAATGGAATGAGAACAGTGTGGGCATCAGTGGGGAATGGAATGAGAACAGTGTGGCATCAGTGGGGAATGGAATGAGAACAGTGTGGGCATCAGTGGGGAAAGTGAGTGAGAACAGTGTGGGCATCAGTGGGAATGGGAATGAGATTAGTGTGGGCATCAGTGGGGAAGGTGAGTGAGAACAGTGTGGGCATCAGTGGGGAAAGTGAATGAGAACAGTGTGGGCATCAGTGGGGAAAGTGAGTGAGAACAGTGTGGGCATCAGTGGGGAAAAGTGAATGAAACAGTGTGGGCATCAGTGGGGAAAGTGAGTGAGAACAGTGTGGGCATCAGTGGGGAAAGTGAATGAGAACAGTGTGGGCATCAGTGGGGAAAGTGAGTGAGAACAGTGTGGGCATCAGTGGGGAAAAGTGAATGAGAACAGTGTGGGCATCAGTGGGGAAAGTGAGTGAGAACAGTGTGGGCATCAGTGGGGAATGTGAATGAGAACAGTGTGGGCATCAGTGGGGAAAGTGAGTGAGAACAGTGTGGGCATCAGTGGGGAATGTGAATGAGAACAGTGTGGGCATCAGTGGGGAATGGGAATGAGAACAGTGTGGGCATCAGTGGGGAATGTGAATGAGAACAGTGTGGGCATCAGTGGGGAAAGTAAAGGGGAACAATCTGGATGATTTCTTTTCGTTTTGCTTTTCTTTCTTTTCTTCTTCTTCTTCTTCTTCTTCTTTTCTTCTTCTTCTTCTTCTTCTTCATCTTCGTTCCCCCCCCACTTTTTTTCTTTTTTTCTTGTCCACCCCCCACCCCACCCCTCTAACAATAAGTATGTTTGACTCTCTCTCTCTCTTCTCTCTCTCTCTCTCTCTCTCTCTCTCTCTCTCTCTCTCTCTCTCAACATTATCTCCTATTCGTCACTGTGCCTCGAAAAGCAATCCATCTGTATGAACAAGACGGTTGAATCTAAATAAATGTTTGTATGCTTGAACATGACGTGCCTCATGACTCACTGTTCATTCCTCCTCAGGCTATGCTAACGATACTATTTTGGTGACTGATACATCCTACATCCTCTTTCCGAATATGAGATACTACTCTGGTGTGTGTGTGTGTGTGTGTGTGTGTGTGTGTGTGTGTGGTGGTGTGTGTGTGTGTGTGTGTGTGCGTGCGTGCGTGCGCGCGCGTGCGTGCGTGCGTGCGTGCGTGCGTGCGTGCGTGCCTGAGAGAGAGAAAGAGAGATGAGAGGAGAGAGAGAGAGAGAGAGAGAGAGAGAGAGAGAGAGAGAGAGAGTTTTAGTGTGTACGTATGCTAATCTGAATCATCATCGTTTTTGTTATGACGAGTTCTTTATTGTATAATAGTGTTCGTGTTCTAGTATACTTAGTCCCTTAAGGGACAGCCTTAATGGGGAAAAAAAGCATCTTCTTGCTTATTTGTTACCCTAGGGATTAAAGACTTTCTCTCTCTCTCTCTCTCTCTCTCTCTCTCTCTCTCTCTCTCTCTCTCTCTCTAAACCTACCCCTTGGCCTTTTCCTTCTTCTCTCTCTCTCTCTCCTCCCTCCCTCTCCCTCTCTCTCTCTCTCTCTCTCTCTCTCTCTCTCTCTCTCTCTCTCTCCATTTACCCCAAACCTACCCTTGGCCTTTTCCTTCCCGTTTCCTTCCCCTTGTTCGTTATGTTCACATGTTTTTCTATTTGCATTCGTTTGTCAGTGATATGGACAATAGCTAATATTTGTTTTGAACTGTACAAGATCTTGTTATACTTTGTTCTTTTTATATGTGTGTTTGCATTAATTTGATCTTTAAATGCATTAATTTGATCTTTACATTTTTTTTTCTTTTTGCCCCAGGGCTGGGTGGAAAAAAAGCATTAATTTTTGTATTGCTTATCTCATTACCCTGGTAAAATAAAATTTCGTTCGTTCGTTCGTTTGTTCTCTCTCTCTCTCTCTCTCTCTCTCTCTCTCTCTCTCTCTCTCTCTCGGGTTTGTGCATTGTTTTTTCTTTAATTAAAGCGACAGTTACTCGCCTCTCTGTGTGTGCTCAGTGTCCTGCCGAACGGGTGGTGGATGACCAGGCCATCCACTAAAAGGACGCTAACTTTCAAACCACATTGGCATAGTCACACCACTTCTCAAAGCAAAATTGAATAGAATCAGTTGAGGAACAGCTGAGTTATAAGGTCCGTTTTAGGTTTCACACACACACACACACACACACACACACACACACACACACACACACACACACACACACACACACACACACACACACACACACACATTTGCATTGCAATTTTCTTCATCATGGTTGTTGCCCTGCTAGAATGAAAGGAGGGTAGTGACTTCCCATCTCCGAAGCCTTTTATCCTTCGTAAGATTTATATAAAAGACAGACATGAGGGGGGGGGGGGGGGGGGCACACAGACAGAGACGGAGACAACCGGACAGACAGACAAATAGACCACCAGATAGAAAGAGAGAGAGAGAGAGAGAGAGAGAGAGAGAGAGAGAGAGAGAGAGAGAGAGAGAGAGAGAGAGAAAGAGAGAGAGAGAAAGAGAGAGGGAGAGGGAAAGAGAGAGAGAAAGAGAGAGGGAGACAGGCAGACAGACAGAGAGAGGGGGAGGGAGGGAGGGAGGGAGTGTATATTAAATTTTTATTTCTCATATCGTGACTAACACATAAAACTGAATGTTTTGGGGTGGGGGAGTTAATCTAAAAACAGGGGGGGGGGGGGGGGTCATTCTGGCGTGGTTTGTTTTAACTCCCGGGGAGTTTGAAATTGGCACGTGCTTATTCTAACTCCCGGGGAGTTAAAACGTGGAGGGGAGTTAAAAAATGAATCGTTACACCGGGCCCACTTGCGTTGTTCCTGCGAAACTGGTGTCCAGCACTTGGCTCTGACTCCGTGTGAGCTGGTGTGCACTCCGTGGTGTTGGTCAGCCGACTGTGGGCGTCGGCAGTCTTCGCCTTTTCCGCCCAGAAATGCCTGTTTCCAGGGCTACCGGACAGCCTTCTTCATACTCTGGTGGCGATGGTCCTGTGCCGCGTGAAGCCGCCTCAAAGAGTGAGCGGAGACGGACGTCACTGGAGCGCTGGAGATTCGTTTCCATGGTCCCCTCTGGCTATGGCCGAGAGGGCAATTTTTCGCCCAACCCGAGATGGCTGCCAACCGAGAAAGCATGGTTTGCCGGCCACGCGTGGAATCAACCATGCTGTTTACACTGGATGTGGACAGCCTGAGATGAGGAGCAGGGAAAACTTCGCGTGAAAGTGAAAAAATCGCTAGCGTATATATGAGTATATATGGGTGTGTTTTGTCATTATATGCATCAGAAGGAACAATACGGGTGGCATATAATACAGGAAACTGCAGAGTTTTAGGCTAAAAGAAGTGACATTATCAATAACTTAAATTTTGTACTTGGTCATTGGAAAGCGCATGTTATAGCTGTATAACAACACACACACACACACACACACACACACACACACACACACACACACACACACACACAC
Organism: Conus ventricosus; assembly: GCA_018398815.1. NCBI lineage: Eukaryota > Metazoa > Mollusca > Gastropoda > Neogastropoda > Conidae > Conus > Conus ventricosus. Next base: position 60,340,043 of record CM031610.1, read on the forward strand.
GCACGCACGCACGCACGCACGCACGCACGCACGCACACATGCACACACACACACATACGGAAAACGACAGAGAGAGAGAGGGGGAGAGGGATACAGATGCGAATACGGATGATGTAATTATTATAGGCCATGGCCCCTTATGAAGGGGTGGATTACACATTGACAAAAATGATTATCACAAAGCGTATTGAACAAGACGAAAACAGCACATACTCAAGAACACACTGTGATCCGGAATTTTAAAGCTTTGTGTAGGTACAAGGCAAATTTGTTAACAACGTCCTTTCTAGTGCAGGCCATAAGTATGCTGAGTCTAAACACAGATGGTTGTCTATAATATTTAAGAGAATAAACTCATCTCTAAGACCACTCAAGGCAGTAGGCCTGCACTGCAATACAAAATGAACTTCATCTTCACATGCATTTTTGCATAATGGACAGGTGAGGTCAGAATTGCAATGTTGCCTATAACGAAAATGATGAACAAAGATATCCGATATTCTAAATCTAAATCTTGTCATTATAAGTTTTAGATGTCTGGACGGACACACACACACACACACACACACACACACACACACACACACACACAACACACACACACACACACACAGAGAGAGAGAGAGAGAGAGAGACAGACAGACAGACAGACAGACAGACAGACAGACAGTCAGACAGACAGATATACAGACAGACAGATCTTGAAAGATTTGAATAATCCTTTTAACCTTCATCGTGGCTCGTGGGCCGCACACACTTTTCTGTCTCTCTAAAACAATAACTACAAATCTGTTTGACTTGAAAGTGATCCCGGATATTTACATATGCCTCAAAAACCCTCTCAATCATCTAGGCACATGCATTGCTCCTTCGGTGATAAAATAAATAAGCAGTCCATGCTTCTACAGTCTCCTTTATACACATTTGGGTTAAAGAGAGTAATTAATTCTTATGTGTCATAGTCACAAACTTCTGACATAAAATGATATGGTTCCAATGAAGAATAATACGCATATACATTTGTACTAATGTTGGACTGAAGGAAATGGGTGTACTGAACACTTATGGATGTATCTTTTGTAAAACGTATTACATACATGCTTCTGTACTTTCCACTCATTCAGCGTTTTTAGCACGCACTGATAGACTCAATGAATGAAAAATATCTGAATGCATTTAATTTTTGGATAACTGAACTTTTAATGATAACTGGATTTGATGAAAATGTAAGGATTGATCCTACGTTTTACTTCAGTATGTCATGAGCTAACGAATTTTTACACTAGTGCCCAAAAAAATCCAAAAAAAATCACTATACCACAAGAATTCTTTAATAATCTGAAAAATAATTTTAGAACCGCAGAATACATTGCTGAACAAAAATATATATGAAGACTTTCGTTTCCACATGGCGGTTATAGACTGCATGATACCAGCATTCTGATTATGTAAATCATATCATCATTATTATAACCGTCCACATCTGTCCTTATATTATATGTAGTCTTTTACAACCTTAATACATATTATACAGAGCATTTGTCATCTCTCTCTTTATTAGTCCAGACATGCTCATGGTCCTATATAAAGAAAGCCAAAGGGGGAGGAGTGGGGGAAGAGGGAGGGGTGATTCTTAGCAAGACTTTGATGGCTTAACTCTCTCTCTCTCTCTCTCTCTCTCTCTCTCTCTCTCTCTCTCTCTCTCTCTCTTCTCTCTAACGGAAATGTTAAGAGTGTAATGACTTTTGAACATTTAATCATCTCTCTGTCTCTCTCTCTCTCTCTCTCTTCTTCTTCTTCTTCTTCTTCTTCTCTCTCTCACTCTCTGTTTTAGCTTCAGAGCATTGAAACAGAAACTCGATCATGCCCACCGAAATAATTTGGGATACTTTATATGGTCCTGATAGAGCCAGTACAACATCAACCAACAGCGTTTTAGTCGCTCTCCTCACTAACTGCAGAATAATGGCAAAAACTGCTATTGTCCATGGACACAAAACAATGTCTTTGCCCCTTGAAGCCCCATGTCAACACAATACGGGTTCCTTTGTGGCAACGGTCGATGAACAATCGGTGTGCTTCGCCAAACACACCCTTTCTTGCCCTCCACGTGCCCAGTGAGCCTGACACAAACACAACGCAAACTGTCTGGGATCGTAGATGGGGGTCGTAGAGAATATCCCCCTCCCCTCAAGAGAACAGTGCTTGACTTGGAATGGCGTGGAGTCAGGCGGAAGCGGAGGGGAGTGTTATGACTTGTAACTTACATGTTTGGAACAGGAAGAAACGTTAGGGCCGGGGCCGACCTATGTCCGTGATTTGACAAAGAATCGGACGATTTACCAGACAGGCGCAGTGGTTGCGTCACGAAACGCAGGTTGGGGGATCGTAGGGTTCAAATCTCACGCAGGCTGGGAGATCATGTTTGTAAGTCGCGCTGGTGACCTACTCGATTTTGAGTGAACCATTATTTTAGGAAGAAAAAGAAGACTGCTCAGCCCTCGTGAATCTTCTACTTAAGAGTTTGTAGGCCTACGTGTGCTGCGAACCCAGCATTATGGGAAGATTGGAACGACACTGTTGGTTTCATCCAGTAAAGGACGCGTTTCGGAGAGTATTGCTCAAAGACCCTGAACAGCAATGCAGATGTCTGTATCTCTCGGGCCTGTTTAATACTGAGATGTGTTATGAAAGGAAGCATAGCGTAGAAGTTTGCCATCAATGCAGTCTCTCACCAAAAACCTACCGATGTTGTTCTTACTTATGGCTGCCAATAAGGCTGCATGCTAGATTCTGTCAAATGCTTTCTTACAGACGATGAAAACATGGTATACATCTTACTTGCACTATTGGTGTTTCTCACAAGGTATTCGGAGGTCGAAAATTTATTCAGTGGTGCTTCGTGTAGCTTTGAAACCTGATTCTTCTTTTTCTTCTTTGGATTGAGTTGATTTACTTGGAATAAAGATTTACTCATGTACTGCATAAAGCATAGATACTTCTAGCAAATATTACTCATGGACTGATGAATATGTTCCTCGTTTATTGTCTTTTGATCATTTTGCTCCGTTCTACTGAAAGTGGTTCAACTTATAAAAATTAATCTAAAATTCTACACTTCCGTTTTTCATTATTATGATTATCATCATCATCACCATCACCATCATCATTATTATTATTATTGATATTATTATTAATATTATTATTATATTATTATAGTTATCATCATCATCATCACTATCATTGTTATTATCATTATTATTGTTGTAGTTGTCGTCATCGTCGTCATCATAATCATCATCACCACCATCATCTTCCTCATCATCATCATGAG
>CM031610.1:60358376-60380876 GCA_018398815.1 Conus ventricosus
TTGACACTCAGACTTGTGTGTAAAAATATCGTGGGTGGTGAATCTCAGAGGACTAGATGAGAAACAATGAAGAGGTCAAGTCTTTGGGGGGGGGGGGGGGGGGGGGGGGGGGGGGGGGGAGGGGGGGGTAAGGGGGGAGGTGTGACTGTACACTCCTAGCTGTAATTTTGGAAGTTTTTCTGATCCATAGCTACTACCAACCTTCTCCATTTTTTGGTGGAATTTCTGTAAGAATTATCCTGAAATCCTTAATTTTGTGAACAAATCTAGAATATCCAAATTTCGTGGGAAAAAAAAAAAAAGTAGGGTCTGGGAGTGAATTTGAAGGGCTGATGAAAATACTGCAGAATGAAGCGAAAACATTTTCCCTGAGTGTATTTTTGGAAAGGGCTGATGAAATATTGCAGAATTATGATGTTCTGCAGGTGTTGGCAACAACCATATGCGGCGAAACATGCATACATAATCTCCGAAGTTGTGCAGTTATGAGTGAAAGCAGTAGGGAGTCAGACTACTTCCAGAGCAAAGTCAAACTGCCCCCGTCTTCCTCTGGTTCTGGAGTTTGGACCCAAGAAGCTGCTCGTTGACACCTTAATTGTGTTGGCCATTTCAGGTCCACAAGTTTTGGTGAACGACTCCTTCTATTACTAGACATAGGAAAGTAAGGGAATTTCAGAGAAAGTCTTCTTTCCCGAGATCACTCTAGAAGACATTGCTTGCATAGTTATGTGCGAGTGTGTGTTTGTGTGTGTGTGTGTGTGTGTGTTTGTGTGTGTGTGTGTGTGTGTGTGTGTGCACAGGCGCGCTGATGACCTACTCGTTTTTGAGTGAACCAGTATTTTAGGAAGAAGAAGAAGAAGACAGGCACATGCGTGCATATTTGTTCACTTTTTGATGGTTGATCCGAACTGAGATTGAAATGAAGAGTGTTATGATTACAGCTATTCAGTCTGGATAGATAGCAGACATCCCATCGTGGACAGAAGTTATCTGCTGGTGGTTTTGCTTTAAAATAACTTCAGTTTTCAGTCCTCTGATTGTATACTCAGAGGCATAAAAAACGCGGAAAACAAACTGTATAGAAATGTTGATGTAATTTGGCTACCGATTCCTTTGAACTGGTAATAGAAAGTGAGAAAAAGCATCGAACACCGCAAAAGTGTCCTTTCAAAGTTCATTCTGGTAGAAAATAAGGTCACATGAACTTGACCTTGACCCTGTGTTAACAGCAGAATGTCAGTATCTGGTGTGACCACCTCGAGCATTGATCACAGCTGTGCACCTGCGGTACATCGAGCGCACCAGAGTGTTGGTCTGCCTCTGGGGGACTTGCCACCACACCTGGCCCACAGCAACAGCAAGCTGAGCTGCTGTCTGGGGTCTGGGGTTGAGCTGGTTCAACTGCCTCTGAAGGGCATCCAGAAATGCTCTATTGGGTTAAGGTCGGGAGAACGGGCTGGGTGAGGCAGCAGATTGATGTTGTTCTGCCTCAGGAAGTTCTGCGTAGCACGGGCAGTGTGCGGCCTTGCGTTGTCCTGCTGAAACAGGTTCTGTGGATGCCGCTGGAAATGCGGCAGGATGTGGGGCCTCAGGACTTGGTCGATGTAATGAACAGCAGTGACCCCGTTACCACGTCCTGGACCCACATTCTGGAAGATGACTGGCCCAATACGGCGATTTATGCCAATAGCCCCCAGATCATGATGCTTTCACCACCCATGGGTCCCTTTCGGTGATGTTGGCATCCGTGAAGCGTTCCCCCGCTCTTCTCCAGATCCGGATGCGGCCATCGCCTGGGTCGACGCAGAACGGCTTTCATCACTGAAGAGGACTCGGCCCCAGTCCCGATGGCGCCAATGCACGTGGATCTGTGCCCACTGCAGACGGTTCTGGCGATGCTGGAGTGTCAGGATAGGTCGCCGGGCTGAACGCCTGCATTGGAGACCAACTGTGTTCAGTCGGCGACGCACGGTCCTGTTGCTGATTGGCCTGCCATGGTTGCCGACGGTGTTCCTGGCTGTGTTGGCAGCGGTTTGGTAAGGCTCCCGTCGATGCTGACGAAGAAGATGGCGGTCTTGGGCTGCTGTGGTGACCCTCGGTCTGCCGCTCCTCGGTCTGTCATCAGTGGTGTTTCTTGCTTGAAAGCGGTCCAGAAGGCGATAGACGGTGGAAATGTGGACTCCGAATGCGATAGCGACCTGCCTCATTGGAACCCCGGCCTGCAGTTGCCCATTGCTATGCAACGATCTTGACGAGAAAGTCTCGGCATTATGTTGGCGCCTCTGGAAGGGATGATTTGAACTTTTTGGGGTTTGGAAATTTATAGCCCCACAATGGGGGCCACATTGAGTTGCAATTCACATTGATGCACGTGGCGTAGGTAGTCCACATGGCAAATGCACTCCTCGTGCCAAAAACGCTGACCGGCAACATTCACCCACTGTTACGAGGTTACAACCGGCCAAGACACCACGTACTGCTAATGTTGCACGTGCCAACGACATTGCTTACGTCCTGTTCACAATGTGAACAATCGTGCACTGTCTCTATTTTTTCGCGTTTTTAATGCCTCTGAGTATATTAATGTATGTGAAAAACTTGCATTTTTGTCTCACAGCCCTTCTGATCTGGAGGCTGATTTGGAGGATAACCAGGACTACGACAGCACTGTCAGCCATTCAGAAACCAACCTCACCCTCATCGGCCGATCTGAACAACATTCCGAGACCCCAAGTTACCAGGCCCCGAGCTGCGCACCAAACTTCTACAGCCTATTCCAAATTCTCCCCCGAGGCTTCTCGAGCGCCACCTGCTCCTAGATACGGAGTGGGCTACCAAGCCCCCTCCAGCGATCAGGATTCAAGATACGGAGTGGGCTACCAAGCCCCTCCAGCGATCAGGATTCAAGATACGGAGTGGGCTACCAAGCCCCTCCAGCGATCAGGATTCAAGGATGCCCCTCCATCCTCAGCTGTCCCCAAGTCCTCAGTTTCAGCGCTGGTGTCCAAGTACACATTCGACAAAGACCCAGACCACGTGTTCAGCGAGAGCCCAGTTCTGTGAGCAGAGAAGCGGGCGTTTCTCGCCCTGTAGGTTTTAACGCCCCCAAAGACTCTTGGAAGTCTGAGCGCGGCTTCGGCGCCGGCCTTCCGTCCGTGTCCATGAACAGGAGCAGGAGAGCAGTGAGAAGGGAAGCAACAGCAACGGAAGTGCCAGCAGCGCAGGGGGGAGTTACTACACGTCACGTTTCAGCTTTCAGTCGCCACGACCGTTTGCAGCTCAGCATTCGGGCGCTGCCCCGACAATTCTGGTTACCTGGAAAAGGTGAGTTTTGCTCTGCGGGGTGGCGTTGGATGTTGTAGGTGCAGAGTGGATTTTTTTTTTTTTTTATCATGTTACATCAGTTCAGCAATGCCAGATTTGTTTATTGCTGTTGGGGTAAGAGTTCCATTGAACCTTTGGGCATATACAGGTCTGAGAGTATAAAATGTCGTTTCTGAATGTGTCTGTGTGGGTTGACATTTTATTGAAATATTGTAGATGTATTTTGTCTCCTGATAAATAAACCAGACTTTAACCAAATATTTATGATAAATATGATGATTTATCGCTTTAGAAAATATTTGGAAGTGTCCGTTGCTGTCTAAAATAATTTCCAAGTTTAAAGATGTAGTTTAGTTTGCGCGAGCAAACATATATATGAAATCAGAGATCAAAACCAAGAAAAGCATAAAGCAGTATGTATTTAAAGATCAAAAGCGAGAAAAACATAACACTGCAGTAATTTAAGGGGTTTAGTATGAATTGCACAGCATAATGTAGAGAAGATTTTAGCATCATAGTATTAGTTTTTTTTCCGTTGAATTATGAAACAGTGTCAATCTTCTGGATCAAGTGATTTACCGCAGAGTCACTGAGCTCTTTCATGGAGGTCAAGGGCAACTGAAAAGTGAAATGTAGAACTAATTTGTACTAGGTCTGGTGTCAGTGGTTTGGATCACATGTAAATGGGGATGAAATATTGTTTGAAGCTTGTTACAAGTCAAGTAGAGAAAAATTATGAAAGGGATGAGAATAATTGTAAAATCGTTTTTATGAAAGTCTCATTACTAAAAGGTAGCTGGCCATCAATGTGTACTGTTTGAATGAAATTTCATCACCACCATCAGACTCTCAATGAAATTTCATCATCACTTTCAAAATTTGAATTTTTTTGTTGTTGCCACAAGCCATGAAACTGATGCTGCTGAATCATTAATCATTTTACTGAGGAAGCGCTATATAAAAGTAAAACACATTGTAAGCCCTATAGTATATGATTCATTGGTTCGATAGATGAACTGATCCTATTTTTCAGAAAAGATAAGAAGTGAAGTAAAGGAGAACTGGTTTTGTACTGCAATAAAACTAAGAGAGGTGAACTAAAGGAACATTGGTTTTGTACTGCAGTAGAACTAAGAGAGGTGAATTAAAGGAACATTGGTTTTGTACTGCAGTAGAACTAAGAGAGGTGAACTAAAGGAACATTGGTTTTGTACTGCAGTAGAACTAAGAGAGGTGAACTAAAGGAACATTGGTTTTGTACTGCAGTAGAATTAAGAGAGGTGAATTAAAGGAACATTGGTTTTGTACTGCAGTAGAACTAAGAGAGGTGAACTAAAGGAACATTGGTTTCAGACAAGTTGCTGAAGACCTAAGGGAGGTGAACTGAAGGAAAATTGGTTTTGTACTGCAGTAGAAGTAAGCCAAAGTGGTGCTTAAGCATGGCTAGTGTCCTTTGTTCATGTACTCCCATTGTGAGCATTGAGAACATGGAGACTTCTTGTTACCTGCAGGTTCACTGCATTTTCTGTTTGTTTTCTGCCCTGTGTCCGCTGTCATTCTCTTTCTCTTTCACTTTCGTGCTTTACCTACTACAGATTCTGAGGGTTGCTTCAATACTTTGTCACAAAATCTGGGTTTTGCTGTAGAAGTTCTGGGTGGGTCAAGTGACTATTAAGAACTAATATTAACGCTGTTAAGTGTAAAAATCTTTCATACATTTACATGACTAAAATTAGGTGTAGCTCTGTGTAGTGTGTGTGTGTGTGTGTGTGTGTGTGTGTGAAATGACCATTAATTAATTCTTTCCAGCCGAACGCGGCACAACGTCACGATTCCCGGCTGCCGCGCACAGCGCTCATTCCCTGCCGACGCGCAGATTTGGCCACTTTTTAATTTATTTTTACGGTAGCTCTACAACAACTGACGGTCTTGTGTTAGGTGTCACAGGAAAGAACAAACACTCAACTCCAATCATCACCAGATCCACTTTGTAATACGATTTCAAGCCTTCATTGCGCGAGAAATTGCTACACCCCTTTGCCTGACTGACATTTTTTCTGGCACAGGAAATACGTGGCACGCGCCACGTGGCTCGCCGTCAGTTTCTTTGTTTCAAAGCTCTGGGGTCAGCCAAGTTCACAATAGGCCACTGAAAGTATGGTCGACAACTCGTTCCAACATCTCCAAGACTAGTTACAGAGGTTATTTCCCTTGGACCATTTCATGGAAAGTGTAGGAATTTTTTATGTTCCCGTCGTCTGATTGTGGACGACACGGCAGAATGTAATGCTGTCTGTCCGTCGTCCGGACTTGGACGACGCGCCTCAAGGGAGAGAAATCCTGTCGTCCACTTTTGTCACGACTCGGCTGGTAAAGGTTAAGAAGAACTAATATTAATACTGCTAAGTGTAAAAAATCTTTGATACATTTACGTGACTAAATTAGGCACTCTGTGTGTGTATTGTGTTGTGTGTGTGTGTGTGTGCGCGCGCGCATGCACGCATGAATGATAATTTGATGGTTGGATACACAGTGTTGAAAACATTTTATCACAGAAATTGCCTTAGCTGAATTTGTCCAGGCTGTGATCAAGTTTCCTTTTCATATCTTGCTTCAGTTATTTTTCTTTTTGATGTTGTTGTTGCTGTGTGAAATTGGGAATGGTTCTGTGTTTTAAGTTGCTGTTCACTTGTCAGTATACCTGTAATTTTTAACACCAGTGTACTTGTAATGAGCATCATAGAATGAGTGTTTGCACTTTGCTTACTTCATTATTCACTTTGTTTAGGTCACTCCTTTTGATCGTTATGATTTCCGTTACTTTTCTAAGCACTGTAAGTAGAGCACTGGAAGCAGAGAGAGACAAATTTTGTCTATCGGTATAATGGATTTGTGCTTTGCATCTGGTATCTGACTGTGTGTTTGAGTTGAACTGGTTTGCATGCAGTAGCAAAAAATGGCGATTGTAGGATGAAACACATGGCTATTTTTAGTTTCCCTTTGATAATGTTTGAGTCAATTTTGTTGGCAGTTTCAGTTCTGCTTTTGGATAACATATATAATATAATTATATATATAGCTTCACAACTGGCTTCTTGAGTACAAACCCAGTTGTTGAAATTGTTTCGGTTTCTGTAGTTTGAACTCTATTCACCTTTTTGTGTGGCAATGTTTGCTGATGAGCAAGAACATTTCGTACTGTACTGATTGGTCATGAGAAAGGATTTGTGCACCCGTGATGAATATTATGGGTTTTTTGTGTTTTTTGTGTGCATCCTTTTTATAAATCCTGTACGTACAGTATGTGTCTCACGCTTTTCTGCTTACATGATTACTAATTTGAGTGCGCAATACTCAGAATTCTTTGCACATGATGGGAAATTGTGTGTTTGTTGTTGCAGCAACTGACCAAGGAAAAGAAGAGAATAAGAAGCTGCAGCAACAGCTGGAGCAGAAAGACAAACGTATTGCAGAACTGGAGTGCATTGTCACCATGCTGAATCGGGTGCGGTGTGTGTGTGTGTGTGTGGAAGTGTGTGTCTGTGTGCGTATGGAATTGTTTGTATGGTTATGTTGTTATGTGTGGTTTTGCTTATGTGGTATTATTTTTCTTGTTCTTATTTTTAAGTCTTCGATTTTGTATCTATGGGTGCCTGTGAATGGTGTTATATGAGCCTTCGTTTACTGATGAATTTATTATGGTAGTATAACAGAACCATGCTTGTTGTCTGACTGTCTGTCTTTTTCTGTATATTTGACGTCCTGAACAATCAAATGGTAATTCAGGTTTGGAAGAAAAAAAAGATCCAGGAAAGTGTATTAGTAACATTCTGCAGTTCTTTCCCATGATTTTCGATCACCAGTGATCCCAGATTGAAGTTTTTGTGTGGAAATTATCTCATCTGAAAATATACTTTAAAAAATTTATTGGTAGAGTAGTTTAGCTTACGAAATCAAACAAAAACAAACGTATTCACACACACACAAAAAATTTGCATTATAGCATAGTTCTTGCTAAAAACTGCAGAAAACTCAAAAAACTGTTGAGAGTTTGGTAGTTGGAATTCCATTCAATCTGAATTCACAGGTGACAGGAAAGTTTTGGCTTGTTACAGGAATGTGATGATCTGGACGTGGACAACGTCAAACTTCAAGAAGAGAACAAAGCTCTAATTCGAGCCATGCAACAGCTGAGCTCAAACAGGTAATGCATCACCTAGCCAAGGCTCACGCTGGCTTAACAATCTCTTGGAGGCTGACCTGGTTTCTTCTGCTCGAGCACATCATCAACGAGTCCTATAGAATAACGAAGTTAAGAAGTGTCAGTATAAACTGAAATATTTTGATGTTGTACAAAATCAAATGGTTGATTGAAAAGGTTTCTTTGACCTGTGTTACACCAATGAATTCTGAATCAAATATTTCATCATGATGACATTTAGAGTTAGGTTTCATTTTGGTTGTGATGTGCAAATTATATAACATGGGTATGCAGTTCTGAATGATAAAGTGTACTGTGTTACTCTGTTTAAAACATTAACGTTCAAAAGCATTTTGATGTCATGAAAGATATTTTTCCCCAAGTTTCAGATCTCACATGAGCATTGTTTTCGATTTATACTGTGGATGCATTTGGATATGCCAGTTATTTGAGCCACTCTAGCATTACTATGCTAGGGGAAAAAAGGTACTGCTGGATGTTTTTTTTACTTCTTCCTGCCATGATCAGGCGTTTACAGAGATCTACAAATTATATTTTCATAATAATTTTCTCATGAATTTCTTTTTTCACATCGGCTACGGATCTTTTAACTCGAAATACTATGATTGCTGCTGAAGGGTCACAGTTAACCTGGGTTGTCTGCCTTTCAAACTTTGTGCATAAAGCGCATTAGTGCTGCGTTTTGTTGGCTCACCAGAATCAAACGAAAAAGCAGTAAAGCTTGGAATTTTTTAAATAGAATATACCCCTCATGTTAGAAAACTGCATGAAAAACAACCAAGATGAAAGAACCAAGTGAATTTCTGTGGAATAGTGAAGAAAAAAGGCGGTTTAAAACGACTGTGTCATTTTTCTCTGAAAATGATGAAAGAAAGAGGGCATGTGCGCAACAAAAAATTTTGCTTGTGGACAGGGGAGGGGAAAAGCTGTAAAGGAAACTTCTTGGACTTCAAACACAGCTGACTGAAAAATTATAAGTAATCATCAGGATTTTTCTTGTCAGGCCTCTGACCACAGTTTAAGCCTTTCTTTGTTATCTCAACTGCTGGTGTGTTTGTGTTTATTTGTTTTTCAATAACGGTCAGTGGAGCCACTGGTAATGAATCTCTGGTCTTTCAGTTCACAATTTAATCTCTGGTCTTTCAGTTCATCGTTACTGTTATCAAACGATTGAAAACTCCTTTTTTTTTTTTTTTTCTTTTTTGTTAAACAAATTTAAGGGACAGTGGTGACAAATTTAGGTTGTATTATTCTTTGCTCGGTGTCATGAAAGATCAAACTCCTAGTTCATTTAGTGTGGATATCAGGCCTGTCTTTATGCGAATAAAGAATATGCATGGCTTTTTTTTTTCTGGGCTAGAAAATGCTCAGAATGATGGCTCACAGCCTCAGATCCCATTGGGTGGAGTGGGAGGGGGTGGGGGTGGGGGAGGCACTGCAAATGGTCAACAGGTCCATTGAAAGGGGTATCGTTTTGGAATGTGACCTGTAAAGGAGATAGTTTTATGATGTTGTTTCTGTAACATCAAACAAGTTGAAAGTGATACATAGACCATGTCAGTTTACAACATGAAACGTGTACAGAATGTTTTTTTTGTTTTGTTTTGTTTTTTGCTTCCTGTTCTTCAATTTCATTATCTATTGAATGTTTACTTTGAATTTTTTTTTTCTTTATTTTTCCTTCTAGATTTTAAAGTGCATGGCTTTTTTTTTAAATGCTCATAAAGAATCAGTTGAATTTATATTGTGAATGATAAATAGTTTTTTTTTCTCTTTTCTCACCTGATAACAATGCATAATTTGCATTGCCTGTGCAATAGATGTTTGCTTTATTGCTTATGCTCTTTGGCGCCATCAGGTTGTGGTATTGTGGGGGTTGTCAGTGCAGGGCGCCATATCTGACAGGGTGGTATAGTCAAACTGGCCAGCGAACGCTGAAGTCATAGGTTTACAATCTTGTCAACAACAGCAACAACAACGATAACAACAGTATTTTCATCAAAGTGGCCTGACATTATTATATCAGTTTTTGACTCTACACTGTAGTTTTAGTACGGTGGAAAGCTATTCACATAAGTTATTATCGAAAAAAAAATAATAGTGAAGCAAAGAAAATGGACGATGATTTAAAGAAAACATGTAATTTAACCAAAACTGAATATGTACTCTAAACCGTTGACAATTCAGGAATCATCGCAGTTATGATCATGACATGTTTATGTATATTTTGTGGTCCCTGGGACATGAGGTTATTGTGTTGCGTTTTTCAACCAATTATGTGACATCATATGGGGTGTGTTTTGATCGAGCATGTAGCTCATTTCAGATCAGCTGAAAACGAGCAGGGCAGAAACAAGCAAGCAACCCCTCAACAACAAATAAAATGTCACAAACTGAACACTGATACTGTGCCAGTTATGGTTTCAAATTCACGTAGACTATGACTCGCTGATCCAGCACAATGAAATCATGATTTTAAATCCAAACTGTATCAAAATCCAGCTTCTGACAATGCAATATATTTCATCTGTGTTGAATCCATTGGCTGATTACATCAAAGTGTTGACACTGGGTTTATCAGAGTGCTGACACTGAGTTTTATTTTAAGTCCATGTTGAATCCGTTGCTCATAAATGTGTTCATATAAAACAGGAAGAGAGGAGGAAGAATTGCATCCATTCCTGAAAACGGTCATAATTGAGTGCTTGCAAGGTGCTACCACGTGTATTCTTTCCTTTTTTCTCTGATGACTTGTCTTATTACTGGACGCCAGACTGATGTATCTTGTGTCTTTTGATACAGATTTTGAATGAAAAGTATGTGATTTTGGGGAATGCATCTGTCTCAGATTTTTTTTTTTTTAAATGGAACTGTCGCTCACAGTCACACTCAAGTCACACAACTAGAGGCAGACGACACATTAGCGACGGTGAGTCGTCAGCAGGGTTGTAAGATGTGCATTCAAGCAGCTACACCAATGGAATACCTTAACATCAGCTGCTGGCTGGTATGAGAATGTTGTTTAGTGTTTGCAGATGAATATGTGTGTGTGTGTGTGTGTGTGCTTCATAAGCAAAAATGTATTCCTAAATGGAAGGTGTACTGTGGTTTTTACCTTACAATCATTAATTCCTCTTGTCTGTTCCATTTCCATTAATTTTAGTGACATGTATGCATGCATGTGCCTTCCTGCTTTTGTATGAACTTTAGCTAGTGATGATTTAAAAAAAAATGTTGTTTTGTTTTGTTTGGGTAGATGCTTCGGTGGGAAGGGGGAGTGAGGGGAATACTGAAGGCAGTGTACATTTTTGAGGGGCATTAGAGGCCTGTCCTTGAAGATACCAAATATTCACTGAACTTGTGTTCACTTTTATCCCTATTTACATTAGATGGGGTGTGATTCCAAGTGCTGAGGACCCCCCCCCTCCTCCCTCTTGCACCCCCCTCCCTGGATTACCCCCTCCCACCCCCTTGCTCAGGTAAAGCAGTGATGGCTGTTAAGTGTAGAGCGCAGTTGCCTACCTTCCTGTTTGACTGTATCAGCCGGCATTCAGTCAGGTGTAGAGTGCAGTTACTTCCCTTCCTGTTTGACTGTATCAGCCGGCATTCAGTCAGGTGTAGAGCGCAGTTGCCTACCTTCCTATCTGACTGTATCAGCCTGCATTCAGTCAGGTTCAGCACAGTCAAGGGATCAAACAGTGCTTTTTGTAGACTGTGAAATGATGAATGATGCATTTCAAACTTAATGAAGATTAGGTTTCCAAGTTGGGTGACGTCAGGCAGGAATTGAAACAAGAGCGAAAACAGAATCACTGCGCTGCCAAACAAAGCAAACAAATGACAAAACAAACACATGTGTTTCAACCTATTGGGTCTTCTTCGGGTAATTTTTCACCCATACACACACAAAAAAGCCGTTCACCCAAGACCAAAGTTTGCAAAAGTCGTTCACCCAAGACCAGATTTTGCAAAAAAGAAGTTGTTCACCCAAGACCAAATGTTGTGTACCCAGACAGAAGAGATGGGTGACTGTCCTTTATTTCCATTGTGTTGAATGTTATTTGTTTTGCCTGAAGAAGACCCGTCAGGTGGAAAACATGTTGGTTGTTTTGTAATTTGTTTGTTCCTTCATTTGGCGGTGCAGTAATTGTTTTTACAGTTTGTTTTTGCTTTTAATGAAGATTCCTCAAGAACCCAAACAGTCCTGAACAGTTTGCCAGATGACTGATCAGTAGTGTGCTGTGCAGAAAGATTTATTTATCAAAGTGGATGAAGTATCAGGTCGGAAAAGATCACTTTTGGTGCTTAACTGACAGTATTAACCTCGGTGGCCCGTCTGATTAGAGTTCAGTGAATCTGTTTTTCTTAATTGTCTTCCAACTCCATCATACAGTATTAAATGAAAAAAAAAGTTCTTTTATTTTCATTATTCTTTAACGGGGAAACTTGTATCCTACTTACTCAGTATTAAATTCAGGGAAATATTTTTTGTGTGTAAGTTTTAAATTGTTGCTGGTAAGTGTCTTCCTGATATAGAGACTATTACAAAAATATCAGGAGAATTTACAGGCCAGAAAAATTGAGCAGCATTGTAAAAATCAGTGAGCTAAAAGTAGGGCAAGTTTCAGTTTTGAGTTTCAGAGTAATTTGTGACCACAGGTTTGGATTGTGATGGTAATCTTATACGTAGACATCTGCTTTCCAGACTAGTTTAAACAGAATGAAATCATTGTGTGCTCAGATCAAGGTTGAATAGATTACCGCTTTAATAAAACTGTCCCCACTTCGGTGTATGTGAGAAAACCAGAGACAGTCTAGGTCTGTCTAATACCTCAGTTTACATTATCTCCCTTTAAAGAGTTGTAGAACTTGTTTGTCTGGGATAGGTCACTATGTCTCTGCCTTCTGTATTCAAGATCCAGTTTCTTTGATGGTGGTGGTGTTTTGAAGGATGGGCAAGGCGGGGGGCGTGAGAGGAAGAGGTGGAAGTGTGTGTCTCTGTGTGTGTGTGTGTGTATGGAAGGGGGGAGATGCATGATTTGGAGTGTGCCCTGTGCTACCTATGCGCCCCAAAAGGAAAGTTTGGTATCGAGAGAGGCAAGTGAGAGAGAGAGAGAGAGCGAGAGGAAAGAGGGAGACAATAGAAAAAGCGATAGAGAGAGAGGAAGAATGTTTGAGCATAAATCAAGCTGAAATTGGTATAAAATAAGACTGAATTTGCCATGTGTGTGTGTGGTTTTTTGTGTGCACAAACGATGCTTGACTTCACGTAGCTGTGTTCTTTGAAGGTTGAAATAGGGAGAAATAAAAATCTGCCTATCTGTGGGAACAATGCATGTATCAAAGCTTGCGCTGACAATTTTTATGAAATGTTAATGTCTTGGTGTGCATTATGTAGATAACTCGATGACTGTCGTATTTGGCGCCAAAAAGGAAACTGGAGAGATTGGAAGACATGAATATTGGGATTTTTGTGCTTTTAACCACTGGAGTGGTCAACGAAGTGAAGTTGGGGTAAAGAAATGTAATAAAGTCATTCACTTTTATCATGTTATCAAATCATTTTCCTTCTGTTTATGACTGAAACTGGAAAAAAAAGAAAATTTGAATGATGTAGTTGTTGGTATCTTGTGAGTTTCTGTTTTCTATGATATAAAAGAAAATGAATACACAAAAAAAAGAGAGAACTAATGTCGTCAAATGGATTCCATTGATCATGTGATTTTTTTTTTCTAGGTTTTTTTTTGTCGTTTATGATTTTTCATTGACTTGATACATATCATCCTTGAATTTAGATGTTCATATAATGTTTCCTTTTTATATGTTTGTATCTCATTTGAGAAGTTGTATTCTACAAACGCATTTATACCCACACACAAACCACACACACACACACACACACACACACACACACACACACACACACACACACACACACTCCTTGAATTTAGATGTTCATATAATGTTTCCTTTTTATATTTTTCTATCTCATTTGAGAAGTTGTATTCTACAAACACATTTATACCCACACACAAACTCACACACACACTCACACACACACACACACACACACACACACACCACACACTCACACTCGCACACACACACACACACACACTCCTGTCCAATCATTCCAAAATTTGAAAATCTGAGCAGTCATTTTCTTATGGTCACATTTTTGTGCTATGTATGTACAAGAAATTGTCAAAGTTTTTGATTTTAATTCTTTTTTTTTTCCTGTTGTTTAAAGATTTTGTGTTGAATGGTTTTGGACTACAGTATTGTCACCATTAAGAAAGATCTTATGATCAGTCATTTCCAGGCTGAATGGCAGTGTGGTTGTGATGATCAGAGGACATTCCATTTCACATTTGTTAAAAAAAACAAAAAAACAAAAAAAAAAACTAGAAGAGTTTTCGATATGGCAGTGTTTGGTGCCATTTTAAGGCATGTTGCATTCAGATCATTTTCACGCTTCTGCAATACACTAATAACACAAGAAGCTGATGTTAGGTCTACAGCTAGTTTATCATGACTACTTTCAATTGACTGACATGTATGCGTGACAGAGAGGGAAATGGGGCTGGGAAGGGGGACATGAGAAGAGGATGCTGGTGTTAGGGATTTAACTAAACTTAACTGACATTAATGTTGCAAGTATAACAAATTTTGATTGCTTAGAATATTGGAATTGAATGTCTGACTTGTAAATCCTAGATCATTATTGAGGTCACACCTAAACACCACAGAAAGCGGAATTCAGATAATTGATGTCCAAAACCATATTGAAATCCATTTGATTTCATAGTTACCGCTTGATCTTCATGGTTAAAAGATAATGGTTGTTCAAAATTGTGATGTTTATTTGGTTTTTGTTTGTTTTTTTTTTTTTTTTTTACATACCTTTGACAAATCTTTTTTTGGTGAATACAATGACTGATTACAGTATGAAGATTATAATGTTATGGTTGTTCAAGCATGTAAAAAAAAAGGTATGATCTTTTCAGTATGATGGTTGTTTTTGTTTTTTTCAAAATTGAATGAAATCTGCCACTTACAAAGATAGAAGTAATTTGTTTAGCTATTTGAAAATTATTTATTTGACCAAAGACATGTCCAATTACTGTTTCAATCTTGAGGCATGTTGACCACAAAAAAAGAAAAGGAAAAAAAAAACACCTTAAAAGTAACAACGTGAACGTTCAATGAATGTTGTACAATTACTCAGTATAATTACCTGGAAAATGTTTTCGATATGAGATTTTGTATGTTGACATGTCAAAAGTCAGGACATCGACTATTTGCGATGCAAATGTAGTGAGCTTCATTGAGAAATAGAGAGGTAAGATTGAAGAAAAAGAAATAACAGAAACCCCTGTCATATCAGAACGTTTTTGTTGTGAGAAAATCTGTCATCCATAATAGTTGTCGCTTCATTTTATACTGTGATTTCTTGACAACTTAGAATTAGAGAAGGGTGCTTTTTCACACTGTAACAAAATGTTTATTTAAAAAAAGATGTTGTGCTGTTAATGATATTTTCATTCCAGATGTGTAACTGCTTTTAGAAATAATTTTTTACAGGTTGATGATCATTTTTGTTGTATTTTTCAGAAAGGTTAGGAGAAAGGGTAGGAATTGTACTTCCCATCACTGTATTGTCGTATTCATGTGCGTGAATGTTATCCGTGATGTAAGGTAACCTGTGATGATTTTGTCTAGAATTTCTTTCTCATCTGAATTGTATATCGTTGATCAAAATAAAGTTTAAAAGACAGGGAAATTGGCTTGTTTTGAATATTGCAGTGGTGGAAAAAGAAACACAACCCCCCCCCCATGGGTATGTAATGCTCATAGATACACATTCAGACATAGACATTTGAACACACACACACACACACACACACACACACACACACACACACACACACACACACTGCATACACACATTCAAACATGAAATACACACATGCATGTGCATACTTCATACACATTTTGCTGTGTGAATCAGTTCACTGGGAAGAGAGGTCAATGGAGAGTCAGGAAGGTTCAAGCTAACTTAATTCCACAATTGCCTTTCTTTTTAAGGAGATTGTAGGCTGATGACATCAGAACTTCATGGAAAGCAGCATAGCAGAACTGTAAGAACTCTTCAGCACACTGGAGAAAGCATCAGGAAAATACAAAATGAAAGGTGGCCCTGATAACCATTGAGAAATCGAGAAATCAGCATTATGTGGGGCCTGGAGTCACTGAATCCGTTCATCTCTTTGACACCAACCACACAAATATACCATACTGTATACCTATATTGTGTTATATGCTCTCTTGGAACACAAACACAGGCACTCATACAAATGCAGTCTCTCTCTCTCTCTCTCTCTCTCTCTCTCCTCTCTTTCTTGCTGTGGGCCACTTCATCCAGAAGTCGGCTTTTGCAACATAATGCTGATTTCTCGATTTCTCAATGGTTATCAGGGCCACCTTTCATTTTGTATTTTCCTGATGCTTTCTCCAGTGTGCTGAAGAGTTCTTACAGTTCTGCTAGGCTGCTTTCCATGAAATGTTGATGTCATCAGCAAAGCGTTTTCAGGAAAAGGCGACCTCTATTTCTACTGCAAATAGAGTTATCTTCTCTTATACAGGGTGATAAACTATGGAAGGACACCGAGTAGGTGAAGAGCAAGCATTGAGAGAATTTCCTGTGCTCTCCCTCCCTCTCTCTCTCTCTGGCGGACAGACTAGCAGAAAGAGAGCCCCCCCCCCCTCCCCTCTTAAGTAGCAACTAAATTAAAATGTACACTACTGACATGAAATACACACACACAACTAAATTTACACTACTGACATGAAATGCATGCGTGCACACACACACACACACACACACACACACACACACACACACACACAAACAGAGAGAGAGAGAAATCCGGTCCAGTGTATAGGGGTAAAAAGGTTTACTTTATTATCTTTTTTCACACCTTAAATACAGTTTTCACAATCTGGTCTCTGAAGTAGACATCAATGTCTGTTTTTCGCAGGAATAAAAAAAAAACTGGATTGCTTCAGACAGACATATGCAGTAGATAATATTTGATGCCCCCCTTCCCCCCACCCCCACCCCTTCCCATCTGCTAAAACGCAGAAGTTAAGTTCATACATTTTCAAAATTTATTCAGCAATTGAAGAAAAGAAAAAAAAAGGTAATGTTTTCACGGATATATATATATATTATATATTATGTGTGTTTTTTCTTATCCAGATTACACATTATATGATAATTTAATTCATTAACAAGGCTTCAGATCCACAAGCATACAGAATGTTAGCGTTTGCGCAGGCATGCATGAATTTTTGTGCACCCCTATGTGTCCAGATAGAGGATGTTCAATGGAGTGGGATGAATAATACCAATATGAAGCGGGGGTGGGAGAGGGAGAGGGCAAAATGAAGAAGGGGTGGAGAGTGGTTTAGGGTGAAATGAAGAGGGATGAGTTGGGGGGGGGGGGGGGGAGGGTGAAAACAAAGGTGTGGAGAGGACAGGGTGAAAATTAAGAGGAATGGGGAAAAGGCCGATATGAAAAAAGGTTGTGAAGAAGTATAGTATAGGCAAAATGAAAAGGGCTGTGTGTGTGTGTGTGTGGGTGGGGGGGGGGGGGGGGGGGGGGGGGAGGGATAGGGTCAAATAAACAGGGGAGGGGGGAAAAGAGGTTGTCATGAAGAGGGGTGAAAAGAGGATAATGTAAAATGAAATGAAGAGAGGTGGGAAAAAGGGATAGGGTGAATCGAGGGAGAAATAAGGAGAGAGGAATAGGTCGAAATGAAGAGGGGGGGGGGGGGGGGAGGATAAAGGGAAATGGGGAGAAACGTTAGGGCAAATTGAAAAATGGCCGTGAGAGGGACTTGGCAAAATGAAGAGGGAGAATGAAGGATAAAGGGAAATGGGGAGAACGTTAGGGTAAATTGAAAAATGGCCGCAGAGGGACAGGGCGAAATGAAGAGGGAGGGTGAGGGGTAAAGGGAAATGGGGAGAACGTTACGGTAAATTGAAAGCGGCTGTGAGAGGGACAGGGCGAAATGGAGAGGGGGGGGGGAGGGGGGGGGGGGGGGGGGGGGGGGAGGTCAGGCAAAATGAAGAGGGGGTGTGAAATGAGGGATAGTGTGAAATCAAGAGAGGTGGGGAGAGAGAGATAGGGTGAACTGATGAGGGGTTGGGAGAGAGCAGGGCAAATTGGAGGAGTGGTGGGGAGAGAGACAGGGCAAATTGGAGGAGTGGTGGGGAGAGAGACAGGGCAAATTGGAGGAGTGGTGGGGAGAGAGAGAGGCAAATTGGAGGAGTGGTGGGGAGAGAGAGAGGGCAAATTGGGGGAAAGTGGTGGGGAGGAGAGACAGGGCAAATTGGAAGGAGTGGTGGGGAGAGAGACAGGGAAAATTTGGAGGAGTGGTGGGGGAGAGAGACAGGGCAAATTGGAGGAGTGGTGGGGAGAGAGACAGGGCAAATTGGAGGAGTGGTGGGGAGAGATGACAGGGAAAATTTGGAGGAGTGGTGGGGAGAGAGACAGGGCAAATGGAGGAGTGGTGGGGAGAGAGACAGGGCAAAATGGAGGAGTGGTGGGGGGAGAGAGACATGGCAAACTGGAAGAGTGGTGGGGAGAGAGACAGGGAAAATGGAAGAGTGGTGGGGAGAGAGACAGGGCAAACTGGAGGAGGGTGGTGGGGAGAGAGCAGGGCAACTGGAGGAGTGGGGGGGAGAGGGGTGCTGACATGAAGAGGGACGCGGGAGGGAGAGAAAATAAGGTAACGAGAAAAAGTGACAGTGAGAGAGGGGGGGGGTCAAAATGAAGAAAGGGCGGGGAGAGGGAGCGGGGGGGGAAATGAAGAGGGGTGGGGAAGAGGGGGGGGGGAGGAGGTGAAATGGAAAGGGGCAGGGAGGATGATAGGCTGAAATGAAGAGGGGTGGGGAGGAGGGGGAGGAGGGGGGGAGGAAAGGGGAAATGGAAAGGGGCAGGGAGGATTTATAGGCTGAAAAGAAGAGGGGTGGGGGGAGGGGAGGGGGGAGGAAGGTGAAATGGAAAAAGGGGGGGGAGGATGCTAGGCTGAAATGAAGAGGGGTGGGGAGGAGGGGGAGGGGGGGGGGAGGAAGGTGAAATGGAAAAGGGGCAAGGAGAGTGAAAGGTTGAAATGAAGTGGGGGGTGGGGAGGAGGAAGGAAGGGGGGGGGGGGGAAGATGAAAAGGAAGGGGCAGGGAGAACGATAGGTTGAAAAAAAGAGGAGTGGGGAGGACTAAGGAAGTGGGGGGGGGGGGGGGGGGGGGGGGAGGGAAAAGGGGGAAACGGGGGAAAAGGGGCAGGGAGAGTGGGAGAGTGATAGGTTGAAATGAAGAGGGGTGGGGGGGGGGGGGAGGGAAGGAAGGGGTGGGGGGGGGGGAGGGGAAATGGAAAGGGCGGGGAGAGTGATAGGTTGAAATAAAGAGGGGTGGGGAGGAGGAGGGGGGTTAGGGTGCGGAGGAAGGTGAAGTGGAAAGGGGAAGTGAGGCTGATAGGTTCAAATGAATTGGGGCGGGGAGAGGGAGGGGGGGATGGGGACGAGATGAAGAGGGAAAGGGAGGAGGGGAAAGGGTGATATGAAGAGAGGTGGGGGAAGAGGATCAGGTCAAATAAGGAGGGACAGCAAGAGGGCAAAAATGAAAAGGGGTTGGAGAGAAGGATAGGCTGAAAAGAAGACAGACGAGTGGGGGAACAGGGGATGGGGCAAACGATGGGTCAGGACAAATAAAGAGAGACAGGACGAGGGCGAAATGAAAAGGGGGTGGAGAGAGGGATAGATCGAATGGAGACGGGTGGCGGTTAAAAAAAAAAAAAAAAAAAAAAAAAAAAAAAAGGAAATCTGATGAAACAAATGGTTTGGCACCACGTTACGCAAAAAAAGCCACATTATAGCGTAAGTGGGTATATCATTTCCGCAAAACCGATGCTACAAAACCGCAATCTGCAGGAATACGTTACCGCAAATCGGGTTCAACAGGTACTTTTGACAGTTTCCCCAGTATTTTGTCTCTGAATTTGGCATTAAAAAGGGTACCTTAAAAACCCTTGCATTCAAAATCACGCTCAGCATCTATACTTTGTCTCTGAATTTAATTAAACATTAACAGTAAATTTGGCATTAAAAATCTGTCACAGTTCAGCATCACATCAGCCGGGAGAGCGTCATCACATTCGGACGGGCTGGTTACCTTAGTGCCAGTCTCCACATATAGTTTGACTGAGTAATGGCTCCATGCTGATGGCTGCCTGTATTTCAAGCAGGTTGTTTGCTTCTCCACGTCTGCAGTTCCAATTGTACTTGAAACAAGTAGCTGGTGAATCATAGGACGTGGTACTGTTGCTAAAAGGATACAGAGAAATCACAATATCTATTTGCGGTACAGTAGCAAGTCTTTTTGCGGGTATTCGGAATTTATAGACTTTGCGGTAAAGTATTCTCGCGGTAGAGAGCATTTGCCGGTAATGTTTTTGTAACCAAACAAATTGGAATGGGTGGAACGAATGACAGGGGGTTCAAAAAGGGAGGTGGGAGATGGTTGGGGTGAGAGGAAAGAGGGCTTGGAGGGATGGAGAGGGGTGGACATGAAGAGTGATGGAGAGAGGACTAATAGGGTAGGTATGACGTGGACAGGGTGAAGTGAAATGGGGTGTGGAGAGTATAGGGGCCGGGATAGTCGGTGGTAGAGCGCGGACTTCGTGTTCTTGGGGATCCTGGGGTTGCGGGTTCGAATTTTCCGCCGGGTGCCACTGCTGGGGGATTTTTTTCCGTCGGAGTTAACATTGGTTATGACTCCATTTCCCATAAGCCCTTTGAATTGAGACTTATAAACAGAGGTTTATGTGTGTGAACTCCACGCATCATCAGATCTTGCACACACGTATAAAATCATCACCAAATTTTGGAAAGAAGGCCAGTTTGGCCGTTGGTATGGATGTTACGTTACACCTAGCATGCACTCTGTGAGCAATATCGAAAGAATGAAAGAGTTGTTAATCTGAATGAACGTTTTTGATGAGTGACACGGGAGGAAACAAATGGATGAAGCGCAGTCAGTCCTTCAGTCGGGCCTCTACCCAGGTAGGCAGCCTATGTGTAAACGAGGAATGCGGTTTGTAAAGCGGTAGTGCTTGGTCTTGGCCGTGGAGGATTGGCGCTATTATAAAGTACTCTCTAAAATAAAACAAACCCCCAAAAAGTAGGGAGTAGGGTATAATGTAAAAATTAAGAGAGGAGAGAGAGAGGAGAGAGAGAGAGGAGAGTGAGGAGAGAGAGGAGGAGAAAAGAGAGAGAGAGAGCGAGAGAGAGAGCGAGGAGAGAGAACTAAGTCGAAGAAGAATGAGGTGAGGGGCAGAATGGAAATGAAGTGCGGTTGGGGGAGATGGGTAGGGGTGAAAGAAAGAACGCGGGGAAGAGGATAAAGTGAATTGGAGTGAGGACAACTTTATAAGGTGATTATAAAGAAGGGGGGGGGGGGTGGGGGGGATGGACAAATGAAGAAGGAACGAGGAGGAGAAGTGTTGGTTGGAAATGAAGAGGGGCAAGAAGAAGAATGGGGCGAATTGAAGATGGAGGAGAGAGATGCATAGCATCCAATGAAGAGGGATGCGCGGAGAGTGATAGTGGAAATGAATGGGGATGGGGGGCGGGGGGGGGGGGGGGGGGGGAAACTGATAATGCGTGGTTAGCGAAATGACATGGAAATGGGTTCGGTACGGGAACAGAGTTGAAACGATGTGGCGGTGGGAAGAGGGCTAGGGTTTTTTTAAATGAAAGAGTGGGGTGGGGGTTGTGGGGGTGGGGGTGGGGGTGGGATGACAGTAAGTGGGACCAGTTCACTTGATGAAGAAGGCACCAACATGTTAGGCCGTTTATGTCTTCAATAAACGCTAATCAGCAACTTTGTCAATGTTCAATAGGATGGGGGAAGGGGTATAACGTAATAAATACAAGATTTTACTTAATATAGAATTAAATCATTGGCGCATATGTAGAGGTTATACTATGCCGATATATCAAAGTAAAACTCATCATTGTGGGGCGGGCGAAAACATGCAGAGTAAAGTTACAGTGAAAGCAGATCAACAGCCTTATCTTAATTTCCCCACCCCCACCCCCCCCCCCCCCCCCCCCCCCCCCCCCCCCCCCCCCCCCCCCCCCCCCCCCCCCCCCCCCCCCCCCCCCCCCATTCCCCACCCCCCCCCCCCCCCCCCCCCCCCCCCCCCCCCCCCCCCCCCCCCCCCCCCCCCCCCCCCCCCCCCCCCCCCCCCCCCCACCCCCCCCCCCCCCCCCCCACCCCCCCCCCCCCCCCCCCCACACCCACCCCCCCCCCCCCCCCCCCCCCCCCCCCCCCCCCCCCCCCCCCCCCCCCCCCCCCCCCCCCCCCCCCCCCCCCCCCCCCCCACCCCCCCCCCCCCCCCCCCCCCCCCCCCCCCCCCCCCACCCCCCCCCCCCCCCCCCCCCCCCCCCCCGTAAATGACAATTACAAAAAAATACCGAATCAACTTGAATTGGCTCATTGATTGCATTGTAACTAAAATTTAATAGCGCTCAACAAAAACGTTGGGTTATAATAATTTCATAATGGAAAGCGTCAATTAGCTAGGTTGTGTGGTTCGGGACATTACGTCTGTACGGTATGAAGAAACGCGTTCGAGACCAAGGTATTATTGGTTAGGATGCTCTTTAGCACCCCTCCCTATCACATCACCACTGTTTCCTTCCTCATCCTCCTCTTTTCATTCACGTGCTCTCTTTCATTGACGTGCATTTATGCATTAACTCCTCGACGTTGTCGAGTTTTTTCTCTCTCACTTTTGAAAACATGACTACGCAACAAACACCCCAAAGTTCGCATATATTATTTTGAGGGGGGGGAGGGGGGGGGGGGGGAGGTTGTAGATGAAGCT
>CM031610.1:60383376-60395175 GCA_018398815.1 Conus ventricosus
GATTGATGTTGATTAAAAAAAAAAAAAAAGGCAATAACAAGCAATACTCTTTCAACTAAACATGAAGATGATGGTGATGATGATGACGTCGACGATGATGATGATAGTGGATGATGACGGACCGATGAAGACGACGGACGACGACGACGACGACGACGATGATGATGAATGATGATACTGGGGTATGTATGTGGAGGGGGAGGAATTTTGGGGGGGAGAAGGGGGAAAGGATGGGGGGGAGGGTTGGGAAACTGCGTGTTCCGTTGAATTCTTTAAACTTCGTAGCGATTGTTTTAATGTTCTAAGGAATCTCCATTCTACGAAGGGACCAGATGCCAGCATCTTGAATATACTTCAGTCACATTGATCGTACCGAACATGCAAAAGTGTTATTTCGTTGTTGCCTGTATTTTGGTGGATTGTGTGGGTGGCTTGCTCATTGACCAGTTTCTCGGGATTTCACTTGTTTCTGGATTGTTTTGTAGTCTTTTAAAAAATTTTTTTTATTTTTTTTATTTTTTTTTTTATATTTTTCATTGCAATTAGATACATTTCACATTACATATACATAGACTGAAAGAAAAAAACAGCCAACAATACATACATACACAAACGATATATTATTCAGATCACCAGATGAGAGTTTAAGGTAGATACAACATGAGTCCAATTACATAAATATAAGGAGGGTGTAGGATCCATCTATAAAATATTCAAACCCTTTTATGAATTTTCACACACACACACACACACGCGCGCGCGCGAATCGTGTACGCATTCTGTACAAACATTGGGGACGGTTAAGTCGAAAGGAAAAAAGTGAACCACAAAGAATTCAATAAGATAAGGTTAACCTATAATGTTGTAGCATTGTATGGATACATTCCGATAGAAGCAAAACTAGCATAAATTATTACATTCAATACCACGAACATTAGACATGGGAAAATAATGGTTTATATCTCAGCCATTTTTCAAAAAAAAGTTGTATAGCATAAGTTAAATATGCATTATGTTGCTCGATTTTATATCTATAGTTCAAGTTTTTCAAAAAAAGAATGTTTTGTGGAGTGTTTCCTTCTAATTTGCATGTGTATACGTAATGTTTTGTAGTATTATAATGTAATATATAAATTTCATCAATATGTTGTCAACATCGAAGCCAATAATATTAAGGATGCGTTATTTTCATTATTTCTGCATTGGACACATATTTCTTAATTAAACCAACAAGAGAATTCCAAAATGTTTGACACAAAAAGCACATTTCCAAAGCTTTATGGTCATGCTATCTTTACCATGAACACTATAACTAATTATCATTATCAGCCACTCCAATTTCTTTTAAATAACGTTTGTATCCTCGACAGACACTATGCAATATTCTCACGAAAACCATTTTAATCTTTATGTCTTTAACTTTATGTACGTTCAAGAAGGATAATTCAGTTATGACGATCGACATTTTCTGATCCCATTTGTACAACATTTTGCTCGTAAAAAATTATTATCAATCATAACATCATTAGTATAATCTAGAGCTTTTATGAATTGGAGCGAATCATAGTTTTTAAATGAGAGTGTTAAAATATAGGTGAATACATTTATTGTTCTCAACAACAATAGTTGATTTTCGTATGTAGCCAGTTATAGCTGACATATAGCTAGCAAAAAAATAAAAGTAAGAAATTGTTGTTTAGATTATACTTTTCCCTAAAACATTTATGAGACTGAAAATGTCATTTCATCAAAAAATGAGCAAGATGTGAAAAACGTCTTTGTATCCAGTATTTTAGACACAATATTTTTTTTTTCCTATTTTGAATTCGGTTGTTGTAGCAAAATGGGTCAGCAAGAATCAGCAGAGGTTTTGGGTGTTCATTTGTAAAAAAAAGTTCTATAAGCATCAAGAGGTCTTCCAAAAAAGGTTATATGAAGTAAAAGATTTTGAAATAATTCTGGACCATATTTGTTTCAAAATTGGAAACTTAGGAAATTTGTAAGTAAAAGATCTTTCCATTTATGGGCCGATTTTTCTGACTGCGAATCCAGGATAATTTAAGAGATGTGAACAAATGTTCTTTAAGTCAGGAAGGCCAATACCCCCAGTTTTTACACTTTGATGAGCTATATTTCCGACCGATTTTGTCCGGTTTTTTTTATTCAGAACATAATTGATAACATAGATTGTTGGACAAGTTTGAAAAAAAAAGGACATCAGGAGGAAATTTGGCAGAAGTAACCACAGAATGAGTCAGTTTTGACAGAATTTGGGTTATAAATGAACATCTGACCAAGAGGCATTATCTGGCGTTTACCCATATCTTAAATAAGTATTCAATTCGGCAGTCTTTCTGATTAATTTAATATTTAAACAATCTTTCAAATATTTGTAAACATACACCAAGTATTCGAATTTGGATGGATTCAATCGAGGTCTGATGCTCTATAATATCGGATTTTGCAGTTTTTTTTTTCTACTTCCCTGCCCATATTAACTTGACTTACCAAATTCATACGAAGAACTGAGACAAAGCCAATTCTATATAAGAACACCAATACATGTTTCAAAGACTTTCGATCTCTGCAAGCAGGAAACATCTGTATCAGCGGCGTACTGTGACCA
Source organism: Conus ventricosus (assembly GCA_018398815.1). Lineage (NCBI taxonomy): Eukaryota > Metazoa > Mollusca > Gastropoda > Neogastropoda > Conidae > Conus > Conus ventricosus. The sequence continues at coordinate 60,386,003 of CM031610.1, forward strand.
ATTTATGTTATAACTCATTAATTGTAATTCCTTGGATATCAAGATTTTCCTGACCCTTATGCAAGTATTTCTTACACATAACAACAAAACAAGTAGGGAGAATAATTGGGTTACCCTTGTCTACAAACCTTTTTTTACGTTAACCAGTTTGAGACCTGACCGTTTACGATGACACGCCGACTTAATGTTTTTATAAAAAGTTCCTTATCTCATTTGGCATATTTCATTTTTTAAACTAATAACCATCTTGTGACTTTAGATCATAATTCCCAATTTACCGAATCAAAAGTCTTTCTCGAAATCTTTAATTTAATAACAACACAGGTAAGTTATAATCTCCAAATAAGCAATAGTATCATAACTCAGTCGTATAATTATCTCCCAATTTATCTGTTTTTAGTAAAACCCTGTTTGTCTGCGTGAACAATGTTTGGTAGTTCTGAATTTTATCGATTTGCTATGGCAAGACGGATTCCAATTTTATATAACGACATTTAAAAGTGAAAATTGGTTCCAGTTTTTTATTTAACTGTCTTCGTTTATCACCTTTGGGAATAGATGTTAATGATTCCTTTTTGTACGCTGGTCAGTTCTTTTTTCTCTGAAAACTTGCGGGTAAAGCGCTGACAAAGAATATACAATTTTAGGTCCAGAATAACCTAAAAAATAAATTCTGTGGTGAAACTGTCAGAAGAGGGCTTTTTATTGTAATCATGGTTCTTCAGACATACGTTGCTTCTTCTAAAGTAACTCTCCCTCTAAATCGTTTGCTTCTGTTTATTCTAGAAAAGGGAGACTAGTCACTAAGTTATTTATTTCGCCCAATTTCCTGGACATTTGTTTCTGTATAAGAGTGACTGGTAAAAACTTCCGCAACCTCTTGAAGGATTATCCTTTTGATTTGTTTTAAAATGTTACCTTGTTCTTCGATATGATCTTAGCTATTTTACTGACAAAATGCCGCTTTTCTAAATGAAAAATAAGTACCGACTTTCTCCCTTCTGCTATTCATTCTAGCTCGTGATCTAATAAGACACCTTCTATTTGTTTTTCCTAATTTCTTTCAGCTGGTCTGTTTTCATCATTATATTTCTAACGTCATCACTCATTCTTTTTCTCAAGTTTTTTAATCTACAAATATCTTGCTCTAATTGTTTTTCTTTTTCCATTGTTTCTTCTTTTTAATCGTTGGCATAAGAAAGTTTTTGATCTTATTTTTATTCAATAAAAAAATCGAGAAAAAATGTCGTCTGAACAGAAAATTGTATGTCATCATCTCGCAAATTGTTTTCATTTATGGTTTACTGCATATTCTTCTTGAAGATTTTTAATTTCCTCATTTATTTCATCTACATATGCTTTATCTTAAAAGAGGATGAATTGAATCCCAAAGGTCTTATACTTTACATTGTCATTGAATTTCAGATTAAGTAGGACAGCGGGAATGATCGGTTCTGATATTCGCATTCGGTTTTCAGCGTCATCTAAAAATGAAACCTCTGAATTCTGAAATGAAAAAAGTTAACCTCGCCTGGTGAAAAGGATTGGTATCTTCTCCACGTGTATCGGAGGACAATTCTGGATTTAACGGACGCCTAATATAGTTTTAAATCTAAATTATCGATAAATTTTTTCGACAGTCTTCTTTTTGCTTTGGGTTATTAGTATGTCTGTAATTTAAATTGTCTCGAGAAGGTTCAAGAAGCTAGATTATTTTCACTGCTTGTATTATATTTTCAGTATTGTAAACCCACCAATCTTTCTTTCAAGTTCATGATAAAAATCAGGATCAGCTCTGTTAGGGCCATACATGTTAACAAAAGGAAATGCTTTTTATGATTTCAATCAATACCATGACAATTTCCAGTGTATCTTTCATTACACGTTTGGACTTTGAATTCGAATTATTGTTTAACAGTATTTGCAACCCCTCTTGAGTTTGATTATGTTTTTTGAAAAAAAACCTCGAATCCCCATCCGCTAAAACATAATCTTCCCATCTTTTTCTCAAAAATGCGTATCTTTGTAAAAAATAAAAGAATATTTTCTTAAATTAATGGAGAAAACTTCCGTCCTTTTCTGCGGATTGTTTAGACCTTGACAATTTACTGAAAGAAACTGTTTACTACTATCCATTGTCTTAAGTATTTTTTAATGAATACCTATTAGTTTAAATAACAAAAAACTTTACATAATTACACCCTGTTCGTTCAAACAATAAAACAATCCCAAAATAAAAGGAAACATTCAATCAATGAAAGAAGACAAAGTGAATAATCCATAAAGACGTTTAAAATGACTCTCCTTGTGTACGCAAAATCATTTATTGGTGAATCGGGGGGGGACGAAACATAACGAAGTCGGAGTAGGACAAGCATCGTGTGTACAATATTTCAAACAACAAACCAATGAAACGTGTATAGAAAATCGACTTGACTAGCACAAGCTGAGCATTGGGTGGTGCGTGTCGACAAAAATACAAAATAAAACCAACAAACAACAACAAATAAACCACCCACACGACCACTTGGATCATATCAGTCGGCTGGGGACTGAGGATAATCAAAGACAAATCAATAGCAATGAATGTGCTATCATAATCACAAATTTTTTTGTTCTGTCCTTGCCCTCACCCCTACCCTTTTTTTTTTTAATAACAAGCGAGAAACACGAGAGGGCCTGGGGATGGCGGGGGGGGGGGGGGGGGGGCGGGTGGGGGGGGGGCGAGAGAGAGAGGAGAGAGAGAGGAGAGAGTGGAGGGGGGGTTGGGGGGTGGGGGGTCACAATGCAAATGAAATGTAACTGTTCATTCCCAAATATTCCGTCCCTCTCGCACAAACATGTGCAACCACGCACAATCGTGACTAAAAAAAACCCAACTTCAAACATATCTTATGCAGTAAATGGCAAAAAGTAGATATTGTCAGGTTGAAAACATTTTTTATAAATAAGCAGACATATCTGGTATAAGGTGATCAGGAAAAAAAAAAAGAAAAGAAAAAAAACGATAATGGATACAATGTATTGAATATATATATATAAATGAGACTATTATCAGTTTTGTTGTCAGTATCTGTGTACCCCCCCCCCCCCCCGATGATATAACTCAGGAATAGCACAATGGCCCCAATGGGCGTTGTTACTAATGTGAGGTCCCAGCCATCGCCGTTCAAATCACATCTCCTCCACATCCTCCAACATCTTCTCCGTGCCAGAAAATCAGCGGACCATCAAATTAATCATTATAACAAATACAACTGAATTCGTCGATAGTAAGAAGATGTGAGGAGGATGAAGGAAAAGGGGAGAGAACGTATATAATTCGCTTATTGCTCAAACGCTCTCAACCAGTTTAGAGCGGTTGACTCTAGAAGCGGGCCATTTTATACGTTCTCTATCAGGTAAGACTTCAATACCAAAAAAAATAACGATTTTTTACATAAAACAATGCATACTGTGTTAGGATTATTCGTTTTCAATACTAATTTGACTAAAACTTTTCAGATTTTTGTTTTTGCTTAATCCTGCGTTTTCCTGATCATTTCACGAACTCTTTTTTCACGCTTACCTATTTCATCAATTGCGTCTCTGTCTTTCATGTGAAATAAAAACTTCAGTCTTTAATTGTTCTTAAAGTCTTTTTAAAACTGAGTTATATTTTTACATAAAATCCACACACTTTATCCAGCATGTCTTCTCTGAAAGCAGGTTTTGACAAAGTTTTTTTTTTTAACTATGTCTCTTGCCGAACAGTTCTATAATAATAAATAGTGTCTGCGTTCCTTCCAAACAGTCTATAAAAGTGTTCTATACATCAATCAGTGTATGCTAGGATCAACTAAATATATGTCTTCATCTTCCATATAAACCTTCTTTCATGATATGCTTTGTTCGAATTTAAGTGTTGGGAACAGAAATAAACCGAATATGATTAAAATTATAGCGATAAACTGTTTGTAATAGGTCTAGGACAAATTATTGTTTTTCCACACCCTGTCTGTCCACAAAACAATGAACAATGGGAGTTTATGTCATAAAGTTTAACGTTAGTCCCGCGACACCTAGCAATATTCTCAGCTGAACATTTCAACTTTATGTCTTAATTTAGTACGTTCAGAAGGATAATTTCAGTTATGACGAACCGACATTTTGATCCATTTGTCACAACATTTTGCTCGTAAATTATTATCAATCATAACATCATAGTTAATCTAGAGCTTTATGAATGGCGACTTTAAATGAGGTGTTAAGTTAATACATTTATTGTTCTCACAACAATATTAGATTTTCTTATGTAGCAGTTATAGTGACTATAGCTAGCAAAAGTAAGAAAATTGATGTTTAGATTATCTTTTCCTAAAACATCTATGAGACAGAAAATGTCCATTTTCATCAAAAATGAGCAGATGAAAACGTCTTTGTTATCCAGTATTTTAGACACAATATATTTTTTTCCTATTTGAATTCGGTTTTGTTGTAGCAAAATGGCTCAGCAAGAAATTCAGCAGAGGTTTTTGGTGTACATTTGTAAAAAAAGTTCTATAAGCATCAAAGAGGTCCTTCCAAAAAAGGTTATATGAAGTAAATTTTGAATCTAATCTGGACATATTTTGTTCAAAATTGGAAACTTAGGGAAATTAGTAAGTAAAATATCTTTCCATTTATGGGCGATTTTTCAGCCTGCGAATCCAGGATATTTAAGAGATGTGACAAATGTTCTTAAGTCAGGAGGCCAATACCACCATTTTTAACACTTTTGTGAGCTATTTTCCGACGTTTTGTCCGGTTTTTTTTTATTCCAGACAATTGATAAACTATGTTGACAAGTTTGAAAAAAGACATAGGGGGATTTGGCAGATGGTAACCACGATGAGTCAGTTTTGACAGAATTATGGATTTTAAATTGCAAACTCTGCCAAGAGGCATTTTCTGGCGTTTTACCCATATCTAAATTTAAGTACTTCACATCGGCTAGTCTTTCTGAATAATTAATATTTAACAATCTTTCAAATCATTTGTAAACCATACACCAAGTATTCGAAATTTGGATGGTTCCAATCGAGGTCTGAATGCTCTAAATATCGGATTTTGCAGTTTTTTTTTTCTACTTCCCAGCCATATTACACTTGACTTACCAAATTCATACGAAGACCTGAGACCAAGCCAAATCTTATAGAACACCAATACATGTTTCAAAAGACTTACGATCTCCTGCAAGCAGGAACTCTGTATCATCGGCGTACTGTGACAATTTTGTTTATACATCATTAATTGTAATTCCTTGGATATCAAGATTTTCCTGACCATTATTGCAAGTATTTCTACACATAACAAACAAATAGGGAGAATTGGGTCCCCTTGTTACAACCTTTTTTTACGTTAACCAGTTTGAGACCTGACCGTTTACGATGACACCGACTTATGTTTTTATTTAAAAAGTCCTTATCCATTGCATATATCATTTTTAAACTAAAACATCTAGTACTTTAAACATTATTTCCATTTTACGAATCAAAAGCTTTCTCGAAATCTATATTTAATAACAACCCAGGTAGTTTATATTCATCAAATAAGCAATTAGTATCATAAATCAGTCGTTAAATTATCACCAATTATCTGTTTTTTAATAAACCCTGTTTGGGTCTGCGTTAACAATGTTTGGTAGTACTGATTTATCCGATTTGCTATGCATGACGATCCAATTTTATATACGACATTTAAAAGTGAAATTGGTCTCCAGTTTTTTAATATACTGTCTTCGTTTATCACCTTTGGGATATAGATGTATTGATTCCTTTTTGTACGCATGGTCAGTTCCTCTTTTCTGAAACTTGCGTGTAAAGCTCTGACAACGAATATACCATTTTAGTCCAGAAAACCTAAAAAAATTCTGTGGTGAAACTGTCAGAGCCAGGGCTTTTATTATTACTCATGTTCTTCAGGACATACGTTGCTTCTTCTAAAGTAATCTCTCCCTCTAAATCGTTTGCTTCTGTTTCTTCTAGACAAGGGATACTTATTCACTAAGTTATTATTTCGCAATCCTGGACATTGTCTTCTGTATAGAGTGACTTGGTAAAACTTCCGCACCTCTTGAAGGATATCCTTTTGATTTGTTTAAAATGTTACCTTGTTCATCGATGATCTTAGCCATATTCTTACTGACAAAATGCCGCTTTTCTAAATTGCAAAAATAACTACCGACTTTCTCCCTTCTGCTATCCATCTAGCTCGTGATCTTAATAATTACACCTTCTATTTGTTTTTCTCTAATTTCTTTCAGCTGTTCTTTTTTCATATTTATATTTCTAACGTATCCTCATTCTTTTTCTCAAGTTTTTCTAATCTACAAATATCTTGCTCTAATTGTTTTTCTTTTTCCATAGTTTTCTTCTTTTTCATCGTAGCATAAGAAATGGTTTTTGATCTTATTTTTATCAATAAAAAATCGAGAAAAATGTCGTCAGAAACAGAAAATTGTAAGTCTCATCTCGCAAATTGTTTTCATTTATGTTTACTGCATATTCTTCTTTAATGTTTTTAATTTCCTCATTTATTTCTATCTACATATGCTTTATCTTTTAAAAAGAGATGAATTGAACTCCCAAAAGGTATTATACTTTACATTGTCATTGGAATTTCAGATTAAGAAGGACAGCGGAATGATCTGTTCTATATCCGCATTCGATATCAGCGTCATCTACAAATGAAACCACAGAATCTGAAATGAAAAAAAGTCTAACCTCGCCTGTTGAAAAGGATTGGTTCTTCTCCACGTGTAACGGAGACAATCAGGATTTAACTGACGCCAAATATCGTTTAAATCTAAATTATCGATAATTTTTTCGACAGTCTCTTTTGCTTTAGGGTTATTAGTATGTTTGTAATTACAATAGTCTCGAGAAGGATCAAGAACTAGATTAAATCACCTGCTAGTATTATATTTTCAGTATTAAACCCACCAATCTTTTCTTTCAGTTCATGATAAAATCCAGGATCATCTCTGTTAGGGCCATACATGTTAACAAAAAGGAAAATTGCTTTTATGCATTTCAATCAATACCATGACATAATTTCCAGTTGTATCTTTCATTACACGTTTGACTTTGAATTCGAAATTATTGTTAAACAGTTTTGCAACCCCTCTTGAGTTTGATGTATGGTTTGTAAAAAAAACCTCGATATCCCCATTCCGCTAAAACATAATCTTCCATCTTTTTCTCAAAATGCGTATCTTGTAAAAATAAACAGAATATTTCTTAAATAATGGAAAACATCCCGTCTTTTTGCGGATTGTTTAGACCTTGACAATTTACTGAAAGAACTGATATACTACTATCCATGTCTTATAGTAAATTTTAATGAATACATTATTTTTAAATAACAAAAACTTTACATTATTACCGTCAAACAATAAACAATCCCAAATAAAAGGAAACATTCAATCAATGCAAAGAGACAAAGTGAATAAACCATTAAAGACAATAAAATGACTCCCTTTGTACGCAAAATCATCATATCCTGGTGAATCGACGAACACATAACGAAGACGGAGTAGGACAAGCATCGTGTACAATAATCTTGCAAACAACAAACAATGGAAAACGTGTAGAAAATCGCTTGACTAGGCACAAGCGAGCATTGGGGTGCGTGTCGACCAAATACAAAAAAAACCAAACACAACAACAAAAAAACCACACGACCACTTTGGGTCATATCGGGCTTGGGATGAGACAAATCAAAGAACATCAATAGCAAAGATGTGCAATCATACACACAATTTTTTTTTTTCTGTCCTCTGCCCCACCCCCCCTCCCTTTTTTTTTTTAATAACAAGCGAGAAACACGGGGGCCTGGGGGCGGGGGGGGGGGGGGGGGGGGGGGGGGGGGGGGGGGGAAAGAGGAGAGAGAGGAGAGAGAGAGGGGGGGGGGGGGGGGTCACAATGCAATGAAATGAAACTGTTTCCCTTTTTTTCCCGCCCCCCTCTCGCACAAAATGTGCAAAGCACAACGTGACTAAAAAACCCAACTCAACATTCTTATGCCGTAAATGCAAAAGTGCTATTTTCAGGGTTTAAAACATTTTTTTAAATAAAGCGCATATTGTCAAAAGTGTCGGAAAAAAAAAAAAAAAAGAAAAAACGATCATGGATGACAATGTATTGAAAATATTATAAACTGAGCTATATCAGTTTGTGTGTATTGGGTTCGATGATATTCAGGAATAGCCCCCAATGGCCCAAGGGGGTTGTTACAATGTGAGCTCCAGCCATCGCCCTCAATCACCCTCCCACACCTCCACATCTCCTCAGTCCCGAAAACAGCGTACCATCAAATTAATCATATAAAAAAACTGATTCGACGTGAAGAAGTGGGGGGAAAGGAAAAGGAGGAGAGAACGTATAAAAACCGCTTTGCTCACCGCTCTCAACCAGTTTGAGCGGTTGCTCTAGAAGGGCATTTTACGTTCTCTAACAAGTAAGACTTCAATAACCAAAAAAAATAACGATTTTTTTTTCCATGCAAACTGGTAGGATTTTCCCTTTTCAATATAAATTTTCTAACTTTTCGATTTTTGTTTTTGCTTAATCCCTGCGTTTTTCTGACTTTTTTAAGAAAATCATTTTTACGCTACATTTTAAAGCGTTCGTTTTCATGTGAAATAAAATACGTCTTTAATTGTTCTCTAAAGTTTTTAAAAATGAGTTTTTTTTGCATAAAAACCCCAAAAATTATCCCCCATGTCTTCCACTAAAGCCCGTTTTGACAAAGGTTTTCTTTTTAACTATGCTTTTCTGCCGAACAGTCATTATAATAAAAAGTGTCTGCGTTCCCTTTAAAAAGTCTATAAAAGTGTTCTAAACACCACTCAGTTTATTGTTGGATCAATAAAATATGTCCATCTGTTTCCCTATAAACCCTTTTATCATGATATGCTTTGTTCGATTTAAGTGTTGGACAGAAAAAACGCAAAAAATTTTTAAAAAAAAAAAAAAAATTATACATAAACTGTTTGTATGGTCTAGGCAAAAATTTTTTTTCCACACCAGCTGTCACAAAACAATGAAAAAATGGGAGTTTTTTTTCATAAAGTTTAACCGCACCTAGTTTTATAACAGGGTTTTTCTTCCAGTTTTATTTGGTTTATCTTTTTCTCTCTGTCAAAATTGTTT
>CM031610.1:60395275-60435275 GCA_018398815.1 Conus ventricosus
TTTAACCCCCTTTGGAGGCCCCCGGGGTGCGCTGTGTTGCGGGGTACAGGCACGCCGGGATACCCCATTAAGATAAAGGGGACTCCTGCTCCTGAACAAGGTAAATTAACTACAGGATGGCTCATAACACCTAAAGAGCCCCCCCGGGGGTGTACCAGCCCGTATTTCAGAGCAGAGCCCCCGGGAAAAAACACCCCCCTCCAGCTGCCGAGCAACCCCACAACCCAAACCCCTCCCCACGGACAATGAAGACAGTGCCCCCCAGACACAGCCAGCTTTCCCCCAAAGGTTTTATGGCCCCAAGAAAAAACCAAAAGTTTAGTCTTTCCCACTGTCAACAGGATTTCCCCGGGGTCAGGGGGGTTTTTTTCCTTTTTACCAGGTGAGGCGGGGGGCGGTACTGACCCTGTTGGTGCCTGCCGTTAAAGCAAAACGAGTGTAGAGATAAAAACCCAACAGCTGTTAATATGCAAACTATTGTAATCCCCTGTTCCCTGAACAGAGCCCTTTTCTTTCTGCTAGCGTATTTTTTTCATGAAGATTTCTTTTTATTTCTCTGTTTCGCTTGTTTGGGGGCCTAGCTCGTTTGTTGTAGACAGATTTTAAACCTTTTCCCCCCTTAGCAGCTTTAAATCGGTTTTTTTTGCTGTATTAAGCCTTTTCTTCTCGCCAAAAATTGGTTATCGCTGCATCAGCCATTTTATTTTTTTCTTTTTCTTTTTTTTCATCTAACTCGTCAAGTTTTCCAAATTGTGGTAGGCCTCCCTTACATTTTAGACATTTTTAAAACCCTAAAAGTTCGCCCCCAAGCCAAAAGTTTTCACCCCCAAAGACCTCAATTTCAAAAGGTTCGAGTTGTCAATTGTTTTTAATTGTGTCCCCTCATTAAACTCGCACAATTTCTGCTACATCTCATCTGCGTTCGATTTAATTTTGAAGGGGAAATGTTTTTATTTTTTTTGTGTTGGGAACTTTTTGCCCCAAGTTCTGAAAAGACTAACACCTCGGGCCTTAAATCGTCAATAAAGTTTAATTGCCTTGGTCAAAAACAGGGAGACCTAAGAATTTTGGCCCTGCTTAAAAACGGGGGTTGGGCCCGGGGTTTTGCAGTAAGCCGCACACTCTTTCCTTTAACCCGGTTTTTTCATCAAGATTATTTTTATCTGTTAAAAAATCAGAAACCCTAAGGCTTCGGGCTGCCTCGCCCATATATTATAATGATTCAATTCTATTAAACGATTTGGCTTAACCCTACCCCTTTGCCTGCTGCGCTCTTCAAGTTCTTCTTGCAATGAGGCCCAGTTCTGTTTACTTTTTCCCTTCTTCAATAGGTTCAATCGCGTCAAAATTTTCACCATATTTTTATTTATTTTCTTTTTTGTTTTATAAAAAGAACCATAGGGTTTGACCCGATCCAACAGAAAAAGAAGGGAACCTCATGGCGAAAAAGGTGTAAGGCAGACTGTAATTATGTAAAACCCATCAACATTGAGCCGGGACAAGATTTAATAGAAAATTCCCGTTTTGGGGCGCTGACGAGTTATAATCCCAGGCACTGCTAAATTCATTCAAAATGTTTTTAAACATGGCGCCTAATGCACTGTTTTTGCTAATTTAGGGGGGCTACGTTAAACATATAGCTTTTCCAAACTGGGGGGCAGAGAATCTTGACTAAGCGGGGAAAAACATTTTTGCCCTCTATTCTGATCTATGGCCCCCTAAAAAAAAAAAGGGAAAAAAAGTTTATCAGGGAATCAAACCCAAACGCCTAAAAGCACAGGCTTAAAGCGAGTGATCAAAGAATGATGTTAAAGAGGGGCAGTACAGAAGCTTTTTGGCAACAGATTCTGATCCCTCTAGATTTTGAGCTGTTAAAGACGCATATGCCATATTACCAAGGCGCGCTAAAAAAAAAACTTACTTATGCCTGACTTTTAATCCAGTGGTTCTGCCCGTTCTGTCTAAAGATCCTGAATAAAAATACACAGTTTTGCATTTCTCTTGATTTGATGTTGTTACAAACCCCTGACGGGCCGAACAATCTTAACCCAGTATAAAATAAAAACGGTTTTTTATTATGAAAACGTTATACCCCATTGAAAATAGAAACAACGAGAACCCCTTTTGGAACAGCACTAAAAGTCTTTAAAGTCTTTAAAAGGAAAATTTTTGTTTTTGTTTCTGAAGGAACAACCCCTTTCAGAGAAAACAGAAGTTTTTTAATAACCCAAAAAATTGAAAAGGGTTACTGTGCAAAAAATGGCAATCTGATCAGTTTTTTGGGGGGCGGGGGACTTTTACCTCCCCAACACTTCGATGAAAAAAAAAATTGTTTGCTGGGGGTAGGAAAGGGGACCTGCAGTTGACGTGGTAAAAAACTTCCCCTTAGTGTAAGACCGAAACTATTAAAAACCCAAAAATATGGGCTGTGGCGGATTTTAGTCCACATTTGAAACGACGTTGGAAGTGGAGAAAGGATAGGGAAGATGGCAAAAAAATAAATTTTCCAAGAAAGCAACGGAAAGGGCCAATAAAAAGCACATTTTTAGGGTTTTGTATGCTCATTAAACATGAAAAAACGGGCTAAAAGACGAAGCTATTAAAATGTAGAAGAAATATTCTAATAAAAACGATGGATCTTGAAGTTTCTCCCAAAAAGATCCGCACTGTTCTCTTACTGGGGGATTACTGGTGTGGGAAAACTGCTTGTACTTGATTTTACAAACAATATACGGGGTTTTACGAGCACATTGTTATTTTTCTGCAAACCTTAAAAGCACAACAAGTCTTACAAAAAAAGGAAAGTTTTTTGGGAAAAACGAGAATTTTTTTTAGTTGATCCGCGACAAACTGAGCGACTGTTTGAACATTACTATGACTTTAGGGAACTGAAAACGCTGTTTTTTATTGATGACTGTTCACGCAGACATTTTAAAAAAAAAAAGGGGCCCCGTAAAGCAGCCTTTAGTGGACCCCACGCCTTAGTTTCTTTTGGGGCTCTTAACTAAAAAAATACAATGCTGTCTTAAAAGATTTAGATCGCAGAAAAAAATGTTGTATTATTTTACACAAGGGAAAAAGATTTTTTTGAAGAATGTTTAAGTGAAAATTTTAAAATAAGGCAAAGAGAGCTAAAAAAAATAAAAGAGCATTAGAAAAATTAAGCCCTAAGCTATGTTTACGGACTAAACCCCCCATTCAATACGTTTGTTTATTGTAGTTTTTTATTATTAAAGCTTAGAAAAATTTGTTTATTATAATTTTTTATTTAAAAAGAATGTCTGGGGGCCCAGAATAAAAAGCGCAGCTAGCTCCAAACGTTGCAGAGAGTTAAAAGACCTAGCAGACACAAACGATTTGATTTAATAGGATCCCCGGGAAAAAGTTTTGGATTTAAATAACAGATAGGGGGTTTTAAAAACAACAAAATTTTGAAGACAAAAAAAGACAGAAATATCCTCCCCTAAAGAGTAAAAAATTTTAAAAGGGCAAACAATTTTGGCCAAACATAAAAAAAACTTCAAAAAAGAAAAATTTGGGCTTTGCTTCCTGAAATTTGCTTGAATTTTAAAGTTTGAACTACGAAGCCCTAATGTATATTTGAAAAGGAAAACATTTAAAAAAACCCTTTAAAATTCAGGCCCCTATCTTGTTAGCCGGGTTCCGGGAACACAACAGAAAAACAAATTAAAAAAATTTGGCTGGTTCTGAATAAGCACAGGGGAGAATCCGTGAAGGGCGGGTGCACCGTCGCTTAGTTTTAAACCCAAACACTGCCACCCTAGCAAATGAGTGTTTTTCGCTTATTTTTACTCGAGGGAGGCATTAGTTTGCCAGAACTAGTAATTAGAGGCTACAAAAAAAAGGGCTGAAAACTTGGATCCCCTTTAAGCTTGGCATTGCAATTACAAAAAACGGGACAAAAAAAACACCATGTACATCTGAAAAGGTTACTGTGATGGTTGCAAAAAAACTAACAATGACTTTATTTAATACGTATGTTGATTTTATTTTTTTTAAACCTCTTATGAAGTCTCCCAAAGGTTAAATAAAAGACTGTGCAAGATTAAATTTTTAAAAAAATAATCTTTTTTAAAAAATGCATTTAAAAATTTTAGGTTAAAGCAAATAACTGAACTTAAAAAGGAAATAAAAAGCGACTTGGATAATATGGGTTACTAAAAGAATATCAAAAGTTTTTAAATACTCTTTCCCTTATGTAATTACGGCCTTCACCTGTAGCCACGAAAGCCCCGGGGTCTGCGTTGCGTTCTAGCCGGGGGTTGGGGCTCCACCTCTTTAGATTAGGAGTTTTGGTTTAGGTTAGGCGCGTTCAATGATTGAAAGCGCTTTTTTTAAAAAAATTTAAAACTCCTAAATTAAAAAAAGCAACTGCCATTGTTGCCCAAACACCGAAAAATTTTGTTCATTAAGTTTAAAGAATAAGCAAATCATTACAGGATGAAAACTTACAGACGAAAATTTGAAAAGTTTAGGCTGGGGCGACGATTAAAAGGGACAAAAATTGAATTTCAAAAGGGGGGGAAAAGACGTTTACTTCACGGGGGGTAGACACGATGATTAAAACAGAACTTTGAAAAACAAACAAGGATGGGTTTAAAACCCCAAAATAGAGCAAAAAAATAATTTTTAAAAAAAATAGTTTTATTTTTTTTAAAATCACGGGGTTTTTGGGCGGGAAATTTGCAACCTTCGGAAAAAAGACTTTGGGGGCGGGCCTTTTAGACAAGTAGCGCCACTAGAAAAAAGATTTCTCTTAAATAATTAGGGGAGTTTGTTTTAAATTCGCTCAACTTCATACACTCTACACTCCTATGGGATCTGACTCAATTTTAAAACCCCACCCTCCGCCTCTCCAGGAGCATAAAAGTATCTTATTTTTAAAAGCCCAAAAACGGCAAGATTTTTGAGTCCCTGCGCACTTCAAAAAATCTAATTTTTTTAATTTGATTGCGTTAAACGGCTTCAACCCCTTTTGCTTTAAATTCTTCTTTTTCATGGCACGAAAGACTGCAGGCAATCCCCTAACCCTTTCTGTAAACCGTCGTCCAAATTTCTCTGTGAATTGTAGGTAAAAAAGGGCTTACTATTTTCTTATTAAGTTTTCTACTGGGGCCTGCGATGATTTGCCGGGGAATCCCTCTTTTTAACTGTAACTGATGTTTTAAAAACAGCGGGTTTTTACAAAACCCTTTAAACTTTTTTCCATCATAACTGAATCCCTAGGAATTTTAAATGGGCCTCTCATGTATTTTTGTTGTAAACCCAGCCCAGCGTTGACTTTTATCCTTTTAAAAGTTCAGCCGTCTTGAAAAAAGCCGTCAACAACTGTCAGGCTCTTAAAATTTTTCTTCAAAACTTGTCATGGGGAAGATACAACAAGTCCTCTGGGGGTTCTTTGGAACGAATTAACAAATCAGGCCTTATTATTCTTTTGGGGGGGAAAATAAAATTGCCAAATTGCCTGTTTTGAAAGCCATCTTTCGCATTGATTCGACACCTTGCAGTTTTATAGTTTTTCAATAGCATCTTTCCCTTCCCAAAATCCCCTTTTAGGAGAAAAAGATTTTGTGTTTTCGTATTGTCCTAAGAAGGCTGTTTTTTAAATTGTTTTTTAAAATTATTTTTTTAGTTTTTTGCGAGAATAAGATGCTCCCATGCCCCCAAAATAAACCCAAATTTCTGCTTTTTTTCTGTTCTTCTGATGGTTCAAAAAGTCAGACATTTCCCGGGCGGTGGCGATTTAGAAATTCTTTCCTGTCCAAGTAAACCTTCATTGCCTCATCAACTCTGTAAATGTTGGCCTGTGTCCCTGTTCTCTTAACTTTTTATTAATAAATCTAAATGAAAATTCGCCTTTCTCTAAGCGCTCTTCCCTTTTGCTAAATTTCCATTCCCTTGTTATGACTTTCTTTTTCTTCGTCGGACCTCAATTTACTAACATAAAATTTGCCCAGAGAAGGGCCCAAGGCATTAACAATAGCCCTCCTACCACTAATATCCGCCATTTTTATAAATCAATTTTTTCTTATAAATTTAAAATTTTTTCTATGAACAACCCTTTTTCTGGATATCCCCTGTGTAACAAGAAAGTCTTTGAGGAAATCCCTCAGTTTTACAACTATAACCTAACAACGTCTCAAGTCTAACCTTCCCGGGGGCGCGCTTCATTTTAAAACATGTTTTTTCTAAACGCTAAGCCTTACAAAGGGCCCGCTAATTAAAAAAGATGGAAGATGATAACTTTTTTTCACTCATCTTTTTATTAACTAAAAAAAATAAAAAAATAATCATAATACGAAAGGCTGCTATGTGTTTTTTAATCAGATAATCTTTTGTTGTTAAAGTAAAATAAATTTGCAACTTTTTTGGCGAATCTTCATCTTTCCCATTTTTGGGTGGTTTTTTTAAAAAAAAACTTTTTGCAAGGATTGAATAAACTATAAGCAACGATACGCACGCAAATTAACCACGTTAAACCAGGTTTTTTAAAAGTATTATTTTATTTTTTTTTTTTTTAAAAATGGATTGTGACGAAACTTTTAAAGTGTGAGGAGCAAGCGATTTTCTCCGCAGCCCATCCCATAAAAAAAATTTATATTCTCGGGTGCGGGGAAAAACTAAACATTTTTTAGGCATGACTAAGTTTTTGAAAGATCCAACAACTGTCACACAACATTGAAAAGTACTACCTAGGTACGAACACAACGGGTCAAAAAAGGGTTAATCGTGGGCAGACAATAAATTTTTTTTAATGCAAAGTTAGTAAGAAAAATGGCCCGGTTTTGTTTCAAAGAAGTTTTTAAAATACAAAACTTTCAAAGACCCGGTTTTTAAAAAACCCAAAAACTTTTGTTTGGACAGTATTACGTTTGGGACGATCTATCCCCATTGATCTGGGTTTAAATTTCTTTTAATCATATTTTTTTGTCAAATTTAAATTTAATCGCAATAAAAAAAAAGAGCGAGAAGCCCACAGGGAGCCCCCAGGAGCAGAAAGTGCCACAAAGTGAAAGGCCGCAAGGAGTATTTTACTAAGCCAAAAATCCGGGGCGTGTTGAGGGGGGCGTAAACTGGCTGAAGGAAAAAACGAAAAAGCAAACCCAAACAGCAAAAAAAAAAATTATTAGATAAAATACAACATCGCCACCGCCAACAACAACAACACACTTAACAACACAAAACAATCAAACAAAAAAACGTATCCTATGTATTGGGGGCGCTGTTTTTGTTGGTGTTTTTTTTTTCATTAAAAACCTACACCAACCCAACAACAAAACCGCAAGTCCCCACAGTAAAAAAAGAAGAGCCGCTTTGCAAAAAAAGGGAACCCCCCTTTGTAACCCATTTTTCCCTGAATAGTTTTTAAGAACTAAAAAGTACAAATTTAAAAACTAAAAAATCAATTTTGAAATAAATAAATACAAGTTAAGTTATTTTTAAAAATCTTTTTAAGTTAAGTGCAAATAAATTACAAGTTAAGTACAAAAAAAAAAAAGTTCTTTTTTAAGTACATTGGTTTTTAAAAAAAGACTTGTTAGGTTCTTAAATTAAGTACATTAATAGTCAATTTTCTTTTAAAGCTCCAATGCCCTACACATATGAAAAATAGGGGTTGAGTAAGTTCTCTTGTTATTGTTAGGACTAGTGATTTCTTGTTAACACAGTTGTGTTTACTTGATAAGAGTAAAAGGGGCAGATTAACATTTTTTGTGTGAAAAACTTTGTTCTCAAAAAGAGCTTGCTTTAGTTTCGTGATTAAATTTTTTTGACAAATTCTTTTCTTTCCCTTTGCTTTCTTCATTTCAGAAGTCTGGGTGCAAAGCTGTACATCTTTGACGCAAACCCCATATTCTTTTTATAACTTCCATTAAGTCATCCTTCATCTTCCAACACTTTCTTGTTCACAGTTGAATGTAAGGACGTTTTTGGTAGTCGCATGTGTCGTACCACCATCAGTTCCCTTTTGCCACTTCTGTTTCTAAACCTTATAAATCCTGCGGGGACGTCAGAAAAAACTATCAGTGTCTGTGTAAAGGACTCTTTTCTTCTGGGTCATGGTTTAAAGTAGTCGTACAAAAATTTTAACATTAAAAACTTTTACACCCCAAAGGTAAAGCCGAAAACACCGGCTTGTCCAACTTAACCCTTTTTCTTTATCATAATCCAACCAGGCTGTCTTAAATCTCCTAAATCTTATAGTTTGGTTTAAGGGGAAACTTTTTTGCTTGTTTTCTTTTTTAAACTAATTTAACATCTTTGCGATTGTGACGTTCTCCTTTTTTTCCAAAACAACTGTTTGTTCATCGTTTAAAAAGTCTTTTTTTTTGAAGACAGTGGGTTGGGTTCTAAATCGGTTCTTTTTGATGTTGGCCTTAAAAGGCTCTTTGGGCAAAAGCAATGATTCGTAACGGCAGTCAGTTTCAGTCCCTTCTTAAATAAAATGTAGGGTCTGTAATGACCACATATTTATTTTTTTGTCTAAATTTGGGACAAATTTAGGCGGTTCGATGGGGGTCATCTTTAACTTTCTGCGGCTAGGGGGTAATCGTTGTGGAATCTGTAATTCTTAGGATATCAAGTCTACTCCAAGATGATCCTGCGAATTATCGGCGTAACTGTGACAAAATACCTAACACAGTATTGCATCATGAGGCCCTTTTTCATTTTAAAATTTCTCAGTGGAACGTTGACTCATGGGCCCCCCCATACAGATGTTAGCGTCTAAGTACATAGATAGTTGGTTTTTAGTAGATCAAATCGTCTAAATACTTTTTATTGGGTTTGCAGTAAAGGGTGGAGGCCCTGCAAAACCTCCCTTTACCCATCTTCAAACATCGAATGTGGGTTTAAACAAAATTAAATCGTCTGATGTTTGTAGACTTTAAGAAAGCGCCCCCAAAAAAGACCCGGGGAGAGATTAAGGAGAATCCAAGTGTAATGTTTTATCATGTAATCTGTAATTCGAAAGCGTCTGCCCAAAAAACACACTCGCCAATAAATTTATCGTGAAATCCCCCCGTTTCACAGGTAATTCGTCCCGGTTTCGAGGTATTCATATCAAAGTCCTTATGTCTTTGCCTCTAAGACAGAAAAGAAAGCCCTTTAGGGGAATGATCTTCGTCAAATTCCCACGAGTTTTATGTATTCATAAGGAAAACCCCTTTTCGCACTAAAAATGGGTCAAAAAATTTTTTTATGATTGGAAAGCCCTTTTAAGGGTCCCGCAACTTATCTAAATGGGCCTTTTTATGTTGGCAGAGTCAAAAAAGGGTAAAAGTCAAAAGTAAAAGTCATGTACTTTTCTGAAACTGTGCAATGCAGGAACCCCCTTTATATTCAAAGTCACTGCTTTCATGATAAAATAGAAACTAGCCCGTAATTGAAAGGAAGAAAAGGGAGTTTCCTTCAGGCAACCTTAAGTTGAAAATTACAATTGCTGTGCGCGGCCCCTCTGAACTTTCCAGAATGATCGTGGTTTTTACCCGCGTTGCCTAATAATTTTTTGTTACATATCCAACAGTGCCCCCCAAAGATCATAAAATTCTTGTCTTCAGGGTCATAACAAGTCTGAAAGATTTATTTTTGGTTGGATAATTATTGCGAATTGTTTTTCCGATCTAAAAATCTACTACTGCGTTGGGGCCCCTGTAAATTTAGGTGTTGTGTGTTGACCCCCACCTAACGCAATAACGCTAAAAACAGATCTGATGGTGGGTTAATAAGTTGTTTTTGTTCTTGCGTTGGGGGCCGTAGACTGTGGCAAAATTGATTCAAAGTCAGCATAAACCACGTAGGACTCATCGCATTTTGGACATCAAAACTAAATTTGACCCCGGGTTTTTGTAAGGAGTTTGGTTTCACATCTACAAAACTTTTACTGGTTCAAAGACGGTGCTGCTTCTATAGTAGGGTTCGACCAAACACCCTTTTACAAAGCTCTTTTTAGCGGGGTGCTTTTACATATGGCCATAAGTCTGCTTATTTTCGATTAATACAAATACTCTTAGGGGCCGTCTGCAAAAAAGGACAGTCTAATGTTTTTTTAAGCGGTTCACCTAAAGAGGGGGGTTTTGGGGAAAAACCTTTTGGGACTATCCCCCTTTTTACAGACCTGTGTATACGTTTACAGTGATTGGTTTGTTTTGCTCTTCAAATGAGATATGCTTTCATGCTTAGGAAAGTTTTTTTATTAAAGTTTAGGGATCTTTGTATTGTTCATATTTGGAACTTGTTTGCATGATTTTTAACAGGGTGGAAAGCGCTAAAACACACCACATAAAACACATGCTGTCAGAAAATTATGTAGTTTAAAACTGCTCGTTTAAAATCTAAATCTTTTGGGGGGAGGAAAGGGAAAAATTGCCAACTATAGGATAGAACTTTGTTTGTCTCAATTTTATTTCAATATGTCCCCTTCGACCCGCCAGAGCCCCTTTAAATTGCTTCTTCACTTGCATGGTTAAACTGTTAAACTTTTGAGCCCCGTTTGGTTAAAAAACGTGATAGCTGATTATTCTTTTGTTTAGTTGAAACCAAGACTTCCCCGTTACTATCACGGTGTTTATAATCAATCAAAGGGAACAGCACTTTTACTGCGGCCCACGAAGAACCTGGGGTTTTAGAGTGGAGTGCTACGCTTTCAGAACACTTGTGGGGTTTTTTGAGTTCATGCACTTCATACACGTATTGCTTAATTGTTTTTTTTCAAATCAATATTTCTTCCATTGTATATAGTTTTTCCCTCCTCGAATTTACTTGGGGTCGTCATTTTTAAGCCACAAAATTTACGTAAATTTAAAAAAAAAAAATGTAAATAAAAGTAAGTTTAAAAAGCATTTTTTTTCTTCAAACCCCCAATTTCGCAACACTTAAACACTTTAAACCTTACAAAACGCCCGCCCAAATTTCTTTTTTTGAACACTACAGTCAGTTAAACACTTTGTTGCTTCGTTTAAAAAAGTTCCTTATCTTTTTTTATATTTTCTATTCTTTCCAAAACACTTCACTAAAATCAATGTTAAAAAATTTCATTTTTTTCATCAAATATTTTATTACAATTTTTTAAAATTTAGATTCACGGTTCGCAGCCCTTTTTAAAAATAAAATAAATAAAAAAATTTAAATTTTAAAATTTAGCTGTTTTTTCATGTCTGTCTAATCGCAAAACATAATCTTTATTAAACGAAAAGCTATCCTTCAGGGGTGGTAGAAAAAAACCCGATCAAAATCTTTTATGACATACTATCAACTAAAAGCAAAATAAAATTTATAATTGGTTGGGCCAGATCTAGTATTTTACTGACGATCTGCGTCATTTCTTTCTCGCATAATATCGCCAAAAAAATCAGTAATTAAATTTTTTCAAACCAGTCCCTTAACTCTTCCATCACTTGCCCCTCCCCAAACCAAAATCTCAAAATAATTTAAATAAACTCACTAACTACTTCAAACCCTTTATTTTTTTAAACACAAAAAAAATTATAAATAAAAAAATAAATCATTTTCTCTTCTTCTTCCTCTGTTTTTTCCTTTTCTCTTTTTTTCTTTCTGCTCGGGGGGGCGTTTTGCGCCCCCCCCCCCCCGAAGGGGGGGGGGCCCGGGGGTGGAAAAGGGCGGTTTTACCGAGCAAGTAAATTCGGATGCCCCAAAAACAAGAGCCGTCATTACGTCTCTTGTTTCCGGCCGTCGTTGACACCCTTTCACAAAACGGGGGGGAAAAACCCCAAAAAAAAAAAACACAAACAAAGATAGGGTGCGCAGGAATTTTAGACCTGTGGGGTGCTGACAGGGTTTTTTTTTTCCCCCCATACCTTTGACCGAATCTACCAGACCCTTGGGGTTTAAAAACCGGAAAGCCCCGAAAAAACCAAAACGGCCCCATCTGGGAAGGAGGCCCACGGGGCAAAAAAAAGCCCTTTTCTTTTAACAAAGCTTGTGGTCGGAGGATTGGGGCGACCAAAAGGGGGTGGGGAGCCCCCCTTTTTTTTCTACCCTCTCAAAACCTTTTCCAATTTCTTTCCTTTGGGAGATTTTGAAAAAAAGCCAAAGGGAAAAACCCTTTAAAAACAAAAGAGGCTTTTGGCGGGTGGGAGGGTTTTCCAAAATGTTCCCACCACCCTCCCTTTTTCCGGTTTTTTTTTCTTTAAAAAATGCCAAAAGAAAAATTGTTGTTTGGGGTTAAACAATGCTATTTTCCCTCCTCCTTTTTAATTTCCCTTTTCCCCCTTATTTCAAAAAGTTAAATCCACCGGAGAAAATAAAATTTTTTCTCAAACCTTCTCCTCAGTTTTTGGGGTAAGAAGGGAAGTTTTTTTTTTATATGTTTTTTCTTCCTTTTAGGCACCCCCTCCCATTTTTTTTGGGGGGGTTTTAATTTTCCTTTTTTCTCCCTTCAGTTTTAAGGGGAAACATGAAAAATGCTTTAATGAGATTCCTTAAAGTTGTTTTATTTCCAACCCCCTTCCCTTCCTGTAAAAAGGAAGTTTTTAAAAATTTCTTTGGAAAATTTAAAGCTTTTCCAATTTTTTTCTAAAGCCTCTTAAAATTTAAGTACCGGTGAATTTTCTTAAAACTCTTTCGGTTTTCTTCCCAAAAAAGGCCCCCCCCCAACCCCCAAAGCACAAGAGAAATTAAAGGAGTTTCCGTCTGTCGTCTACTCAATTTTTCTAAATAAGCCCCGGGGAAAAATTGAGTAATCCCCCCTGTCGTTTGGGGTTTAAAAATGTGCGCGCGCGTTAAATTAAATTTCCCAGGCTTGTGTAGCATTGCAACACCGCTGTCGGGACGTAATGAAAAAATTTTATCGTTTTGCGGTGGGGAGGCAGGGGGGGGGGGGGGTTTAAACGGGGGGTGGTGGGTCTGCTAATAGTGTCTTTGGAATGAAAGTTTTTCCCTTTTTCAGAGTTTCAATACACAAGCCAGCGAGGGGGGCCACTGCGTGTGGTGGTGGTGAACTGATTTGGCATGCTTGTTTCCTTTTCCCCAAAATTTTTACTAGATTTTTTTCTGTTAACAGTGGGGAAAAATTTGACGGTTCTTTAATTTTTTTTCCCCCTGGAGGAATGTAAATTTTTTCGTTCCGATCGATTTTAAAATTCTGCCCCGGCCCCCCCCCCCATTTCACTGTGTTAATTTAACTTTCGATTTTTAAAAGGTTTTTGGGCCCGTTTTTAATTTAGTGTAAAAAGGGTTTTTAAATTTTGGCCAAAAACCTGGAATGTAAATGGAGTGTTTTGGGGATGGGGAAAAGGGGGTTTTCGGGCCAAAATAACATGGGTGGCTTTAAACCCCAAATTTTTTTACATTCTCTATATTCCTGTACCCCCCAGTGCCCGAAACGTTCAAATGAATCGTTGTTCCGGGGAATGTTTTCAAATTTTTGATGTCCTCACATTTAAATTTTAAAATTGTCAAATTTTCTCACAGATATCTTGATACAGAAAATTTCCCTCACGCTCTTAAAACTGTAAATTCTGGTTTTAGAATCCCCTTTTCACATTTTGTTTTGGGAAAACTTGCGAATTTGAAATTTTCCCACGAAAAATTTCGTACAATAGTGCTTAAATTCCCAACGACTTTTTGTACAATAAAAGCTTCACACATCGGGGGAAATGTTTTCCACCCCAAAATATTTTTTAAAAAAGGCTTTTCCCCTCAGAAAATTCGCACAACATTCTCCCCTTTTTATTGCGAAATCCCTTTTCCCCACGAAATTTTAATAGATGTTTCCATCATACGTACAGGCGAATCCCTTGTCACTTTAGATATCTCCTTTACACTTTCTGCCCTCAAAAATGTAAACTGCCATACACGATTTTTAAACAACAAAATACAGCCGTCACACTTATAACTGTCATTTTCACAAAGATTTTCTCATGCACTTTACTACACTCACACTTCCATGTAAAATTTCTTTTCACACGATTTCGCCTTACCGTTTCCCCCCCTAACAGTTACTTTTGGAAGGTTATTCCAAACAAATTTTTTTCATACATTTTCTGCCCTCGTTTTTACCGTAAACCCCTGCTTTTCCCACAGAGATATCCTTATACACATCCCCTCACATTTTGATTTGGAACTCCCATTCCATCAGATAGCTCTGTACAGTCCCTTCCCTCCATTGTTTTTTGTCATGTCTTTTTGTTTATTTTCTTTCCCTTCCCAATACATATCCTGAATAAAACTGCCTTTCCAAATAAACACCTCCATGAACATTCTGCTCTCACACTTACATGTGAATTTTAAATTCGAACAAAATTTTTAAATGACATACTCCCTTTTTCACACGTGATTGTGAACTGCTATCGAAAACATTATCGGGTTTTTCAATACTGCCCTCACGTTCACCCAAATTCCCAAAATTCCCACGAAACTTCTTCGTACACACATGCCCCCACCCCTTGTGAGTGGCCATTCCCAATTTTTATGTGTACAAAAACAAGTGTCACATTTAAAAAGTGAAAAACCCCATTTCACACAAAAATTTTCTCCTTACAATACTCCCGGGATCACTTTTGAAACTACCTTTTACACACAATTTGCCTTTAACTCCCAGTTTACTGTATTTCTACACAGATATCCCCACATGCATTTGCCCTCCCCCCACTAGTACAATGCCATTCCACACATGTCTATATAAAAATTCCCCTTTTTTTAAAATTCCATTCCAATAGAAAAAAACTCCACAAATAAATTCTTAAAATTGGGGAATACAGTTAAAACGAGATAAAAGAATGAATCGACTTTTCCCTCTTTCTTGTGAATTATCATTCTTTTTTGATATTTTTTCCAACCACCCCCCCACTGCCCCCTGTTACTTAATGTAAATTGCCTTTCCCTATAGGTATTTCCATAACATAATACCCTCACATTCGTAAACCCTTTCTTTCCCACAGTAATTTTCCCCATCCCAAATACTGTTCTTACACGGGGGAAAATCAATATTCATAGCCTTTCCAGAACACATAGCCCTCAACATTTCTAAAAATGTCTTTCCCAAACTCGGTATCTTTGTGAACTGCTTTGCCTACAGATATTTGAATTACACTTATTGTTCCCATGCTTGGACTGCACTTCAAAAGGATATGTTATACGTATATTCTGCTCACCCCAAAATTGGGGAAATGCCTTTCCCACACAGAAATTTTTTAAACTATGGAACAGCCACCCCCGCTGATGCTTTTTCCAAAATACTGTTTTTGGGACTTGAAAAAACTCCCAAATCCCGAAAAAATACACCCAATAAGGTGTATCTCTCACACATAAAAATGAGCTTTTACTCACGCGGGTATCTTTATAAAAATTACTAAACCTCACAAATTTAATGTCAAAACTTGAATGGTTTGACAAATCATCGGGATTCCCAAAATTGGTTTGTTTTTAAAACGTAACATCATTAAGACGACCCTTAACCCCCCCCACTTTTTGAACAAATTTAAAAGGGAGCAAATATAAAAATCGAAAAAATCTACACACTACAGGGAAAAGGCAATTTACAGAATTTGTTTAAAACGGGGGGGGTTTTCCAATAAAAACTTTTTTTGGAAAGTAACAGATGAAAAAAGACCCAATGTCTGGGAAATGTGAAAACCTCTAACATTTTCCACGATCTTTTGTCACATACGAATTGTTTTGGATTACTGTAAAAATCGATATGTAGAGGGAAAAATGCACTGAAACCTTAGCTAAGGGATTGTTGTTTTGTTTTTAAACTTGTCGTTGTGAGGGAAGTTTTTGGGTTTGCAATTGTCCCCCCCCAAAAAAAAAAGAATGTAAGAGGTCAGTTAGAAAAGGGAAAAAAAGAAACGAAAACAATAAAAAAAAAAGACAAGAGAAAAAACCCGTTTAAAATGGCACCCCTTAAAAAACAGTTTTGGAATTTAAAAATTTAAACTTTAAACCACACCCCACACACACCACACCAAAAAACCCACAAAACAACACACACCACACAAACAGACTAAATCTTCCCCAAGAGGAGAGAGGAGAGAGAGAGAGGGAAGAGGAGGGGAGAGAGAGGAGGAGGAGAGGGGAAGAGAGAAGAGAGGGGGAGAGGGTAAAAGGTTTCCCCCCCTGGAATCCTGAATATATTCCCATGTTTAGTGAGGGTTGTTTTGCAGAAACTCCATCAACCTGCGAGTTTCCCGGTGTCCACATTTGGAAAAACTTTCAGCCCGGGAACTGATGACAGAGCTTTTGACACCTCCCCGTGCCCTTTTTTTAGAAACCCGTTTAATGTGCTCCCAAAGGGGAAGAGGCAGGGGAACATTAGGAAGACTAAAATCTTTTTTACGTTAAATCTGACCGTTCCCAAAATAAAAGACGAGTGAATCGCCTGTTTGTTGGGGTTGAGTTGCGTCTGTTGTTTTTTTAAAAACGGTTGTTTGTTTAAATTTGTTCCTTTCGGGCCAAAACCTTTGAGTTTCTTCTACTTTTTGGTGCTTGTTTCCGACACTCTTTTATACTCTCTGAAAGTATTTTGAAATTACTACTCTCAACGCTGCCCCACGTCAATTACCCCTTTTCCACATCTCCTTTAAAAATCTGCCCCTTTTTTATAGCTTCAGTTTCCAAAAAAGTAGCGAAAATGTAAGTTATTCACCTGGTTTCCCCAAACAGGGAACAGGCAAGTACTGTGAGACGAGATGGTGGTTTTGCAGTGGTTTTCTATGCTGACCCAACAAAAAGCTGGGCCCACCCCCTACTACCCCCCTGCAAAACTGGGAACGAGTGCTTGGTCAAAGGGTTGCTGGGATGATTTGAGCAACCCCTTTTTTGTGGTGCATCACACCCCTCCCAAAGGGGCCAGGCTGCACGATCTTGCTGGGGCCGAGGGCCCTTGGGATCAAAAGCCCCATGAGTATGGACTTTAAAAAAGGGAAATCACTTTTATTGAGCTCTTTTAGGGCCCAGAGCAGGACTTTGGGGACAAAGGAAATATTATGCGCTTTTTTGGGTTTCCCAAACCTTGCTGTCGCTGATTCCCCCTTGTCTGCCTGAAAAGAGCTGGGGAAAAGCGTTTTTTGCACGAGCTCAAAGAGGAAGACACCTGAAAGTACAGGGTTTTTGGACAAAAATTTTTTTTAAAGTATCCCCCCGGTCCCCGAGAGGGGGTTTTTTAGGGTTTTTAAAGGGGGATCAATCCCATTTTTGTAGCCCAGTGAAGCCTCCATTTTGTCGGTCTGACTTCCTACGTCGCTTATTTGACGAAAGGCGGGGAGTTCGTTCCTTAAAGGGTTTAATTTTCATGTTATAAACGGGGATCGGGCCCCAATGAGGTACCTTCCCCAGGTTTTTGGGGAGGTTTAGGGGCCAGTTAACACCACTGTTTTCCCCAGGGGGCATGTAGGAATGGGGGACACAAGTTCTAAAAGCAACAAAAACACACACACACACACACACACACCCCACACAAAACCACACACACACGCCCCAAGGAATTGAATTTAGTACTGAAAGAAGGTAAACATTTTATACATCGATTAAAAAAACCGTTAAGGGACTTTACATCGTGCATTACATTTTTTAAACTGCATAAGAATAGATAGTAAGCGTGTTCCCCCCCCAGTGCTAATTGGGTTGAAATGCAGTTAAATTTAAAAGGTGATTTTGTACTTGTGAAGCATCCAAATTTTTTTAAATTTATCAATTAAAAAGAGATTACATGTTTGCCATCACTTTTTAAAAATTCCGTTTTCTGCTCTTGTTTAGAAATAATACCTCTTAATATTAAGTCTTCTTTAGCTGACGAAAAAAAAAATCCCCGGGGGACAAAAGACGTACTATTTTTGAAATTACCTTATAAATGAAATTTTGTTAAAAAGGGGAAATTACATCTGTTGGTCTGTCTTTTTAAAAAAATTTGACATTCCCCAAAATAAAAAAATTAATATTAATAAAAATTTAATAAAAAAATGATTTTAAAAATTTAATAATAATAAAAATTTAAATTAATAAAAATTATAAATAAAAATTTAAAAATTTTTTAAAATGTTAACAAAAACAAAAACCCAACAAAAACAACAACAACAAAACAACAGAAACAATAATAATTTTTCATCATCATAAATCTCCATCAAAATCATATCTTCCTTTCATCGTCTCATTTTCATATCATCATCATCATCATCATATAACATTTATAAAAATTAAACTATAAATTTTGAAGAAATATTTTTTTTTAAAATGCACGATTTTGAAAAATCGTGATTTTAAAGTTAATGCTAGCAAAAGATCACCCCAAAAACCCTTTGGGAAAATGTGACGAGCAAAAGGGTTTAAAACAAATGGTTTAAAAACCTTCCTATCCCACAGAATTAATAGTGGGGGTTTTCTTATATTACACACTAAACCCAAACCCAACGGTGGTTTTTAAACACTTAAATTTAACTACCGGTTTAGCCCCCGTAAAGGGCGTGACACCATTTTGTAAAATGTAATTGTTATGGTTGTCTTTCCTTCACTTTTAAAAGGAAAAAGTTCTTTTTAATGTTTTTTTTTCGCTCTCTTTCCCAAATTTTTTCAAAATGTATGAACCCTTCCCAGGGCCCAAAAAAAAAATCCTTGATCTGGCAACGTTTGCATTCACCCCTTCACAAACGATAACTTTTTGCCCCCGAAAATTTGGTAATGTTTAAAGTAATGTGTGGGACAAAGGGTTGTAACCACGGGCCAAAAAAAAATAATTTTTTACATTAAATTTTTTATAGTGCTTTCCGGGCGTCATGCCAAAAAATTTAAAGGGAAATTTTCAATTTTGCTGTATTCGGAAAAGTTTGGAAAATTTCCTCCAAATGTATCTTTATGGCTTACAAAAGGGTATTACTTGAAAAATAAGGGACGTAATCGTAATTTAAAAATAAGTCTTGTTGACCAGTGATTTTGAAAGTTTGACACAATAAAATGCATACAAAATGTTGATTCTGCCATTTTCCCACGTACACAAAAATGACAATTTTAATATTCTTTCTTTTAAACTTGTTCATTTTACCAAGCAAAAGAAAATTGGGAAAAAATTTTTTTAAGGAGATCTATCGTTGTTAGTTCCAATTGTTTGGAAATTTTAAAATTTAAAAAAAAAAAAGTAAAAGAATTCTGCATCAAAAAAGTCATGTGACTTTTAATTGGGCTGTGTAAAGCTCATATTTAAAAAAAAACAGAATGATATTCTGAGAGAAAAGTTTAATTTCAAAAAAACATTTTTAAGGCTCCCCCGAAAAAAACGTAGTCAAAAAATCCAACACAAAAACATTAAAGCGTTTCGACCTTTTAAGGGCCCTTTTTCAGGCCCAAAATTTAAAAAACACTCCCAAAACATGGGCAATGAACGGGCTCCCCGTGTTTTTTATCCCAATTTTGGCGAAGGAGGGGTTTATTTTCGTTGTCCTTTAGTGTTGTGCTTTTTGCCTGAAGAAGATTTAAGAGGGGGGGACACGGTCTTTTTTTGTTTATGATTCGTTTGTCACGGGTTTTTTCGGCGGAGCCTTAGAATTTCTTTTTTAATTTGTTTAGATTTCCGGGTGCAGTCATTTACTTTTTAACTAGAAAATTTTGAAGTGTTTTCTTAAATGTGTGCTAGTGCCCTTTTACACTGTGACGGCTAGTGTTTTCCCAAAGTTACGTGTCACGATTACCTGACATTTTTTCTTATTTTTTCATAGGACGCGTATTGTTTCAAAATAAAAATGCAAACAAAGACCCCCGTTTGTTTTTTCCCGAAATTTCAAAAAAAATAGAAAAAACCCTGTGGTGGATAAAATCAGATCTTTGAAAATAAAAACCCTTTCTACAAAAAAACACACACCACACACACACACACACACACACACCAACACACCCCCAACACCCCACACAAAAACACACACCCCACACAAATTTCAACACACACACACACACACACAAACAACACACCACACCCACACACACACACTAAAACAAAACTCATCACTCACCCTTTCATAGACCCAAATTTAAATCACATGACTTTCTTGATTGAAGTTACATGACTTTCTTGATGCAGAAATTTTTTTTACTTTATTTTTTTTTAAAATTTATTTCCAAACAATTTGGGTCTAAAAACGATAGATGAAGGAAACCCCCCTCCCCACCGCCCAAATTTTTTTCCTCCCCCACCCATCCCCCCGATTATGCTTTCCCAATTTTTACTTTAAAATTGTTTTTATTTGGGTATTCTTTAATTCCCCCCATCAAAAATCACTTAAAAGGGTAGATAAGTAAATATCTTTCCCTTTTTTACCCCCCCCATCCCCAACCTTCCCCTCTTTTTCCCCCAACCCCGTCTCCCCTCCCCTTGCACCCCCCCCCCCCCCCCTTACAAAAAACACGGGACCCAAAACCCCCCCAAAACCCCACACCCCACACAACCCCCCCACCACCCCCCCAAAACCACACACCACCCCCCACCACCACCCACACGTACACGTTACCCGCAACACATAATCATATGTTGGGGTTTTTTTTTTTGTTTTTTTTTTTTTTTGTTTTGTTGTTTTTTTTTTGTTTTTTTTCCCCCTCTAATAAAACTTACAGTGAATAGACGTTAAAATAAAGAACTAACCCACACAAACACACACACCCACACACACACACCAAAAAAAACCCACACACACACCAAAACACACCACAAAGAAGGGAGAAAGACCATGTTTCAAGTTTTTTCCCAAAAAAAAAAGTAAATTATTTTCATGCTAACAAACAAAAAAAACAACCTAAATAAATAAAATTTGTTAACTAACCCAACGAACTAAAATAACAAATTTAATTTTAAATCACTGACTTTAAATAACTACCTAAATAACCCAAAACCCCTAATAAATGAAAAGAAAAAATAAGTTAAAAAAATCAATGAATAGATCAATGTTAAAAAAATAGGAAAATTTAAAAAAGAATCGAACAAAAAAATTTGATAAGTAGATAAAATTTAATGATTTAGATGGCAAACAAGTTTAGTTTTGATTTTTTTGGGGTTTAAAAAACTGTTTAAAATTTTTGTAGTAGCAAGGCGCGAATGTTTTTTTTTCACGTTTCACAGTTCAGTGTGACCTGCCCCATACCCTTTTAAATGTACTTTTTTATGAAAGTGGGTTATCATTAATTTTCCGTGTTTATACAGAATATTGGGATTAAAATTTTGGGTATGGAAAAGTCTTTTGATTGGGCGTTTAAAAATCCCTTTTCCTCTCTCTCTCTCTCTTCTCTCTCTCTCTCTCTCTCTCTTTTTCCCCCCGGACGGGGTGCCCAAAAAAAAATGTTCATTTTTGCCACTAACGGAAAACCGAAAAAGGTCGCGGGGAACGCTTTGTGACTGAAATTTACTGGTCCCCTTTTCCCGTGGCAGATTTTTTCACCCCAAAAGTGACCCCAATGGGAAAAGGTAAGTAGACGTTACATGGAAAAAAAAAACATTTTTTTCCTCCTCTCAAGGTAAGACCCTTTTGGGTTTTGTCAGTCACAGCACGCGTCAAGAGAAAGGGGGGCGAAGGGGAAAAGAAAGCGGGGTGGGCTTTTCAGAGGGGGGGGTTTGAGGTATTTTTCTACGGTGCCCAGAATAGCTTAAATTTTCCCTTCTCTCCCTCCCCCCCCCCCCGCCACCCTTCCTCCCCTCCCCCCCCACCCTTCCCCCCTGGAAAAGAACCCCAAGGGAAAAGTTTAGACTCGAGATAGGAGAAAAGGAGGAGAGGGGGGCGTGAGGGGGGGGGGGGGGGGGGAGGGGCGGCCCGGGGGGGGGGGGGGGCGGTATGTTTGGGGGTGTCTTAAAAAAAGATGAAAAGGACGAAGCAGAAGGGTGGGGGGAGGTGGTATCAGCCATCCCCTCCATCCCCCCCCCCCCCCGCCCCTTGCCCCCAAAAGTTTTGACCCCTGGAGGGTGAAAAATTTGGGGGGGTGGGCTTGGATTGGGGGGTAATGGGGTGCACGGTAAGGGGGGGTCTGGGAAATTTGGCCCCTAGACAATACCTCTTACCCCACTTCTCCCGTTTTTTTTCCCAAAGGTTTTTTTTTTTGTTGGGTTTTTTTTTGTTTTGTTTTTTGGGTTTTTTATTTTTTTCCCTTTTTTTTTAATTTTTTGCCCAACTGTAAGGTAACCTTTGATGGCTGTTTTTTCATTTTTCCCCTGAATTCGGGGTCCATAATCGGATTTTACGGATGTTTTTATTCTAAAGATGCACACACACACCACACACACCACACAAACCCACACAACACCCACACAAAACCACACCCACACACGCACGCACGCACGCACGCACGCCCCGCACGCAGGGACGCACCCCACGCACGCACACACACACACACACACAAAACACCACAAACGCGCGCGCGCTCGCGTGCTCGTGGCCCCGCGCCCGGATATACATACACAATGCCACACACGCTAAACAATACAAACGCGCACGCAAAACGTACGCACACACCCAGGCAAGCCCCCACACCTGGACTGACAGGGAAAAAAAGCTTATCGACAAAGCTTTGGTTGTGCTTTTTACACGCACCAAATCAAACACACAGACACACAAAACACACACACACACACCACACACACACACACACCACACACCCCACACCACACCACACCACGGACCCGGACTACGTAGTCTTTTAAATGTTTAAATCAATCCTCCCCCCCCCACCCCCCTACCCCCCACTACTATTTCCCGTCCTTTTTTTGTTTTTAAAATAATAAATTCCGTCTAGCTCCTTGAAAAAAACAAAACATTGTCAGTGAAGAGCCCTTTTGATTTAAAACTGAATATGAGTAAAACATATCATCATTGGGGGGGGGGAAAGCCTTCCAGACGGCAGTAGGGTGTGGGCCCAAAAAGGGGTGACGAGGGGTGGAATTCCCTCTTTTTGTACGATGATATCAATCCTACATTAGTCGGGCATCTTTGGTTTTGCTGTATTGGGGCCCATAGGATGTAGGCAACAGGGAAAAAGGGAAAAGGGGAAAAAAGAATTCCCATAAGTGTTAGTCCGTACGTGGGGAACTGTCAGACGACTTTACCCTTGAAAGGGTTTAAGAGCAGGGGAGCGGGAATGCCGGCTGTTTCATGTAAAGAATTTAAAAGGCCCTTGCTTTTTGGGGGTGAAAAGGGGGAAAAAAATGGGTGCACATGTTTTCAAAAGAATTCCTTCGTGGGCCTCCTGCCCATGCAGACAACGTCCGTCTTGTTTGTAAAGTAGATAACATGGACTCAACACGTTAAGAAGCTGACCAGATATTTGGTTAGTTCAGTCAGTCATTGAGTTTCGTCTCTTCTTTTCTACATACATTAACATTTGAGTCAGACTACATGATTTCATCTGTTGCTGGGGCGATGTCACCACTTGGTACCGGAAATCAAACTCACAAGATCAAAGGCAAGCAACTCTGAGTGAGAAAAAGTAGGTTACACCCGAATGTGCCGATAGGCCCCAAAGAAGTACTGTCCTGAACTGCCGAACCAGCTTGCCGGGGTCAATCCCGCACAATGCTTGGAAGCCTGCGCTGTTTTGACCAGGCACGAAACAGTGCATTCCATTAAGACGTCAAGAGACATAACTGCTCCATGGCACGCGCCTTGTGTGATGGCTACGACACAACCAGAATCTCCGTGAAACGTCATTATGGTGCACCAGCTCGTATTTCATGATTCCAAAGCCCAATGGCGAAAGGCACCACCACCAAGCAAACTATTGCGTGCAATCTACAGCCCCACTCGTAGCTGTTTCCCAAATGTGAAACAATACAGCTCTGGACACAGCCAAGCTTTCGCCTTACTCTCTTGCATGTTCTCTGAGGAAGATCCTAGTTTGCCCCCCCCCCCCCCCCCCAAGTCTTCTCCATGTCAACAAGACTTTCACTGTGGTCAGTGGGTCTTTCCTCCCGCCACTGGCCCCTTTTCCCCAGAGTTGGACAAAGATCATATCTCCGAAATTTCATTAGGAAAAGTCTTTTCTGACAGGAGAGAATGCATTTCTACTCCGGCAAAATACTGTTCGTTGACACTCGACTACAACAGACGGTTGTGCAAAAAAGCCTTGCAGGTCTTTTGAACACGATATGAAATCGATTGTAGCCATTTCTTTGTCCATGGAGCTATTTCAGTAAAACAGAATACAGGAAAAGGCAAACAGTCAGGAGTAAACAAATTCCAAATATAATGAAAGCAGGCGAGAAAAAAAACCGGAAAGAAATGCTGAAGTACTGAACCGCCATAAGAACGTAACAACACTAGGTTAACGACTTTTGACCTGTTGGCCTTCACCATACAGGACAAAAAAAAGAAGATAATTGATGAGTACAGTGGTTAAGCAAGTCCTCAGTTGCCATGAAAATGACTTAACGGGGATTTGAAAAGCAGAGGACAGACAGGCACAGGGGAAGGAAGCCTCGCAAACAATTGTAATCATGTGATGATTGAAACAGCAACAGACGTTTGAGGAACAAGCAACGGAAATCGAAGCCATGGATTAAAAACAATGTCTTGGCGATATGTGACACGAGAAGGAGATTGAAAATTTAAAGATTTGAGAAATACAGTGCTTTTGACAAGAGAATAAATCAGGAGGAGAGAATGCAATGAAAACCTGGATCAAATAGCAGTGCGAGGACATTGTCCCAAAGCCAAACAACAACGGCATTACAAAACGGCAACTCTCGCACACAGTAAGAAGGATAAATAATTATGAACATTGCTCTAAACTCTAAGCGAAGGATGTCCAAGTGTGCTAGCTGGCAGGGTCGATGAAATAAAGATGGCTTTCCAATACTCTGTGGGGAAGTCTTGAGCAGCGGTGAATTCGCTGAAACGGTAAGGTTGTCAACATTCCTGCTATATTCTCGAAATATGTTGGAAAGGCGGTAACTAGTATTGTTACTACTGTCATCTATGGTATTTTGCAATTGAAATGTGCACATTAGAAACAGTAGGACCGGACAAAGGACTAGGAATAACTTCAGATGATAGAAGATCTCCAAAGAAGGATGAATTGCTGGTACAAGTAGTCTTTGTCAAATACAGACATTTGCATCCACTTCTTGTCTTCGCCGATACATTAGATACATAAACAGAATATGATCAAAGCTGGTCAGGCCATCCTTATTCGATGATAACAAAACCAGATTGATGGTATCAGTTATGACAGGAAATACTCAAATTTTGTTGTCCAAATCGTACATCACGCTGATGATATTCGATATGACATGGATATATTCAAAACTTGCCATCCTAGGTATGACAGGGGAATGTTCAATGTTTGTTCTACTCATCTGTTGTAAAGGCCTACTCCGGAAATGGCGACCCATGGAAGGCACGTACTGCGGATGACGTGAAGGCTGGATGTGCTTTGACTACACGGACGAGGGCAAAACGGTGTCTGTCTCCTTCCGGAGGAATGACGCTGTGTGCGCCCCAGTCTTCATTTTACCTTGGCTCGTACCGCTGGAAGACGACAGGGACTCGTGATAACGGTATGCTGACTATAACTTGTGACTGACACCACACACACATTCACACACACACACACACACACACACACACACACACACACACACACACACACACACACACATGAGGTCAAAGATGTACTTTTGTCAGTTCCGTTTTATGTAAAGAAAAAGCGTTACTTTTCGCGTCTTATTTTGTGTGTGTGTGCGTGCGTGCGTGCGTGCGTGCGTGCGTGCGTGCGTGCGTGCTTTTCGTGCGTGCGTATGTGTGTGTGTGTGTGTGTGGTGTGTGTGTGTGTGTGTGTATGCGTGTGTGTGTGTGTGTGTGTGTGTGTGTGTGTGTGTGTGTGTGTGTGTGTGTGTGTGTGTGAGTGTGTGTGTGTGTGTGTGTGTGTGTGTGTGTGTGATTGTAAGTGTGTGTGTGTGTGTGTGTGTGTGTGTGTGTGTGTGTGTGAGTGTGTGTGTGTGTGTGTGTGTGTGTGTGTGTGTGTGTGAGTGTAAGTATGTGTGTGTGTGTGTGTGTGTGTGTGTGTGTGTGTGTGTGTGTGTGTGTGAAGAAGGCAGAAGGTAGATCGGAAATGTATCAAACTCGCCCACCTGCACCCCACCTGTACTCTTCTCCCTTTCTTGCCCTGTGCCCGCCTCCTACCTGCCCCCTCATCCTGTGATCAACTGCATTGTGGACCCGTTTTGGATTGCGCTTACTTGCAGACGGGACCGGGCGTGGAGGTCTCTTCAGATGCATTCGCCGCTTTCCCGGAGTCTTTGTGCGGCCGACCAAACGACGGTCAAAACCCATAGACGTCACAGAGCTCAACGGACGGATCAGATACGAGAGTGAAATAGTTTTTGCCGTTTACCCAATGGAGTGAGTACAGCTAAAACAAGGTACAAACGCTGTGAGCATGGTAACAGGTCGTGCACAGAGACGTTACAGAGTAGTTTTGCCAACACTGCAATGGGTGGTGGACAGACAGGTCAAAGAGCATGGCTAACATTGAGACCGGTGAAGGACAGAGATTACAGAGTACACCCATTATTGCGACACGTGGTGGACAGAGAAATTACAGAGTATCGCTGATATTGCGTCAAGTGATGGACGGGTAGGTCACTCAATATAGCAAAAGATTATGACAGGTGGTGGATAAAGATTACTGAAAATTGCTAACGTTGTGACAGGTGATGGGCATAGACATCACAAAGTATTGCTAACGTTGTGACAGGTGGTGGACATAGACATGGACAGAGTATAGCTAACGTTGTGACAGGTGGTGGACATGACAGAGTATAGCTAACGTTGTGACAGGTGGTAGACATAGACATGACAGAGTATAGCTAACGTTGTGACAGGTGGTGGACATAGACATAACAGAGTATTGCTAACGTTGTGACAGGTGGTGGACATAGACTGACAAAGTATAGCTAACGTTGTTTACCGGTGGTGGACATAGACATGAGAGAGTATAGCTAACGTTGTGACAGGTGGTGGACATAGACATGATAGAGTATTGCTAATGTTGTGACAGGTGGTGGACATAGACATGATAGAGTATAGCTAACGTTGTGACAGGTGGTGGACATAGACATGATAGAGTATTTGCTAACGTTGTGACGGTGGTGGACATAGACATGACAGAGTATAGCTAACGTTGTGACAGGTGGTGGACAGGACAGAGTATAGCTAACGTTGTGACAGGTGGTGGACATAGACATAACAGAGTATAGCTAACATTGTGGACAGGTGGTCGCCATAGACATGACGAGTATAGATACGTTGTGACAGGTGTGGTGGACATAGACATGACAGAGTATAGAATAAGTTGTGACAGGTGGTGGACATAGACATGCCAGAGTATAGATAACGTTGTGACAGGTGGTGGCACAAGTTTACTGAGTATTGCTAACTGTGACAAGTGATGGATAGATAGGTTAGTGTTTCGGACGCTCGCTCACGCAACATCGACACTCAAGCAATCAGATATATAGGTGTGAGTTCCCTCTTTTAATCAACAACCATTTTTATTTACATTCTTTACATAATTTATATATTATGGTTTACATATTTAGCACGCTTCAATACAAAAACATTTACGAGGTCCTCAGAGACTCACAAATACTATTTTTCATTTCAACGTTGGCCGCAAATCATGCCACATAAAACTTTCTCACAGAAACAAACATTCCTTGAGGCGGAAGCGGAGAAGAAAAACTGACATTTGTTTCGAAAATTCAAATCCGGTTTTCCTGCGAAAATGTTTTCAGGATAAACACGTTGTACTGATCGCGAGTTTACACACGTCTTCTGCTGTACTAAGAATACGTTCATGGAGAAAAAACTGATAAACTCTTTAGAAACACCGTGTAAAGTTTGCTTACTCAAAGGCAAAACACGCCAACTTTCAAAATCGTGACTGATTTCCGAGAGATCAATCACTCGGTCAAGAAAACACTAGAACATCTCTAAAAGCAGCAAAACACGTTCACGTCATGCAAATAGCACGAAATTTCACGGAAACAGTCCACTGCAAACTGATTGTTTTCATTAGTTCCCTTTTCAAATCACCCGGGTGACCAATTTTTGAGAGGAGAAGGAATTTACAAGGATCATACACTGCCACGAAAAATGGAAAGAGCTATATACAATCCTTTTTCCCTTGGGCCATGCACTAGAAGGGGTATGCGTTTCAAATCGAAAAAGAAGGTGAATCTGTCCTGTCGCAAAATTAATCACAAATGGGAAGTCTGGGAGTGTATGAGGTTGAGGAAGTGGCGAAAAAAATAACAACACCATGCTGATCATCAACCTCAAACATCAACAATCTTTTGACTGTAAACAACTTCCAAGTTTCAACGCAGGTTCAAACTCTCTCTCTCTCTCTCTCTCTCTCTCTCTCTCTCCTCTCTCTCTCTCTCTCTCTCTTGTGCACAGGATGATGTTACATTTATTTCATCTCAGTGTAACCCATTTTCTGACCATGCGCGTGAAAATACTGACAATCTTTTATTATGAAATCTTTCTGAAACACGTGACTTCGACATCCACACCTTTCAGTTTGTGGCCACAACGGTAAGGAGTGAACGTGATTAGGCCTGATGTTCAAGATAGCGGGAAGTTCATCCCCGCCATTCTCCCACGGCCCAAAACTTCTGACCCCTGTGAGTGCTGGCCGCAGACGGATACGACCCCAAGTATGAGGACTTCGAAGTCTTCAATATTACAGAACACCGTGTGGTCAGTAACACTCGCGGCTTCAAACTACCTGTCTGTAACACAAGTCAGTACACCCACTCCTTCTTCGTGCGGACAGTGATGGACTGGAATCATCTACGGGAGGATATCGTCAGTGCAGGCTCTGTCAGTGCATTTACAGCAGCACTTGGCAGATCAACATCGCCTGCCTACTAGCATCCTGACAGCAGTGGAGTTTTTAGCCAGCTTTTTTTTTGGTCTTTTTTTTTTTAACCTGTAAAAAACCCTGTTGTGGCTACTCACAGAGACCTTAACCCAGTAGAAGATTGTGAGGACAAAGTGGTGGCTTTTTTAAACTATTTTTGCGCTCCCCCCATTCCGTCGCGTTTTAGCCGTTGATTGGCTCCTGCGACGTATTGTTCCAGATCCAGATCCAGATCCAAAAGGAGGATGGCAGAAGAAATTACTCATATTGGCATGTGAATATGTAAAAAAACGAAAGAAAAGAAAAGAAAAAGTTGTCTGAACCAAAAACAATTCCCTCCCCCCCCACAATATCATTCGAAATTCGGGATCGAAAACAAAATAATAGGAACCCTTGAATTCTTTATAATTGTCTCTAAGATTTGCCTTTGAGGGACATTTGGAAATTTTGACGTGCATTTATCTGCATGACCTAAACTTTGAACAAGCTCAATCTTAGCAGAGAAGATAGGGGGGGGGGGGGGGGGGGGGGAACGAGAAAGATATTGAAATGACGAAAAAGTCAAGAACCCTTTTCGGAACATTTAAAAGAGGAAACTCATCTCAAAAAGTCAACGAATAACCTACGTAAAATAGTTTGAAATATAGATAGTAGATGTCACTGAGAAGAAGGAAACAAGAACCAAGAACTGGAGAGACAAGACAAGCAAGAAGAAAGGGAGAGTGCATCGCGTCGGAGATCTTGTCGATGCAGATGGAACGTTTATGACGAACCGAGAGTTTAAGGATAAATACGACATCCAAACACACTTTATAGACTTCTTAGGGTGCATCCAAACAAACTTTATAGACTTCTTAGAGTGCATCCAAACAAACTTTACAGACTTCTTAGGGTGCATGCGCGCAATAAAAGAATACTGCAAGAAAACCGGGAACGAACCGAAACGGCAGGAAAATAAGAATCTATCGAGATCTCTTACCACCATACTTTCTGGAAGAAAGGGGCAAACTCTTTTATAACGTCCTAAAAGCAAACAAACATCAGCATGAATGGAGCAATGAAATATATTTAAAAAAAACATTTAAACGCAATAAACATTTCTGAAGATTCAGAAAATAAAGAAATTAAAACTAAAATGGTTTCAAATCAGACTGGTTCATAGGATCTCGGCGACAAATATTTTATTGCAAAAGATGCACAAACTTGACAATGGTAAATGTACGTTCTGTTAGTCGGAAAGAGAATCAGTTGAACATTTGTTTTGGTCATGTAAGGTGACGTTACACTTCTGGAGTGAAATGCAAGCTGTTCTAAACAGATGTGATAATATTAACAATTTTAGATTTACAAAGGAACTTGTGCTATTTGGTGACAATGCGGTAAATAAGACTGACGGTATACTCGATTTTATTCTAATGTGCGCAAAATATTTCCTCTACAAATGTACATGTGAAAACACTATTCCGGAATTTACATTTTTTTAGGCGACAACTTAAAAATGAATATACTACTGAAGAATACATAGCTAGAATAAATTTGCAGTACTCAGACTTCCATCCGAAATGGTGTGTCTATAGGGGCCTTGCTCGATGAATAACCCCCTCTCTATTGACTTAAAGCTGTTATTTGCGACTGCATGTCTGATCACGTAACTGCCAATCTAGACCAAAGGTTCTCAAATACTCTTGTTTCTCTGCTCGATACACATATGCTTGTCTATGTCTGTGAATTTGTGTGTGTGTAGCAGAGTCGGGGTGGGGGGCGATGGGAGAGGTACAGAATCTGAAGTTATGCTTTCTCTGTACTTACTCTGCTATTCTTGTATTTTGTATTGAATTTGTCCCCCCATTTGTTTTGATCTTTTATTACTGTTTTCTCTATGGAATAATTGTATTTCCCTTGAGGTGAAATGCGAGAGCCTAAAGAATGAGATGGAATGCGTAGTTGAAAAGATTTATGTATTATCAATTTATGTAGGTCATGCATGAATATGTCTATTATATATCTGTGAAAATCTCCGCGCACTGTCCTCTTCTGCGCATTTGTAAGCTCTCCTGTTACTTGAATAAAATGTGTCAGAAAAAAAAAACAACCCCCCCCCCCCCCCCCCCCAAAAAAAAAAAAAACGACGACGGCGGTACACGATGAGCCCTTGGGCTTCGCTCGTGAAAAAAAAAAATCAAGAAGAAAGGGAGAGAGAAGCAAAAAAAAAATCATCAAGCAGAATTCTAATGCTATTTCTTCCGTAAACTGAAAACGGGGATAAACTATAAAAAATGACCAGGGCAAACACACACACACACACACACACACACCACACACAAAACACACACACACACAAGCAAGCGCGCGAGATAACACACACACACACACACCACACACACACACACACACACACACCACACACAAGCGCGCCCGCCCGCACGCACGCACCCCACACACATGTGCGCCTGCATAAACACACACACACACACAACTCAAAGTCGTTCCGAAACCATTTTTGTTGATTGAAAAGGTTCTGTCCAGTTTGTGGTACTGGAATTAGACTCTCCAAATATGTTGACTGAGCTGAAGTAAAGAGGCCCTGTAGAAAACAAAGCACTGGTCCTAAAAAAAAAGTGAAGAAAACAAAGCACAACACTCATTAGTAAGGTAGCTCTCTGCATTCTTTTACAATCAAAAGTTATTTGATCTGTTCACGCATTGATTAACAATGCGCTGTCATTTATAAATGAGAGAGAGAGAGAGAGAGAGGAGAGGAGAGAGAGGAGAGAGAGAGAGAGAGAGAGAGAGAAGAGAGAGAGAGAGAGTGAGTGAGTTTCTAAACTTTTTTCACGCCTTTCAAACTTCATTAATTTTAGTTTTCAAGGTGTAGAGCCAATTTGAATGACTCTTATGTATTATACACCTGATTTGTTATATAGCCAGCCTTGGTTTTACTTAATCGTAATCAAACAGAATTAACTTCAGACAGAGAAGGTAATGGTCACATTTCAGGGAAAACGATAATCCATCATGAGTTACAAGTATTCAGGACACACAGACAACAATTACTGTATTCAAAGACACAGCAAAGTCGTTATGGAAAAATGACTGAAAGGCAAAGCATGAAACCTCACAGAGACATCATTGTGCTTCGACTGCATCTGGATTTATTTCGGTTTAGAAGCTCTCATGACAGTCACAA
Organism: Conus ventricosus; assembly: GCA_018398815.1. NCBI lineage: Eukaryota > Metazoa > Mollusca > Gastropoda > Neogastropoda > Conidae > Conus > Conus ventricosus. The sequence continues at coordinate 60,427,326 of CM031610.1, forward strand.
GTGTCATCTATGCTTTCTGTGCTTTCCACAACTCTTCAGCTGGTCGTAGGAACGGTTACAAAGCACCATCCATGAGGCACCACCCATCTGGAACACATCTGTCTGAAATGTTCTTTTGCCGCATGCAGAACGTCAACGTTTTTTGGGGGATCTTCAGAACCAGATGATCCTTCACATCAAGTCTCACGGATAAGAGGAACTCGTTTGTACTGCCTTGTGGTGTGTCCAGCACGCAAACCTGAATTAGGTTTCTTTGATTTCATGAAGAAAAGCACTGGCACTAGTCCGTCGATATCTCCCCCCCCCCCCCCACCCTTGACACCTCCTAAACACTTGAGGAGGTGGGGCCACATCCAGGTCATGACCTCTAGATGCACTGCTAATCCCTGACTTTTTCCGTGGCACTGCCGGGATTCAACTACCCAGTTTCCAAGGGTGGTGCAGGATTGCTCCCGCTGCCATATTGCAATCAGCTGGTTTGTTCGGCAGTTGAGGACAGTACTTCTCTGGATTCTACCCGCACCTTTGGGTGTGTGTGTGTGTGTGTGTGTGTGTGTGTGTGTGTGTGTGTGTGTGTGTGTGTGTGTGTTTTCGTGGCGATGGCCGGATTAAAAACCCTCAACATGCATCGATTGGCGTCTCAAGGCGTCTTTTCTCTTTTACCTCTTCACTATCGGGACACCTGTTCTGAGGTGGGAGATTTAAGCCTTATGAGGTTCACTTTTGTTCGTCCTCACCAGATCTAGCTGGAACTCTTCTCGGCTGACCCTGTTTTTGCCTGTAGTGTTCTCCCCCTGTTCTTACTAAGAAAAAATTATGGAGCCCTTTCTTGTGATCTAGGCTGTGGACCCTGCAACCCTTCCCTGCTGCAACCTTTATGGTGGGGACTCTGCCTTGGGAGCCAGGTTCACTCAAGATGATGGCCAGACTGGCACACGTATCTGTGTTAGATGTAAGCTTTCTCCAGTCTGTTGTCACATGGCACAGTGAGTTTAATTAAAATCTTGTGTTCTGATGTACTCAGAGGAGTGCAATATCTGGTCTCGTGCCACCTCTTCATAATTCTGTCTGGATGGTTTTGCCCATGTTTGAAGGTCTGTTGTGCACTTCCAGTCGTTCACCCTATTCCGTAAGCCATGCATCCGTGCTCTTGATGTCTGTTTTTTCCTCATCGTGATTTGTGGCGCCCTGCTTTTTTAAAATGTCATGGCTGCAGTTTTAGTGTCGCAGTGTTTCCTTTTGCAGTGCTAGCCGCATGTTTGGTCTCCTCAAACATTGGTTGTGCCTGCATGTGTCCTCCTCCTGGTTAGCGCTGCCTTACATAAACTTCAGGTGTGTTGCTACCGTTTCACTGCCCTTGCAGAGCAGAAACATTTATCCGTTTAATCCCCCACCCACCTCCCCTGTCACCTGGTTTTCATTCGAAGGCAGAGAGCTATATGCAGATCTGAGGATAAGCTGTTTGCCAAGAGGTGCCTTGTGCTGTATTTCATCCCAGCTGAGACATCTCAGTCTGTTTTCCCACATAGTCCACTGCTTCTGTTGGTCTTGTTGGACTGCTTTCCGGATTATCTTTGCTTTTTCTTCTTTTTTAAACTCTGTTTTACCATGTCTATCTTTGCTTTACCTTTTGCCATTGGCCACCATTCCATTTTTGCTGACCCAGCCCTGTCTATGGGTAAAAACCTATGTGCCTGTTATTTTCCTGAAATTGTGATTTCTCTTTACAACGTCAACTGCCTTCAGAGTTTTCAATTTTCTACTATTTTCAGCTGGGAAGGGTGGATTTCCCTGAGTCCTGTGTCCTGAGTCCTAAAGCATGAGTAGTATTCCTGCTTTGTATTTCGCTAGGGTCGATTTCAGGGGTGGCTTCAACTTTGCTTTGCGACAGTAGAGTTGCAACGTCATCCAGACCAGGTGGATCACCAAGCCATTTCCTTGTGTGTCTGTTGAGTTTGGCCTCTACCGATTCCTTTGTGCTCGTGCTGATGTAGAGGCCCGATGAGCTTCGAGGTAAGCATGAACTACGTACATCAGACTTGTAGGTGCCGGGGAGGCCACACTAGACTATTAGCTGTAGGCTTTCTTCTGCCGTTTCCTTGATTTTCTTTCCCTCTTTGTGTATTTAGAGGAAGTGTTTATAACATCTATTAAGGCTCTTGGCTGGTTCTTCTCTCACTACTAAAAGGCTAGGTTGGTTTCAATGAACATAACTGCACACTCCGGGATCTGTTCTGATTCTCTCCCTACAGCTAAGTTACCCCCACCTGTACACTGTGCCACGTACCATCTGTCATTTGTTTTACATTGTTGTTGATCTGTCACTGTTTTAGCACCACCGTTGATTATTTTCTGACCAAATATTTCATTGTTGATTTATCATCTGATCATAATACATAGCCACCCACAGATTATTTTTGACTATATATATATATTATTGTGGTCCATCACAGATCATCACCACCATAAATTATTTTGACAGGATATATTGTTGGTGACCTACAATAGTACGGCACCGCTTATATATTCTTTCTAACTGGATGTGTTACATTGTTGTTAACGGGACAGATTGTTGACCTGTCAGGGTCAATGTTCCTATAGAATTCCGACACACAGAGCTTCTGTGATGGCCTGGATACTTTTACGCGTGCGCTAAACGCGTGGTGCACAGGGGACCTCAGTATTTTGTGTGGTCCCAAAGACTAGCGCTCAGACTACAAATGAAGGTCCAGTGGACAAGAAGAGGACAAGAGGTAACGGAGGAGAGAAGATCGCTTGGTGCGAGCCATAAACCACACACTGCTATTCTCTAACGTTTCAGAGGAGTGCATAAAACGCCAGGCCATGTTTGTCTGTGGGGATGGTGGGAGTTTGAATAGGAAATAAGAGGACAGATGTTTCGATTATTCATTCTGAATGGCTATAATTTCTGTGTGCAGTAAACTTTGCAGAAGCCTCACAGAAGAATTCTAAGGTGCTCAAACAAGGGTCAAGCTGCTAGCAGTTGTAAGCAATTTACAAGTCCTAAGCATATGTCCTGTTACGCAAAGTATGAACACACGAGGCTAAGGAAGTGCTGTACAACTGCATGCTGTTCTACTGTGGAGATGAAAACGACAAACAAGCGGGACAATCCTGGTTGAACACACTCAAGAATTCTCCAGCAGACTGTCATATCACTTTTTCTAGCGAATGATATGTGATGCCTCCACAAAGCACACACGCGCTCATACGCACTGAGGTTTCACGAAAACACACACACCACACACACACACACACACCACACACACACACCACACACACACACACACACCACACACGCACGCACGCGCGCGCGCGCGCGCGCGCGCGCGCGACCACCAAATGTTTACATCATTCATAAGAACTAATTTATTATGGCTTTCACGCAATTTTGGAACTATAAACACACTTTCAATACAGTGTATTAACTGGATCCTCATGGACTCACAATTACATTTCCTCATACGATCTGGCCTCAAACATCACTATCAAAAAACCTTTAAAATACAAAATGTCCCCTCTTCACTGACCCACAACACATTTCTATTCTATAGTCTGGTCTCAACTACACTACAAAAATCTCCATTTTCTCGGCGCAGAACTCAGTCGAATGAAAACTACTCTGTGCCTGTTGCCCCTCTCAGTTTAAAAAGCAGAAGATTTCACTCCTTGTTCAGTACTAAGGGAAACTTTCTTGGGGAAAAAAAAAAGAACTACTTACTCTCCTTGCTCAATGTATTTGAAAAACGTCTTTTTTTCTTGGATATTTTTCTTGTCCTTTTTTCACATCTTACGTGAGGTTTGATGTGCTGCCATGGGCCCAGTCGTGATCTTTACTTTACTTTTCACGCTGACACAACGTTGACTCCAAACAAAAGGGAAATGTTCCTCAATTATGACTTTACATTATTTATGATTTTTAACCCCTGTCAATACAAAATTTGAATAGACTCTGTCGAATTCACGATTACTTCACTTTCTTTTTAATGATCTGGCATCCAACAAGATCTATTTAATAAATATAACGTTATTGTTCTCAGCCCAATTTTTGTATTCTTTAGTTTGGCCTTAAAAATGCCACAAAACGCTCCATCTTTTCAGTGCAACTTCACGTTGAATTCAGATATACTAGCCCTATCTATCCCTGGAAAAAATGTCTTTAGATTTACACTGTTTTAGATTTCAATTTACAGCCTCGTATCTGGTAGTTAAATTTATCAATCATAGATGGAGCCTAGGCTTTACATTTAACGTTGACACCTCTTGTGCCATTTACACACACACAACACACACACACACCACACACACACTCTCTCTCTCTCTCTCACCCCACCCCACACACACACACCACACACACACACACCCCACACACACACACACACACACACACACCTGCCATTGGGTAAAATCAACTTTTCAATGCGGTTTTATCAGTAGAAGGAAGGGCAAGCCTAGCTCAAACGCCGATCTTAATCGAACTTCCTGTCAGACGATTTCGTTTGTTTATCTGGTTATTTTTCATTCATGTATTTGTTTATTCACTTATTTATCCATTTACTTACTTATTTATATTTATTTACTTGTTTCTTCCTTTATCTGTTTATTTGTTTGTTTATTCATTTATTTGATTATTTATGTACTTATTATTTATCTATCTATCTTTTCATTCATTTATTATTTGTGGGTGATGTGTTTAGGAAACACTGAATTGGGAGGGAGAAAAGGAAGGGGGAATACAGTCCGCTATAAATTGATAACAAATGACGTCATTTCTTTTCAAAGCAGCGGAAGTTAACGTTTTACGATTCATACACTTTTTGTCATATGTCTTTTGTATTCATTTTTTTTCTGTTCCACAACAGGTGTAATACAAATCTATGGGAAATTTGAAATTGCTTTTTTTTTTACTCGTTTTCCCGTATAATGTTACTTAATTGGTATATCTAAAATGTTTTCACGATTTTTCTGGATATTTGTTATATGACTCCACTTTTTATGTATATTTTCTGATAAACATGGGTTCCAATGTCATTTACTTCAAAATTAATCTAGACTGTGATTGTTCTATGATCAGTATGGGTATTCATTACAATGGGTTAAAATGTCATTAATTCAACGAGGTAATCAATGTTGTAATTTTTGTCACGCTCATTATATATATTTTTCTAAAATGGTTTCAATTATATTTACTTTGTGTTCTGATCAACATGGTAGACTTTCTACGATCATGAGTGTCATCTACTGAGGTGGGTTTTAAAAGCCGCTAAGGTCATGAGCTGATCTATATTGCAGTTGTTCAGTCATCATTCTGGATATTTTTTCGATTACTGTTGTAGTTTTTTCAACTGCATTAATTGATCTATGTTATAAATGTTCTATGATTATTGTGGATATCTATAGATATGAATTAATTGGGGGGATCGGCATTACAACTGTTCTTTTCTTATTGTGAGTATGTCTCTGCTTGGGTACAAATGTCATTTAGATTAAGGGTTTGAAAAGGCATGGTCATTGCTTTAACATTATTATGCATATAACTGGTATGATCTGACTTGTCATTTATTTCGTGGGCTGTTATCTATCTTGTAATAATTCTAGGAATATGATGCATATCTATTGGTATGGTCTGATGTATGACTTACTTTGTGGGCTGTTATCTATCTTGTAATTGTTCCAGGAACATGATGGGTATCTTTGACATGGTCTGATGTATGACTTACTTTGTGGGCTGTTATCTGTCTTGTAATTGTTCCAGGAAATGATGGGTATCTATTAAGATGGTCTGATGTATGACTTACTTCGTGGGCTGTTATCTATCTTGTAATTGTTCCAGGAACATGATGGGTATCTATTGACATGGTCTGACGTAGGGACGTACTTTGGGGGCTGTTTATCTATCTTGTAATTGTTCCAGGAACTGATGGGTATCTTTTGGGACATGGTCTGATGTATGACGTATTTTGGGGGGCTGTTATCTATCTTGTAATTGTTCCAGGAACATGATGGGTATCTATTGACTTTGGTCTGATGTATGACGTATTTTGGGGGCTGTTACTATCTTGTAATTGTTCCAGGAAACATGATTGGTATCTATTGACATGGTCTGATATATGACTTACTTCATGGGCAGATATCTACACTGTAATTATTCCAGGAACATGATGGGTATCAACTGACATAGTCTTATTGTCATTTATTTCGTGGGCTGTTATCTATCTTGTAATTGTTCCAGGAAATAATGGGTATCTACTGGCCTGGTCTGGCGTGTCATTTATGTCATTTGCTGAGATCAACATTGTAATTGTTCCAAAATTATGGGGGATATCAACTGACGTGGTATGGTGTGTGCTTTGTCTCATGGGCTCATATTTACAGTGTAGCTGACCAGGTTCATACTGGATGTCTATTGACATGGTCTGTCATGTTGTTTATTCTAGGGTGATATCACTTTGGAAACTGTTTCGGGGTTATGGTGAATACTGACATAGTCTGACGTGCAACGTATTTTATTGGTTAATCTAAGAGGGGTAATCCAAACTTCTTGTCAGTTGATTCATAGACTTCATTGTTAAAGTCCCACTCACTGAAATTGTTCCCCCAAAGTCCCTCAAAGTATTCTCCACTTCACTCTGAGCACATAGTTCTTTTAATGGTCTTATTCTTCTTTTAAGCGGCCCACTTAGATTTCACATCTTTTTCCCCAAACCCTGAGCTGATGACTACCACATTCCGAACAGTTCTGTTACACAAGAGGGAAGAGACGGGAGTCCATCGGAGTCAGATCAGGACTGTAGAGTGTGTGAGGGAGAACCTGGACAGACAGCTCCTCTGGAGAGATCACGTGTTTTCGGGCTTTCCGCTCTCTGGTTCTCTCATCACAAAGTTGGTTTTTACCCGTACCAGTTCTCGGATGCGGCCGCAGATGGCCTACATCACTTCAAACAAAGTGATGTTTTATATCGCGAGCAGTGTTCATGCAAAATATATATCGACCATGACAGGTCCTTAGAAGTCTAACGAAGGAAAGAAAAATCTGTTCTGATATAAAAGCAATGAATGCAACAGCTCTATCGTCGGCCGCACCAATGTAAACGTCGTTTAACTGTTTATGTTGCAAAACAGCAAGCTAATCGTCTTCTATTACAATATGGAGCAGTCGTTGACAGTTCTCAGACTCAAATACGTAAGCAGTCGCCTTTTATAGATAAGCGACTCCCTGTCTTTGTTTTTCTTTGTCAGAAAAGGCACCGTCCATAAATCAGACAACGTTTTGATCTTAAAATCGTACACAACATTCTCTTCAATTGGTTTTGAGACATCGGTTTCGCTTTTTCGGAAAAGAAGTAGCGTTTATAGGGACATTATGACATAGACAATTAAAAACAACAACAACAACATCGGATTATGACATCCTTTCCATTTTGCGGAGATAAGAAAAAGAAAAGTCCAATTTTCGGCTAAATTAGTTCATAACGTTTGTTGCAGAGTTAAGAAGTGGCATAACTGACAAAATGTTCTGGATTACCCTCCACCACCACCCCCCCATCGCCCCCTTCACACTTAGTTGTTTGGATTATTTCTTGGTGTGGTGATCTGGTTGCACAGGTTTCATTTGCACGAAATAAAAAAAAGAAAGGTGTGAATAGGCAGTTCAGTGTGGTACATTACATGTTTCTTGTTTTGTTGATGGATGACCCCACCCCCCGATATCCTTTTTACTTTACATCTCTCTCTCTCTCTCTCTCTTCTCTCTCTCTCTCTCTCTCTCTCTCTCTCTCTCTCTCTCTCTCTCTCCATCTCATATTGTGTGTGTGTGTGTGTGTGTGTGTGTGTGTGTGTGTGTGTGTGTGTGTGTGTGTGTGTGTGTGCGCGCGTTATATATATATATATATATACTATATATATATATATATATATATATATATGATA
>CM031610.1:60440275-60442544 GCA_018398815.1 Conus ventricosus
ATGTGGGTGTTTCTGTCTCGACCGGCTCCTACCCAGAGTTGAGTTTGCTCGGGCTCAGCTGGGAAGACTGGGACCACACAGTCGAGTTTCATCCACTTAATGGATGCATCTCTGAGAGTATTGCTCAACTTTCCTGCCCAACACTACAGGTGTCTGTATCTCTCGGGCCTGGCTGATGCCGGGATATATTATGAAAGGAAACGTAGAGTACAGCCTGTAATGCAGTCTCAGACCGGAATGGAAATCCGTAGCATCACCCTCATCACCCTCATTGTCATCGATCAGCATACAATAAAAAAACAGTCTCAATTCTGTTGCCTTTCATGCTCTGCTCTCATGCTGAACTCAGTGTCAATGTCCTCTCCGCGTCTGTACCCTTGGTTTTGATTCCGTCGGGGTCACCGGTATCGGCGAGTCCATGGGGGCTGTCGTTGGACGAACGTGGTGGCGCCCTCGGAGGGAGAGCTCACTCATGCCGGCTACGCGACTAAGCAATTATTGTCCGTAGTAGGGGGCTTAGTAGGTGGTGTCCTGTGTACGTTGGATCAGAACAGGCGCCACTGAACACCACCGAAGTGACTCGGCAGCAGTGCAGTGTCCCCTCTGGTGGGTTGCCTCTTGACGACTTGACAATGATGCCCCCTGTGGATTGCCGATGTCGGTGGTGCGGCGGGACCGACCGGGCTGTGGTTGTGGCGGGGTGTTGGAATGAGCGGCGTGGGTGCACTGTCACTGAGGTGGCACATAAGACGGGACAGCAAAAAAAAAAAAAAAAAAAAAAAAAAAAAAAAAATTGTAAAAAAAAAAACCCAAAAAAAAAACCTTGTCACTCACCATGTCACTGTAAGGTCAGATGATATTAATGGTCATCATCACCTGATAGGTAGTTGGGGAAATACAGGTGATTAGTAATTGACGAAGCAGTTTTACAAAAGCCTGTGAAGCGGGGGTTTAGCTTCCCACAAGCGTGCATTCTTTCCCTGGCTGGAATGGAACAGGTGCTCTGTCCCTCCCATCAGAACACCAGCCATAGCCCCAACCTCTCCCCTATTCCCTGGAAACAGAGATTCATTCCAATCGCAACAGCTCTAAATCAGCTCTCTACAAACCCAGGTGTTATCAGAATGGCAGGGTGAAAAAAACCCAATTTCACTGCTAACACAGTTTGAAGCCTGTCTGTAAGGGCATAACCTTCTCAACCAGAAGACAAAAGAGGCTAAAGATGAATTCACCCAACAAAAACCGCACTTCTGGTTAAGTCAGTTTTGAAGGTTGTCCGCTCAAACTAAAAAAAGAATGGATGGCAGACAGAACATTACTCCGTCTTCACATTTTCACAGTAGGTACGTCCATTTAAAATAATTGCTCTGTTGAAATCTAGATCGTGCACACACACACACACACACACACACACACACACGCACGCACACTCACAAATGATTACACGCACTCATACTACTTTTATCATACCCCCTATCACTACAAGCTGTCTGAAATCACTTTATGTTGGAAGACGTTTTAAACGGAAGAAGAAGAAGAAGACAACAACAACAACAACAACACACACACACACACACTGGATGGTCGTGTGGCTTTCGGTGGTTTGTGTGACGTCAACGTAAATTATGACGTCAACTTAAAATGACATAGGTAACTACATGACGAAAATAATAATATTAGACAAGAGAAGAAGAGAGCAAGAACTAACGGCCGAGTCTTTGGTGTCCAGCCTAATTTATTTTGTTTTAATCATTGTTTTCTCCGTAGTGATACTATGTGGAGAGGTTGACTTTCAAGTCAGTAGTAGTCGATGTTCATTGTGTATGTGGATACTTTTGATGACGGTACCAGCGGAATATGTACCAGGAATTATTTGTTATAAAAATGTTGCGAATGCTGTGTCGCCGAGAGTGACTTAAAACTCTGTAAGAATATTTATGTGCTCTAATTGTACCACGCATGTGTGTCGGTGGGTGAATTTATTGATGTGAACACTGTAATATCAATACACGGAGAAGTTAATATTTGTTTTAGATCAACGGTACGTCGAATCGAAGTTTATTGTTCCTAGGGACTTTGCTGAAATTGTGTTCCGGGGATTCAATATGGATTGCTGTGTTATCTGCAGTTCTCTATGGTTTACTGTGCTTTATGAATCTGGGTCCAGTATCTGCTTTCTGTGGAATTGCTGTTGCCTTTTTGTTTTAATCTGCGGTTTTCTTTTTTTGCTTGGATTGCATTTTTTTTGCTTGTTTAATCTGCGTTTCTT
>CM031610.1:60442644-60470524 GCA_018398815.1 Conus ventricosus
AGACCGTCCGTCGGTGCATCATCTGTCCGTGGGCAGGGTGGTGGGTCTGTGGGGTGCTCGGCAGCTGGAGGTGTGTTTTCGCCGGTGGCTCTGCAGTCATGAAATACGGGCTGGTACACCCACGGGGATGCTACTTTAAGGCTGTTATGAGCTGCATCCTGTAGTCTAATTTACCTCTGTTCAGGAGCAGGTATGTCCCTTGATATCTTAATGGAGTATCCTGTGCGTGCCTGTACCCATCGTCAACACAGCGCAGGCCTCCAAGGTGGTACAGGACTGCTCTAAAGGCAGGTGAAGACAGTGCTTCTCTGGGTCCTCCCCAGCACCTACGGTGTTTCTTTTTCTTCTTTGCCTTAACTAGGCTGACCCTGGAGAAAGGTCCATGACGGTGAGGAAAGACCCACTGACCACAGGGAAAGTCCTGTTGACAGTGGGAAAGACTACAACTTTGGATTCTCTCTTGAGGGCACATAAGACCGTATGGCGAAAGCTTGGCTGTGTCTGGAGTGGCACTGTCTTCATCTGTCCGTGGGCAGGGGTGGTTGGGTCTGTGGGGTGTGCTCGCAGCTGGAGGTGGTGTTTTTTCGCCGGTGGGCTCTGCAGTCATGAAATACAGGCTGGTACACCCACGGGGATGCTACTTTAAGGCTGTTATGAGCTGCATCCTGTAGTCTAATTTACCTCTGTTCAGAGCAGTATGTCCCTTGATATCTTAATGGAGTATCCTGAGCGTGCCTGTACCCATCGTCAACACAGCGCAGGCCTCCAAGGGTGGTACAGGACTGCTCTAAAGGCAGGTGAAGACAGTGCTTCTCTGGGTCCTCCCCAGCACCTACGGGTGTTTTCTTTTTCTTCTTTGCCTTAACTAGGCTGACCCTGGAGAAAGGTCCAGTGATGGTGAGGAAAGACCCACTGACCACAGGGAAAGTCCTGTTGACAGTGGGAAAGACTACAACTTTGGATTCTCTCTTGAGGGCACATAAGACCGTATGGCGAAAGCTTGGCTGTGTCTGGAGTGGCACTGTCTTCATCTGTCCGTGGGCAGGGGTGGTTGGGTCTGTGGGGTGTGCTCGGCAGCTGGAGGGTGGTGTTTTTCGCCGGGTGGGCTCTGCAGTCATGAAATACGGGCTGGTACACCCACGGGGATGCTACTTTAAGGCTGTTATGAGCTGCATCCTGTAGTCTAATTTACCTCTGTTCAGGAGCAGGTATGTCCCTTGATATCTTAATGGAGTATCCTGTGCGTGCCTGTACCCATTGTCAACACAGCGCAGGCCTCCAAGGGTGGTACAGGACTGCTCTAAAGGCAGGTGATTAGAAAACAATTACATCATCTAGCAAACCTATTAAAGAAGTTAGCAGCCAAAGCGCTTGATGCTCTGCCTGGCATAATAGGCAGTGTTGTTAGTTGGGTTTTGTCTACTATAGGTAAAATTGCTGGTTATATGGCTGACCATCTGTGGACGTTAGGAGTGCTAGCTGCTGGATTAATTTTAGTGAAATAAAGTATGGCTAATCCAGTAAAAGTTAAAAACACAACGAGGGCTGTCTTTTCGCTAGTGTGACTGTCAGTGCGAGGCAGATTAACAGTGGCGTGCTTTCTGGCTGCTTTCTGGCTGTGGGGCGCTTATAACTGGATCGCTTTCTTCAGAGCTAGGTACTTTTTTAAAATGGATGGGGCGGGCCTTGTGTTTAAGCCTTGATTGTGTCCTAAGTTTTGGTCGTCTCCAGCTATGAGGATTTCATTGTTATAATTCTGTATCATGCCAATCTGTAGTCTAAGGTCAGAGGGTAGCATGGATAATCCATGGCCTACAACAAAGTCAACCTTTGACCTAGCATGTGCAAGAACGTCTTGATACCTTTGTATGCTGGCAGGCAAATCAACAGCAAGTTAATAGCATCTTCTAAATTAGCTAGAAATTGTTTCTAGCATCAAAGCCTGTAGACTGATCTAGTATGCCAGACTTGGTCTGTGCTTGTGCTCCTAATAGACACCAAACGTATGTCCGTATGGAGTCGTTAAGTCTTTGCACTCCTGGCATTGTTAGACCTTCACTTTCATCTAAGATAAATGTTAGCCCAGTTTTAGGATGTTTTTGTTCAATCGACCCTAATCGAACTTGTTTGTCTGGTTGAAAAAAAGTATGGCCAGGCCAGTAATCATAAGTATATTCTCGTTTTACACCCCACAAATACAATGTGCCTAACCCATGATTGCGGTCTAACTTTTGTCTAAAATCAGTTAAAGGATTAATGGTTAAATTCGTTGCAGATTCTTTCATATGCATTATTGTCCATTGGGCTGTTGAATGGATTAAACGCGCTGTCGCTTGGGAGGGCTACTTGTAGTTCAGTTAGTATTCGCCTGTACTGGTAATAAAAATGAAAGTTATATACTGACCTTACTAAAAGATTAGGATGGTTTAAATGGTTTGCATATGAAACACCGCAGCCAGTAGTTGCGCAGTAAACAGCAAAATTTAATGATTCTGGTAAAACATCATAGGGCGGGATGACCATGCTGATGGTACTCTGTCGCTCTTTATTGGTGGGGTTTAAATATTTAGTTAGTGGGTTTACAAGTCTGACTTGAAAGCCGTATGATTCGTCTACTGCAATGGTTAGATCGCTAAAGTCTAAATATTTGGGATTATTAAACGCTCCTACATTGTAAGTGGCACTTTCGTTGTATTTAAAAGGCTCCATTTTTAAAATTAATTTTTTAAATAGTTATAAAAAAGATGCGCATCTATATAAACCAACAAAACAAACGTGTGTCCTTAACGTACCCAATTGACAATAGGCGCGGTAATTATAGGGTTGCCCTTAGAGAAATTGGGTTTAAAGTTATGTGGGCTAACATATCTGAAAAGGCTCAAAATAACTGGATTAATGTTTAATGACGAGGTGGGCAATCAAGTAAGTCATATAACAATACCTGATGGTTTACTACAACTTTTGTTCTTTAAAAGAAGTACTTAGCGAATTTGGCATATTGTTACAATTAACGAGGCAAACCTCAGAATTACTATGAATTTTCCACTAGAAGAAAAAAGAGAGTACACTTTCCCTAAAGGGCTAGCTCAAATTTTAGGCTTTCACAATAGTGGGGGAGATTATAGATTTAGTACAAAAGAAAATGTTTATCAATTTAATTTAAAGGCAATAAACCTTCTGATTTTCTCGTGAACCCCATTTTGTATGTTCATTTACAACAGTTAAGAACATGTGCTAATTTGTTTGCTGGCTATCCATCTACAGTTCTAAAGGTTTTGTTACCAACTAGGCAGGGTTTTGCGATTATCAGTTATACGTTTGACGGAGACAGCCAATTTAAAGAATTAATTAGCGTAGATATAAACTCATTGGATGTAAAAATAACTAACCAAGATGGAAAGCCAGTTGTCTGTTCTGATTTATTAATAGAGCTGGAAGTAGAAGAGCGTATTAGAAAATTAGTAAGGTCTCAGTCCCACGGGCGTTAATAACGCTGGAAGTAGACGGATGTACTGTAAACCCTTAATTTATATCCCCGGAGAGAATGTAAATATGTTCGTTCACGATCACCAAATCTTATCTTACACGTAAGCCCCCATTTTAATGTGCTAATTACGTCGATTTTTAGAGGTTTTGGCGTGTTAATCTTAGTGTGAAACGGGTGTTAATTTTGACCAAAACTAATTTGTGATGGACGTGACTTGGATGTGAAAAGGGGGGTTTCGTGCAAAATAAGATGGGTGAGCTTGAACATAGATATTTACATTCTCTAATATCTATATGGAATGATAGTTCCCAAGCATGAATCAAGCATCTGCATGGAAATGTTCGTTTCTCAATGACAGATCGTAAGAGTACGAACACTATGTGTTCGGGAGAGGTCTACGTGAAATGGCAGCTCATAAGTGAAATGACAGTAAAGATATTGAGATATCTGTTTGGAATGGCGGTACATGACCTTGAGAGTACTATGCATTGTGATATTTCTTTGTGGGATGCAACTGACATGTACGTGTGAAGTGAGAATGCACATGTAAAATCTGTATGGACTCTTCGTTCACATGCAAGTGTGATACGTATGGAGATGTCTTTGTTGACCAACAGCTGCCAAGTATGACAACATTATCTGTGTGGACAAACGAACCTGGAAACACATACGTCACTGAGCGTATGTGTGTAAATGGTACTGTGTAAGCATGAGGGCGATATGTATTTAGAGATACATGATTCGGTGGTACTTCGTATAAACTATGAAGACAGTTTGTGTATGGATGGAGTCATGGGTGTGGACAGGCTGTTAACATGTAGAAGTAAGGAAAATATCTGTGTGATGGCGATACACGTGTACCTTGGAGGGCTGCATGTGGATGGTGACATTTGTTTGCAACAGCAATTCACAAGCGTGATAGCAGTGTGTGTGTGTGGTAAAATCTTTGTGAAATGATACTTGACATGCAAGTTTGAAGGCAGGATGTGGGAATGTTTGTAGGTGAATGGCAGTTCACATGTTAGATTGAGGGCTGCACGTGATTGAGGGCAGCACGTGTATGAAGAAAGCTATGTGTAAATAACAAGTTCATATGTAAATGTCAGGGCAGTACGTGTATTGAAACATTTGAGTGGTATGACATGTATGTGTGAGGACACTATGTGTAAGGAGATATCTGTCTGGAATTGCTGTTCAAATGTGTGAGGGCAGTGTGTGTATGGAAATATCATGTGTGGAATGGCCGTTCATATGTGTGAGGGCAGTGTGTGTATGGAGATATCATATGTGGAATGCTCGTTCATATGTGTGAGGGCAGTGTGTGTTTGGAAATATCATGTGTGGAATGGCCATTCATATGTGTGAGGGCAGTGTGTGTATGGGAATATCATGTGTGGAATGGCCGTTCAAATGTGTGAGGGCAGTGTGGTGTATGGAAAATATCATGTGTGAAATGGCCGTTCATATGTGTAAGGGCAGTGTGTGAATGGAAATATTATGTGTGAAATGCAAATTCTCAGGTAAGTGTGAAGGAAATGTGCATATTGACATACCTGTGTCCAATGACAGTTCACATGCCACTGTATGGTCAGTATCTGTATGGGATATCGGCGTTGAAAAGTAAGTTCACATGTAATTGTGAGGCCAGCATTTGTATAGAGATGTGTATGTGGATTGGCAATTCCACATGTAAGTGTCACGGCAGCATGGGTATGGACATGTCTGTGGGGAATGACAGTTCAGACTGCGGACAAATCGAGAACTGAACTATACCTTTAGTTCCCCATAGATGTTCCAATGCAGTATGTGCAGCCCTACATTTAGACATCACGCAACGCGCCGAAAGCTGTCCTTCTTCAATCTTATTTTGATATCCTCGGCATAAATATTATGGGGACCAGGCTCACATGAAATAAATTTTAAGACTGACATCGGAGGTGTATCTGACTGTTTCCTGTTCTGCTTTGGCAATGAACTTCTTCCCACCCCTTCGACGAGTCGTCAAGTGCAAGACCAATATTGTACGGTTCTATGTTTTGCTGTCTGTAGTGGAGGTACATATTTCTGAACAGATACCCACCTCTTCCCAAGACTAACATTTTTGTTGTATAGAAAAAAAATTCCGACCAACCAATCATCTGTTTATGGCGTCTTGACTGATTGAATTCCACAAAACCCATACATGTAATGATAAGTATGTCGGTTCATTTACTAAAATAAGTACGCAATGAATACGGAGAAGTCGAACGACACTGTTGTGTCCTCGGAAATGTGAGAGAAAAAATGGTGATACAGAACAGAATCGGCAAATGTGATAAATAAGCAGGACAGCATGTTACAACCAGCATACCAAACAACCCGGGAACCAGCTTACGGCGTTTTCTATTTTTTAAATTGCAAAGAATATAGTTTTAAACGAAGAGGTGATTCAGACAGCGGTGGGTGAAAGACCAAAGACTAATTCTCATCTGCCCGTACATCATGATCCATACAGCAGTGGGTAACAGATCAAGGGCAAACTTGCCATCACATCATGCTGCACGCAGGGGTGAGTAACAGACCAAGGGCAAACTTACCATCACATCATGCTACACGCACCAGGAGTGGGTAACAGACCAAGGGCAAACTTGCCATCACATCATGCTACACGCAGGAGTGGTAACAGACCAAGGGCAAACTTACCATCACATCATGCTACACGCAGCAGAGTGGTAACAGACCAAAGGCAAACTTGCCATCATATCATGCGACACGCAGGGTGAGTAACAGACCAAGGGAAACTTACCACCACATCATGCTACACGCAGCAGGAGTGGGGAACAGACCAAGGGCAAACTTGCCATCACATCATGCTACACGCAGGAGTGAGTAACAGACCAAAGCAAACTTGCCATCATATCATGCTACACGCAGGGGTGAGTAACAGACCAAGGGCAAACTTGCCATCATATCCAGCTACACGCAGGAGTGGGTAACGGACCAGGGACTAAGCACTTACCTGCCATCACACAAGCAACTACAGCAACAAGGAAGCACAGTAGTCGCATGGTTGTTGGATACGGGTAGCGACGGCCGGCAGGGTGAAGGTTCGGGATTTGTTGTCAAAGGCGTTGTTTACCGCACCTGTTGATGGTTATACTGTTTACGTATTGCCATATTAAATCAAAGTATGTGTGTGGGGGAGGGGGGATAGGAGGAGGGTGAGTGCGGCACACACACACACACACACACACACACACACACACACACACACACACACACACACACACACACTAGAGTATGGTTTCTTTTTATGAAAATGTTGCCCCATTAGCAAAAACTCGAACATTTGTAATCCGTTTCAAATGAAATACTCTAATAGAAAGAAAAGTACATTTGAGCTTTTAAATAACCGCTCTCATCTCCTCAGCAGCCCGCACGAACATGTCTTGCTAGCCGTTTTTGAATGTGATTGACTGCGTTTGGTTTTTTTCGGCGAACGTTAGCTTTTATCATTACATCATTAGTAAATTCAACACCCGCCTTCTGATTCGTAATGATATATGGAGAAACATTACAAAAACCGAACTTGCACTTAAAGACGAGTAAATGCAGTTTGACACTAAGAAAAATCCTCCTCAACAATCCACACACGCCACTCACCCACCTCCCGCCCCTCCCCCCCCCCAGTCTATATCTATCCGTCTATCTACCCATCTCTCTCTCTCTCTCTCTCTCTCTCTCTCTCTCTCTCTCTCTAATAATAATAATAATAATGAACATTTAGTGCGCTTAATCTTAAACAAAAGCCCTAAGCGCTTACAGCAATAAGCCCTAACACACACACACACACACACACACACACACACACACACACACACACACACACACAAACACACACACACACACACACACACACACACACACACACACCACACACACACACACCAGCGAAGGAGCAGAAAAATTATGTTTTGAAGAGAGTTGTTTTGAGGGAGGACTTGAAAGAAGAAAGACTGTTTGGTTTCGGAGTGCAGAAGGAGATTGTTCCAGCAGGAAGGAGCCTGAAAAGTAAAAGAACGTTCACCAAGTGTTCTGGCCCGAAAACGAGGGATCTGCATAATGCGAGTGTCAGAGAAGAGCGAAGCTGTCTGGAAGGAGTATAGGTCGACAGAAGTTTAGAGAGGTAAGATGGAGCGAGGCCATCCAATGCCTTGTAACAGAGCAAAGAAAGTTGTACTTGATGCGTTTATCAACAGGAAGCCAGTGCAAAGATTTAAGCAAGGGAGAAACATGAGAGTTTTCGGAGATTTCGAGACAAGGCGAGCAGCATTATTTTGGACTTTCTGCAATTTTGCAAGAAGATTCTGTGGACAGCCAGCAAGAAGAGAATTACAGTAGTCAATCTTGAAAGAATGAAAGCAGAAACCAGAGTCTTGGTGGCTTCTTCAGACAGAAGGTGACGCACAGAACTGATTCGCCGAAGCACCAAGTAGCAAGCACGGCAGATAGAAGAAATCTGATTTGAAAAGAGAGTGTCTGATCAAGTACAACGCCTAGATTTCGCACAGGTAGAGGTCTGAATGAGAGAGGTACCAAGTGGACAGAAGAAGGAACAGAGATTGTAGACATGAGCCGTTTTGGGAGAATGAAGATCAGTTCAGTTTTGTCATTGTTTAACTGAAGTTTGTTGCAAGTCATCCATGCCTTTATGTCAGAGATGCAGAGCTGTGAGCGATCAATGATGGAGGAGAGGAGAGAGATGTCACCAGAAATGTAGATTTGATTGTCATCAGAGAAGCAGGGGGTGTGAAATGTCATGATGGGCTACAATGTCAGAGATGGGTTGGGTATATAGAACAAACAGAATGGGACCAAGGACAGAGCCTTGGGGAACACCATAATTCAAGTCAGCAGAGCTTGAAGAAAAACCATTGACAGAGACAATTTGGGTTCGACCAGAAAGGTAAGAATAAAACCATGCCAAAGCGTGAGAAGAGATGCAAAAGTATGTTGAAGTCTAGTGAGGAGGGTGGAGTGATCAATGGTATCAAAGGCAGCGGACAAGTCAAGAAGAGAAAGCAGTGAAACCTGACCATTATCCAGAGCAGAGAGAAGATCGTTTATTATTTTCAGCAGAGCAGTTTCTGTACTGTGTCCAGTGCGATAGGCGGACTGCAACGAATAGAGCAAGTTGTTTTGGTCAAGTGGTTTTGGAGTTGGAGAAGTGCTATCTTTTCATTATCTTTGAAAGAAAAGACAAGTTGGAGACAGGTCGATAATTTTTTAGGTTTTCAGGTCAAGAGAGGTTTCTTCAAAGAGGTCGACAACAGCAGCTTTCAGTGCAGGTGGGAAACAACCAGAAGTGAGAGATTCATTTACCACACTAGTGATATATGGCAACAAAACATCCATGCATGCAGATAATAAAGTAGATGGAAAGAGGATCCAGTTACACATGTTTTGATAACATCTTGTCGATGACTTCTTTGACAACAGCAACTGTCACAGGTTCAAAGTCAGTCAATGAAATGCCGGAAAAAGAGTTGTATGGAATATCAGGTTCAGATACTGACTGAGCATCCAGACTTTCACGGATAAGTCTAATTTTGCTAGTGAAAAAGTCACAAAATTTCTGTGGAATGTCAGAGGACAGACATATGAAGGAAGGGGAGATGATTTTTGTTCTCCCCATGAGTGTATCAGTGACCTTAAACAATTGCTTGGTTGTTGTGCATGCTAATATTTTAGCATTGTAGAAGGCTGATTTTGCTTTTTGAACAATTTCATTCACAGCATTACTAGCAATTCGCAAAATTTGTTTGTGAATCTCGAGGTTTGTCTTTAGCCACTGCCTTTCGGCCCTACGTCTAACACGTTTAGCATCAAGAACTTCAGGCCAACTGCTGGGAACCAGGTGAGGGTGGACGGCTGGAAATCTTGCGTCTAAGTACTGGGAATGGTGATCAAGGACATCTGAAGTAGGCCATGGAATTGCTCCGCAGACAGTGAAGGTACAGATTGAAGGGAGGACAGCAGGTCAGCTCGGAAGATGTCAAGGTCGATGGAAGCAAGGTCCCTGGACTCGACGTACCTGGGAGGCTTAATAGGAGCAGATGTGTTCAGATTAGCCAGGACCGCATGGTGGTCAGAAGTCAGGGTCAGACTGGTGGTGGGTGGCTCGACCAGGTCATCATCAGAATGGACAACCCAGTCAAGGATGTGACCTGAACGGTGAGTTGGGGAGGTGACGGACTGGTTCAGACCAAAGGACTGAAACAGATCCATCAGTTTTGCTGTATTGCAATTAGTTGGATTGTCCCAGTGGAAGTTGAAGTCGCCGACCAGTACAGAACGGCCTTTTAGACAGTTCATGTACTCCAGCAGATCTGAAACTCTTCCAGAAAGATGGAGTCTTTCAGTTGGTTTTTCTTGCTGGGAGGGGGCGGTAAAGGCAGAAGACGTGAAGAGAGGATTTGGGGAAGATACAGTTAGTTGTACTAGTTCAAAAGAGGAGTGGACAAAGAGAAGTTGGAGTAGTGGAAACAGAGGGGATATAGTGTCAGACACCACAAAAGCGATGCCTCCACCACGGGTTGGCCTGGGAAAGCTGAGGGTGTGTAGCCAGGAGGGAAAGGTCACAGCACTTAGCTTCGTCACCGCTTGGTAGAAGCCACGTCTCCGTGATGCACATAATGTTGACGTGATTGTCAGCGATAAAATCGTTGATTGCAGTCCTTTTCTCCTTCGCACCAACTGATTGGCATTAAATAATGCCAGAGCCAGTTTGCTGTGACGACTTGAGACAGGAGATTTGAGAAGGGGCACAGTTATCAGGTTGGAAACAACAGCAGATTGGGGTGGTTTTTTGTTTAGGGAGGAACGAGGACGGCTGGTGACGGCAATCTTTTTCTGCTTTCTCCTCCCTCCCCTGCACCCTCGAACACGCGGCAAATCTACACCAATGCGTAACTGGCGCAACTTCAAGTTGAGGGTGGGGTCAAGGGCACAGGTTTTACTGCCAGCAGCTCGCCACGAGTGTAGGAGAGACGGGAGGGTGTGTTAAGGTAGACATGGCAGCGCGATGACAGCTGAGGGAAGGTGAGTGGGAGGGAGAAGATGGGTGAGATTTCTCACGCCTTGCAGCGGTGTTACAGTAGAGAGAGGGGAAAGGGGAGAGTGAGGTGGCGCGGCAACGGAAGACACGGGGAAGGAGATGATCCCTTGAGTGATGCACGTGCGCAGCAAAGGCGGAATAACGTGGAGGCAGCCATTATTTATCGGAGTACAGTACCTGCTGGTCTCACTAGAAATAAAAACCATAACACCCGAAGATCCGGAGGGAGAGAGGCACAAAACACTGACCAGAAAAGAGTCCACATCATTATAAAATCATCAGTACCACATTTACAGCAAACAAAGCACAACAGCCACAATAATCCATTCAAATAGGGAGAGCGAGGAAACTCAGCCTGTTAGGCGAAGGGAAGATAACTCTCGTAACTCTCTCTCTCTCTCTCTCTCTCTCTCAACCCGCCTCCCTTTTTTACGTTTTTATTATTTTCTTTTTAAGTTAATATCTTTCCCAAATCATTACTATAATGATGGAAGAATTGTTAGCCTGGACTTGTTTTCCCCCACCACTTCATTGGCCGCTTTTAATATTTGGTCAATCAGGGGGAGATTCATCTCTTGGGGAATCCAAGTAAAGGGTTTTTCTGCAAAATTTTAATTAGCCGGGCCAATGTTTGGGGTTTAGGAACAGCAGATATCCTTTGATCCCCCTTTACTTCCTTGAAGGGACCTAAGCCTGTAGGCTCAAAGTTTCCCCCTACATTTTTATATTGTTTCATAATTTTTTTTTGGTTTTTTCAGAAACATTTTTCCTCTAATATATATATATATATACGTACAAACCCCTTTTTTGGGCTTCCAAAATTTTTATTTAAATCAAATTTTTAGTTTGAAATTTTAAATTTAGCTGGGTAAAATACTTAACAAAATTTTTAACACAGCAGGGTATTTCGTTTTTGCTATATAAAAATTTTTTTAAAACGTAAAAAAAAAAAAGGTAGCAATTGAAAAACCAAATAACCCAACGCGCGAGCTGTTCCAACTTTGGGAAAAAAAGGGAAGTTTAAAAATGAAAAAAAAACAAATAAAAAAGGGAAAAAGCAAAAGCCCCAACCAAAATTTGGGGGAAACGATTACTTTAGCAGAAATTTGATTTAAAGGCCTAGAAAAGAAAAAATTCACACAAAAATTTTTTTTAGAAAAAGAAGGAAAAACAATCTTCAAACACACACGCCCCACACAAACTCTTTTTTAAATGATATATTAACAACTTTAACCCCAACACACCGCCACATCAGCAACGCCAAACCCCCACAGCAACCCAAAAAATATTTTAGACAAGGGGGAAAGAGGCTGAAACCTTTTCCCGCCTACAAGTCTTCCCACAAAAAAAAAAACAAAAAAAACCCAAAAAAACTGAGACACCTTTACTCTTACCTCAGAGAAGACAGCAGATGATGAAGATCTGGGGGCAGTCTGAACGTGCAGCTGACAACCCCAGGCAATTATAGGAACACGTATTGA
This sequence comes from Conus ventricosus, assembly GCA_018398815.1. Lineage (NCBI taxonomy): Eukaryota > Metazoa > Mollusca > Gastropoda > Neogastropoda > Conidae > Conus > Conus ventricosus. The sequence goes on from CM031610.1 coordinate 60,454,709, forward strand.
GGCAGCCCACGCACAGGCTGACTCATTGGGCGTGGTTGACGCAGACTGATTTCAGTTCACTCCCGAGGATTGTAGTCCTCACGTTGATAGGACTGCTTTTCTGTTATTGATTGAAGATAACGTCAACCTGTGAGGGGGATGGAGGGGGCGGGGGGTGGGGGATAACTGAACGCTGACAGTAAAATTGTCGACCAGAGGTGGCGACTTTCAACGCATTTAATGCCGGATTAAGTTTTTTCCCTCTCTCCCCTCTCTCTCTCTCTCTCTCTCTCCCCTCTCTCTCTCTATCTCTCTCTCTCTCTCTTCTCTCTCTTCGGATATCAATTTTTACCAGGAACCGAGGAATTATTCTTATTCCTATTTGCGGATGATATAGCACTAATTACACGGACACCAGCTGGACTACAGAATCAAATTAAAACCTGCAAGAAATTTCTGATCACATAGGGTTAACAGTGAATCTGCAAGAAACAAAAATCATGGTATTTAGAAAAGGAGGATACCTAGCAAACTGGAATAATGGTATTATAAAGGAAAAGAAATTGAAGTTGTTAACAGCTATAAATACCTAGGTTATACATTAACAACTAAACTTTCTGTCGATATCTCACTCTCAGAATATGCAGGCAGAGCGAAAGGAAAGATGATAGAGATAATGAAAACTATGTATAGCTTAGGGCATATAGACATGAAAATCTATTTCAAACTTTTCGATTCACAGGTTAAACCATTACTTCTATATGCAGCAGAAGTATGGGGACTAATTAACTATTCAGCAGCAGAAAATGTACATTTACTCGCAAGCAAAAAATACCTAGGGGTAGGAATGAAAACACCAAACTACTTAGTATATGGAGAGTTAGGTAGATACCCAATATTCATAGATAGTACAATAAAGACAATTAGATATTGGCTAAGACTGGTAAAAATGACACCGGACAGGATACCGAAGCAAGCATATGAGAGGGAAAAAACAGAAGTAAACAAACCACAAAATTGGGCTCTAGGAATAAAAAGATGTTTAGACAGTTATGGGTTTTCATAAGTATGGAACAATGAGGGGGCAAGAAATGAACACAGGTTCATTAATGAGTTAAAGCAAAGAATGATAGATTGTTTTAAACAAACATGGCATGACAAAATTACAAACAGCGAACGATTTACTACGTATTATTCGTTTAAAACCTTGCACCAAACAGAAGAATACTTACACGAAATCACTATAGCAAAGTTCAGGAAAGCATTGACAAGAATGAGGCTAGGAATAAATGAATTGCATACTACTAACAAGAGGTATATAGACAATATAGTGATTACAACATGCCCCTTCTGTCCAGTGGAAGAAACAGAAATACATTTCCTAACAATCTGTCCAAACTACAGACAATTAAGAGAGAATACATATCCAAACATTTTAAAAACTTGAATACAATTAGACTAGAAAATTTACTACAACATGATAACATAGATATCACACGTGATATCGCAATGTATATCTTTTATGCACTCAAAGCCAGAGAAAATCTATTATAAGAAAATAAAATACCAAGAGGGCTGGCAATGTTACCTAAACATATCATAAGATTAGAAAAATGAAATATAATCATGATACAGATGAGAATGGAAGATGGAACTGGAAGAAGAATGATAGCATTTGTGTAAAAGAATGAGGTAAAAGTGATAGACTATCTAAGGAGAGACTGGAATAATGCTGAACAATTAATGCTGAACAATTAATGCTGAATAACTGAGAAAGATTGGACAAATGTACATAAGTGAAATATCTGAAAAAGGATGACGTTCTTGCATATGCATATATATTTTATACAAGTGCATGGTGACGGGAAGGTGGGATCATGATAACAGAAGGATGGAAGTAATTTAGAGATGTATGTTGGATGAATATGTATAACATGTATATATGTATAAGTAGACATGGATTAGAAGACAGGAAAACATAGACCAATGTATATACAATAATAGAAATAGACACTTAAAGATAGTAAGTAAATAATATAAGTAAATAATAACGTACATATATGCACGAGCATAACAAAGATTAAGCCAAAACCGAAACTAGGTTATTATGTTCAGAACGAAGCGAAGGTCGTGGTCGATCTTACGCTGAATGTGGCACGTCCTCTGTACGAAAGCAAGAGAGCGTTCCGCATGCAGCCTAGAGTGACCAGAACATGGAAAACATAAAACAAATAATCTCAAGAAGGTCTATGTTTTCGCTGTATTTATATGCGTCTCGGTAATCTTGCCAATACCGAATGTTTGAAATGTGCTGACAGATAAAAGATGTTGGCATGCAGGTAACATGTTCAGGGCTTTGGGACTGCGAGCTTGCGTGTTCGGCCGGCGCGCCCCGTGCGGCTCGCGGTCTCCCCCCCCCCCCCCCCCCCCCCCCCTCTCTCTCCTCTCTCTCTCTCTCTTGCGCTCCCGCTGTGGTGGGGGGGGGGGGGGGGGAGGACGCGGGGCGGGCGAACAGCAACAAGGCCTGTTCTTAATTTTTGGTATGTTCTTGATTGCAATGAAGTCACTACATTGTTCAAACCCTACCCTAACCCCATCCTAACCCTAACCCTAAACTTAACTCAAGTTTTGGAGAAAAAAAAAGAAAAAAAAAACGATCTCTGAAAACAAGGCCTTCACAGAGAGAGAATTGGGAATCCCCAATTCTGAGGCTGGTATCTCCTTACTGAGACTAAATTTATGCAAGCGAATGAGAACTATGTTTCATTTCATTTCACACTGTTTTCTTTGGAAAAATCGAAAATTTGACGCTACGAACTCTTTGTTTTACAGACCTTTGGCCTCCAATAAATGGTGGGGTTTTTTAAACGCGCGTCAAGAGTCAAGAGTCTCTCTCTCTCTCTCTCTCTCTCTCTCTCTCTCTCTCTCTCTTGCAAAAGACCTCTTTGGTAATGCAATAAAATATCAAAGTGTAAAAGTGTCTCTCTCTCAGGCTGGTTTTCAACGAAATTATTTTTACAGTAGGTCACATGTTTCCCTTTATTGGGGGTCTATTCAAAAGCAGCTTACTTTAGATCGAAAGTTATATGTTGCTTTCATAGACTTTCAAAAAGCCTTTGATTCTATCAATAGAATTTTTTTGGCCTATTCTATTAAACAAAAATGGGGTCCAAAGGGAAAAATGTTTAGATACATAATGAGCATGTATGATAGAGTGAAGGCTAAAGTCAGGTGTGGGGAGAAATTGACGATTACTTTCCCAATGTACTAGTGGAGCAAAAACAAGGAGATGTATGCCTTTCCAAATTTACTATTTTCTCTGTTTATCAATAAATTTAATTCTGAATGATAACTAATGCGAGGCACGGTGCAAAATTTTTACTTCAGAAATTAACAGTTATTAATCCTACTTCTTGCAGAACATTTAATTCTGTTGTCTGATTCTGTCTTTGGGCCCTACAAACGCAGTGAAATAGTTTATTCGATTTATACTTCGCTTCAATTACGGGTAAAATTTTTGAAAAGAAATTAGAATCGTTGTTTGACAGGGTGGATTTTTAGGTGTTCGAAAACATGGATCTTTGAGGGGAATCCGTATGCCAGTCGTTAACATAAATTACATGTTCATTGTGGGAATTTATTTTTCAACACGGCTAAGTTTCTTGCTGCTTGTAAAATTGTTGCAAGCAGAGCTGAGCATACTTTGTTACGCATTATGCAGAGTTATCTAGTTAAGAAATACGTTTTACATTTTATTTATCAATTGTTTGATTCATTAGTCCAACCCATTGTACAGTATGCTGCTGGAAGTATGGGGTTTAGAAAATTTTTGTCCGGGCATTGTGAAAAAGTCTGTTTCTTTTCCCTGAAAAAAATTTCTTGGTTTGTCTTCGCAGACACCAAATGATTGGATTTATGGTGAAACAAGTAGATTTCCGATATATTTAAAACTTTGTCATGAAAATTTTATAGGTTATCAGTTAAACGTTATTCGAAATGGAAGATACAAGATTACCAAAGATAGCCCGTAAGATGTTATGTAATTCAAATACGAGGGCAAGGTGAACCGGGTAACAAAAGTTCAGGAGATTACGTGAGTCAGGGCTGCGAAATGCGTGGGTTAAACAGTGTGTTTGAAACAAGACTGCGGGTTTTTTTTTTTAATGTACCGTACCAGACTTATCGATTGTAGATGGCAAGACTGGGATGCTCACATTTAAAATAGTAATAGATTTAATTTTTATAGACACTTCATCTATTTACATGATATCCCAACCCATTATCTATGAAAATGGACAGTCATTTGAAGCACACAAAGTCAAGATTTTTGATTCGGATCGTCTGATATTAACGCTCATCAGTGTCGTTATTTATGGGCAAGTGTACATAGATTGATTTCTTTGTCCTTTGTACCTGAGGGTCGTGAAAGCGAAGTTCATTGTGTGTTTTGCTGTCCAGCCCTAGATCACTTGGAAACCAGTTTATCTTATCAAAATGTTTATAGACATCACTCTATATTTAAATTTATATTACTTGTCTCTTCTGCCTGCGAAGATGTATAAACCAATTTGTCATCTGTTTGTATAAGGCGTTCCAAATCCGCTCCATTTGTGTACGTGATTGATCTCGTTCTCCTTTTCTGTGTTGAATGTACGGTTTCTTGTATTAACAACTGATTTTGTTTTCCTTTTTTTTCTATCAGATGTACAATTCTTTGTTAATGCATTCAATATATATATATATATATATATATATATATATATATATATATATATATATATATATATATATATATATATATATATATATATATACACAAATGTCGCTCCCACTGTGGTTGAGCACTTTTTTTAAAATTGCGTTGATTCTGATCGCTATTCTCTCTCTCTCTCCCTTTCTCTCTCTCTCTCTCTCTCTCTCTCTCTCTCTCTCTCTCTCTCTCTCTCTCTTATATATATATATATATATATATATAATATATATATATATATATATATATATATATATATATATATATATATATATACATACATGTGTGTGTGTGTGTGTGTGTGTGTGTGTGTGTGTGTGTGTGTGTGTGTGTGTGTGTGTGTGTGTGTGAGGGGCTATGGCCTTTTTGAAAAAAATATCCGTATCCGTCTCTCCCTCCCTCCCTCTCTCTCTCTCTCTCTCTCTCTCTCTCTCTCTCTCTCTCTCTCTCTCTCTCTCTCTCTCTCTCTCTCTCTCTCTCTCTCTCTCTCCTAAGTATTGACCTTTTTTCTCCCCATGTATTGATCTAAGATTTGTTTGGTGAACGTAATCTGGTTTTCCCTCTGTGTGTGTGTGTATGTGTGTGTGTGTGTGTGTGTGTGTGTGTGTGTGTGTGTGTGTGTGTGTGTGTGTGTGTGTGTGTGTGTGTGTGTGTGTGTGCTGTACTGTGCTCTGTGTGTGTATGGGTGTGTATGTGTGCGTGTGTGTGTGTGTGTGTGTGTGTAGGAAGGAATTCTGTTTTACGTCTCGTCACACATATAGGTGATTGCAGACGTCTAAATAACATATTGTTTACAATTTTAGACTATTATTATAAAAGAAAAGAGGACGATGTGGTTACATGGAACATAAATAAAGCATAGATGAATTGTAGGACAGTAACTATGAAAAATTAGATAAAAATAACTAAAATAATCTAACTTACGATTATGATTATAAAATGTTCCTTAATGGACTTCCCAAAAGGTTACTCGTTAATTTAACAAGAGAAACAACTGGCAACGAATCTAAAAAGTCAAACACATTAACATGCCCAGTGTCAGCACTTGGTATAACACCATTCAAAAAGGGTTTCGTTAGTTCACAATCAAAAATCACATGTTGAACTGAAAGATCCCACGACACACGCACTTAACAGTCTGGCAATACTTGGTTCGTAGGGAATTACATAAAAGTCTAAAAGTCAGGCTAGAAACCGGTCGGCTAATTGACACAAAGTTTGACAGAGTTTGCTGACGAGGTTTTGATGAGGAACTGTATTGACTCCAGAAATCCCTCTCGATTATATGATTAATTTCCTTGTATGATAAAGGACAATCAACCTTAATACTACCAAATATATTCTTTGCTCCCCTTTTTGCTGCTCTATCTGCTTGATCATTAAAAACGAAGGAGGTGTGCGATGGAACCCAAGAAAATACAACATTAGTACCTTTCATGTAAAGACAGTGCAACATGTACTTAATCTCAAATAATAATTCCTCTCTTTGTGAATTTTCAAAACAATACAAACTTTTTAATACTGACTGTGAATCAACACAAAACAGGATATTAAATATTGAGACTGGCAAGGAAATTAAATAATTTAATGCCATCAGGACAGCAACTAGTTCAGCTGTAAATATGGAATGACCCTTACCTAAATAATATGATTTTTCAGCTTTGCAATCTGGAATTACAAAGCCAGATCCCGCACTACCATCATCAAGAACTGAGCCGTCAGTGTATACTTTCAAATAGTTAGTAAACTTTTCTTCCATGTCAATTTTGACAGATGCTGCTAACACATGCGGCGAAATCGCTTTATTTAGATCAGAAGAAAAAATGTTAACTGTTACTTCCGTTAGTTCCCAAGGGGGTACCGGCGGAACCAGTACGCGAGGCGCTACCTCGTATGGGTCAATCTTTGATGAATTAAAAACGTCTGAAACATATGAACGAAGCGTCTCTAAATTTGAATTTTTCTGTGCATTTTTCGAAAAATCAATGTCGGATCGTGTATTTAACTCTTCAAGGTCGTCCACCGCAATCCGTCTCACTACATATTTTACAGAACTTATTTTCCTTTCTTCATCAAGTGGCAAAAGGCCTGCTATCTTATAAGCTTCAGAGGACTTAGTGTGCACAGGTACACCCAGGGCCAACTTTACAGCTTTACTGTCAATTCTTTGAAGTTTCTTTAAATGCGATCGCGAAGCAGAAAAGAATACTTCCTGTCCGTAAGTCAATCTTGATCGTACAAGACTGGTTGCTAAATGCAACAAAACTTTAGGATCCTGTCCCCATGGAGAATGACTGACAATTTTTAGAAAATTCAAACTTTTAACTGCTTTAGTAACAATTGAGTCAATATGTTTTTTCCAGTTTAGTTTTGGTGTAAGTAGGACACCTAAAAATTTTACTTCAAGTTTATAAAAAATTTCCCGTCCTCCCAGAAAGAATATAGGCAGGTTACTTGGGTTATATCCATTGTTAAAGAGAACCAAATGTGTCTTTTCAACAGAGAATTGAAAGCCATTCAAATGCATATAACTATTTAATTTATCCAGCTCGTGCTGAAAGAGCTTCTGAATATAATTTATGTGACGTAAATTTGTTCTTTTCTTTAAAGATACATTAATCCATATTGCAATGTCATCAGCATATTGAGCTACCTTGGTATATGATGAAAAACATGTATATAAGTCATATAGCATTACATTGAATAACAATGGGGAGATTATAGAACCTTGTGGAATTCCCATATTTATAGATCTTGAGGATGATAAAGTCACACCAACTTTGGTCATTATGTGTCTCCCACTTAAAAATGATTTCACATAATTGTAGACGTGACCAGAAAGACCAATTTGTTTTAATTTATATAATAATCGGCTGTGCCACACTCTATCGTAAGCTTTAGTAAGATCAAAGAAGGAAGCAAGGACACTTTTACGTTTAGCAAACTGTTTCTTAATTTGAGTAGTTAGTCGTGTCAGGTGATCAATTGTACTTCGTCCTTTTCTAAATCCAGATTGATGTGAAGAAAATACATCATTTTTTATCACAGTAATAGGCCATTCTAAAATTTATTATTTTTTCCATGACTTTTCCAGTATGAGACGTGACTGAAATGGGTCTATAGCTAGACGTCTCAGACCGAGGCTTGCCCTGCTTTAGAATAGGAGTCACAATAGACGTCTTCCATATATCGGGAATTTGTCCACATTCCCAACATTTGTTAAATAATTTATGTAAAATGACTATCCAGTTCTCTGGTAAATGGTTTAACATCGTGTAAGAAATCCCATCCAAACCAACTGAAACCTTTTTATTTCCCAACAGACGGACAGCATTCCTGACTTCCTGTAAAGATATTGATACATTTATAGTACTGTTGTTGTTTGGTACAGGATCTCTATAGTTATCAGTATTTTTTTCTTTCAATCTAAACGACTTTTGCTCATTAGGCAAACATTAGAGTGTGTGTGTGTGTGTGTGTGTGTGTGTGTGTGTGTGTGTGTGTGTGTGTGTGTGTGTGTGTGTGTGTGTTGTGTGTGTGTGTGTGTGTGCTGTACTGTGCTCTGAGTGTGTGTGTGTGTCTCGCTGTGTGTGTGTGTGTGTGTGTGTGTGTGTGTGTGTGTGTGTGTGTGTGTGTGTGTGTGTGTGTGTGTGTGTGTGTGTGTGTGTGTGTGTGCTGATGTCGATTCATAATGAGACACATGTAGCCCCGAGTGGAAGGCCCATGATGATCCCCCCTCCCTCCCGCCCCCATCAGAGGCTAGAAAGAAAGCAGAAGTATATCTGTCATGGGAGAACAACAGCAGACTCCAGGAAACTATCATCAAATTCTTAGATTAAAAAAAAACCGACAAGCAGGACAAAGAAGCTGTAACAATGAGAATGGGTCTTTAAACTTTGAAGGAACAGTCAAGGCGCCAAGCTGTCGATGCCCACCAACGATGAATACGGTGAAAACAGCCAAGGTCACCTTAATAGAAAATGGGAAATAATAGCTGAGAAGGAAGCCTTTGTCTGTTTTGCCGAAAGGTATGCAAATGAGGACAGCAATAATATAATCAGTTAACTGGAAGTATAAGGGGACAAAGTGAGAGTACCAGGAAAGAACCAATGCCCCCAGGGTGGGCCTCATGAAGTCTTACACATGATCAACACAAGCTAGCACTGCATCAGCTGAAAGTAACACAGTCATGTGGCACAGAGGCACTACTAACAAAATGCTCAGTTACTTACGTAGCGCACCAACGAACAAGCTACAGCAGACTTTAACAGCAATGGGAAGAAAGGGGTTTGTTTAGACGCTAGGACAAGAGCGGAAAATACCTATACCAGACTACCAGATGCTACTCGAATAGTCTAATCAGCTGGGTGGCGAAGGCGTTGAAAGGAAAAAAAGGGCAGTTCTAATGGTGCCTTGAAGCCAACAATCTCCTCACTACTGTGTGGGCAGGTCTCAAACGGTTCTGCGGTACAAACCACATGCCTTTCACAGGAATGCAAAGATGCCTTCCGAGCGATGCCACCGATCTGACTGTTCATGGGCTTTCAGAAAGCTTTTGATAATATATGGAGAGCCAGCACCTTGTCAAGCTAATATGCTGACGGGCATACCACACAGCACATACGAAGGGCAAGAGTCTTTGTTGATATATCTTAAGGAACAAACGCCTGCTACGCCAGATGGTGGAGTGCTCTCTCCGTATCTTCTTTGTTTTTTGTCAGCAACTTCGGCTCTGAACTACAAAAAGTTGAAGGGAAGGGCAGAAGACTGTTGTCTCTCTGTCAACAAGCCTAAAAGCCACATATTGCACAGGCAGGAACAGAGACTAGCATTTACTCGACACATTGAGGACTCCAGCAGGTTGCTTTTCGGCACCAAAGGATAGGTAGTAACGAAAACATATGAAGAAACAGTAAGACACCACCTTGAAGGAGGCTCCATGTTCAGCCAGCGCCAAGTTCTGTACAGAGTGCCGAACAAGTTCTTCCGCCTTTTCACAGATGCAGCAAAGTCCGCGTCTATCAAAGACACGGAGAAAACAAACTGAAATCCAACGTCTCAGTGAGAGAAGAAACGCGAGGATTTTTGTTCTGGCTGAGAGGGTAGATGTCTTCCAGACCATCCCTTAAACAGAATCTATTTTATAAAGAACCAGGCTGAAACAGAGCGGCCTTGTCCACGTAAGGGTAAGATTCGTCTAGGAAGTCCCCAGAAGTGTGTCTCCTCCGGTGGGTTGCCTCTTGACGGCTTGACATTGACTGCTCCCTGTGGATTGCCGGTGCCGGGGCTGCGGCGAGGCCGACCGGGCTGTGGCTGTGGACGGGGTGTCGGAATGAGCGGCGTGGTGCACTGCCTCTGAGGTGGCGCAGAGGTTGGGACAGCAAAAAAACAAAACAAAAAACCAAAACAAAAAAACATCTTGCCCATCAGAGCCTAACAGGGCAAAGAATGACTACAAGTGCGACTACGAAAAAAAGAAAAAAGAAAAAAAGAAAGAAAGAAAGGGGAAATGAAGGAAAACAACAACAACAACAATAGCAACTAAAAGGAAAAAAAGAGAAAAGGCCGATCAGCGAACACGAAGAACACCCACTCCTGTTGGCCAAACACAATGAAAAGCTGTATCTGGCCTGGCATTGGCTGTTTGTGGTGCTGGAGAGGGTTGGGGACTTTGTGAGGTTCCAAGGAAAGCTGCGGTTGTACCATGCCAGCCTGCTGCTGATGGCGTACATTCATACGCCAGAGAACGTGTGCGGCTGTGACCTCTCCTGTAACTCATAGAGGGTTCAGAGGAGTTTAGTCTGCAAATATCTCAGTTCTTCCTCCTCGGGAAGCTTGGGAGTGAGTCTTGAAAGGATGTCACCATTTCTCCTTACTTGCCCCAGGATCCTGAACGAGCAGCTTACAGCAGGAGCCGGAATAGCTGAGTGGTAAAGCGCCAGACTCGTAATCTTGGTGATCCTGGGGTTGCGGGTTCGAATCTCCGCCCGGCCGTTTCGGTACAGGGGATTTTTCCCTCGGAGTTAGCATTGGTTCTGACTCCATTTCCCATACAGTCCTTCGAATGAGACTATAAACCGAGGTTTCGTGTGTGAACGCACGCACAACATCTTGCACACACGTGGTGTTTGATTGACATCTTCTGCCCTCGTAGACCACTCAAGTGTTTGTCATCCCTCTATATCCGCAAGGAAACCTCTTTGCTCTGCAAGGGTTTTAGGAATCTTGCTTGATGTTGCCGCGGTTGACTGACGTCATTTGGACTCTGCTTCATTCTCCACGATTTGACCGACATCTACTGCGCTCGTAGACACTCTCTCTCTCTCTCTCTCTCTCTCTCTCCTCTCTCTCTCTCTCTCTCTCTCTCTCTCTCTCTCTCTCTCTCTCTCTCTAGCAGCAACTTCCTAGGCACTAAATAGTTAGGCAGATAAATATATAGACAGACAAACAAACATAGACAAACAGATAGATAGATAGATAGATAGATAGATAGATAGATAGATAGATAGATAGAAAAGCAGACAACGAATTGTGTGTGTGTGTGTGTGTGTGTGTGTGTGTGTGTGTGTGGTGTGTGTGTGTGTGTGTGTCTGTGTGTGTCTGTGTCCATGTCTGTGTATATGTGCATGGGTGTGCGCTTGCATGTGTGTTTAGGGGACAGAGAACACACAGCGCGGACACGCACACACACACACGCACACACACATACACACACACACACACACACACACACACACACACACACACACACACACACACACACACACAACACAGTTTGTGGATGAATGTTACTTTAAAAAAGAAAACATCAAAAAGGTCTATAAATTTTATAAAAAGAGCATATCAATGTGATCTAGATAATATTGCTATGTATATGTCTGAAAATGGTTTAAGCTTATCACCTCAAAAATCTCACATGATGCTATTTGATGCTAGTGGATATGTTCACAATGCCCCAGAATTCAAAGTTAACAACATCACACTTAAATAACGCTTCAAATATTAAATTTCTTGGTGTTTATATAACGTCTAAGCTCTCTTGGAATCTGCATTTAGAACATGCTGTAAATCAAGCAAGAAAGTCATTGAACCTTCTAAAAGTCATAAGCAAACAAAGCTGGGGTCAAGACACTAATACATTAATTCATTTGTCCTCTGCTTTAGTTAGATCTAAATTGTCGTATGCACAAGAGGTTTTCTTTAGTGCTCCAAAATATCTATTGAAAAAACTGCGGAGCATAGATTGCAAAGCATATAGAATAGCCCTTGGCGTTCCATTTCATGGTTCCATTATAGGATCTTACCATGAAGCAGGTGTTTTGCCTCTTGATGATCAGCGAAAATTAGCCTGTGCTAAATACATTTTAAGATGCTCTACCATTCAAAATTCAAACCAAATGGAACTTGAAATTAGGTCCGATATTCATTTTCCTAAGCGTGCAAAACGTATCCGATCTAATAAAACTATTCTTACCTTTTCTCTAAACTATTGACAAAATTAAACACTGATCAAAAGAAATTAGCTGTGCGTTTTCCAATAACTCCCATCCCAAACTGGGAGCTTTTTAAGGCGAAGTTTGACTATAACTATACACAATTGTCCAAATTTGATAACATCAATGTTCTTGCATATGAAGCTAGATCCCATATGATGATTTTTATCCCAATCATCTAAAAATCTTCACTGATGGTTCTTTATTAGACAATCAGGCAGGCTGTGTTTTGTTATCCCCACTTTAAAAATTGAGAAATCTTTTTACCTTGGTAAGGATTTCTCCATTTTCACAGCTGAATTAATAGCAATTTTAATGGCTATTCAGTATGTCATTGATACACCATTCAATTTCTATGGTGCACTCTTTTGTGTAGACTCTAAATCAGTTCTCCAAGCTTTAGAATCAACAAATCCTAAAAACCGGGCTGAAGTCATCACAGAAATTAAAGTACTTATTCATGTTCTTATATCAAGGGGAATCGCCGTTGATTTTTGTTGGATCCCATCTCATTGTTCAATATCTGGAAATGAATGGGCTGATCGTACAGCTCGGGCAGGTGCAAAAAAATCTTTTAAATCCAAGGATATTCCCATTCTTTTAAGTTTACAAGAGGATACTCTTTATTACAAAAAGCTTCTTTTGAAAATTTTGAAAAGATATATAAAGACTACATGCTTCCCAAAGTACATAAGCCTAATTCTTCAATAAAGTGTTGTTTAAACGCTCGATCACAAAATTTTTCAAAACAGAATTCATTAATAAATTATACATTTTATCAAAAAAAATGTCAATAAACACCCAAAACACCGCAAAACAATTGTTTCACTGTTTTACAGACTTAGGTTAAACGCTTTCAAAACCAAGTTCATGAAAAACGTCCAATGTGTATGCGGGCTGTTGATAGTTATACAACAACACATATTTTGTACTTTTGTCCTTATTTTGAATCAGCTCTATCAAAATTCAGAAACGATGAATCTAAATGCATTTTCCAAGAACCTGTATTTCTTTTGAACTTTGTTCAGAACTTAATGATAAGTCCAGTCGGCTCGTTTCTATGATTTCTGCGTATTTTAGACTGTTTTGTTTTGACTGTTGCAGTTTGATTTGTTAATGTTGATTTTTGCTAAGGATTGTTCTTATGTAGTATTTCCACTAATATTTAACACACACACAGGCGCACACACACAAGCGCGCACACACACAAGCGCGCACGCGCACGCACACACACACACACACACACACACACACACACACACACACACACACACACACACACACACAAGCACGCATGCATACTACACACTCATACACATATACAAGTAAACACTCATTTCCTGTCTAATATCACTTTAAAGTGAAAAGACGTTAAATCGAAGAACACAACAACAACAACACACACACACACACACACACACACACACACACAGATGCAGTGACCAGAGATTCTCTCTCTCTCTCTCTCTCCTCTCTCTCTCTCTCTCTCTCTCTCTCTCTCTCTCCTCTCTCTCTCTCTCTCTCTCCCTTTCTCTATGTATATATATATATATATTCCCCTTTCCCACCCGACACTCCCTCCCTTCCTCTCTCCCTCTCTCTCTCTTTTCCATGCAACAACACACACACTACAAGACGTATGAGTAAATGCACACGAGAAACCTTATGCACATTCACACATGCATGATGCACACATACATGCGCGTATGTTAGTGTTGTATGCTCAAATGTGTACACATAAGTAAATATGCAGGCACACACACACACACACACACACACACACACACACACACACACACACACACACACACACACCACACATACACACACACACACACACACACACACACACACACACACATACAAATACACACGCGCGCACGCGCACGCACACACACACACACACACACGCACACACACACTCACACACACACACACACACACACACACACACACACACACACACACACACACACACACGCGCGCGCGTGCACGAACACACGCACGCACGCACGCACACACACACACACACACACACACACACACACACACACACACGCGCGCGCGCGCGCGCGCGCGCGCCAGACATACACAATCGTATGGCACAAACTAGCTATCCCTACATTAGATTCTGATATAGCTATGCCTGGTTATAAAGTTATTCGTCTAGATCCAAAAGCTAAAATGGACACAGGTTTGTTAGTTTACTATAATCAGTCGATAACTTTAAAACAGAAAGGGAATCTGGAACAGTTTGGTGTCGAATCAATATGGCTAGAAATAAAAATAAAGCATGTCAGTCCCATACTTGTTGATTCATATATCGAAATCCGGCTGAAAGAATAAATTGGTTTGATAACTTTAGTAGAATGATGGACGCCGCTCTAATTGACAATGAAGAAATGTTTATATTTGGTGACTTCAATATTGACTTGTTAAAGCCTCAAAAACAATGGACCGAAATGTATATCTCATTAAATTTACACCAGATAGTGGATCGACCAACACGAATTACAGCTAATTCCAGTACTCTCATTGACCACATTTATGTCACATCTAAATATAACATTGTGGAAATCTCTTCTCCAGCGACTGGGTGCAGTGATCACTCCCCAGTTTGTATTACTTGGGGAAAAGGGGGTACAAATTCCAAAACCAGGTCATAAATCTATCCTATATAGGTTTTTAAAAGATTTAACGAAAAGGATTTTTTATTTGACCTGCTACATTCTCCTCTGTCCCAAATATACCATTATACTGATCCTGAAAAAGCAACAAATGTTTGGATTAATGTATTTTCCAATATCTACAATAAACATGCACCCATCAGAGCTAAACGAGTAAAATACCATCTTAAACCGCCGTGGATATCAAAGGAAATAGATAAAGAAATACACATCAGAGAACTTTAAAAGCAAAAAACGACGTTGGTTTTGCAAAACAGAGAAATTTTGTGACGTCAATGAAACGAAAAGCAAAGTACAAAATTTTCAAGAAATGGTATCCAATAAAAAAGACTCCAGAACTATTTGGAATGCAATCAACAAATTGACAAACAAAGGGTATTCACAAACACAACTTAACAGTAAAGATATTACCCCTGACGCATTTAACAACTATTTTGTTAACATTGCTGAAAACTTAATAAATAATGATGAATGCAAAGAAAATGATCTAGAATTAGTAACTGAATATTGTAAGTCAAAGAATATTAAATCTTATGTGTCAATTCCTTACATAACAATACCCGAAGTATTTGCATACTTAATGTCACTGAAACAATCGAAAACCAAAGATATTTATGACTTGGATCCCAACATAATCAAGTTGTCTGCACCAGTCATAACAGACTCTCTTACTTACATGTATAACCTATGTATAGAGAAAAACTGTTTTCCGGAATGTTTCAAACAAGCAAAAGTTGTCCCGCTGTACAAAACTGGAGATCCGTCCAACCCTTGTAACTACAGACCTGTATCTGTTCTGTCAATTCTTTCAAAACCGCTCGAAAAACATATCCAAAAATATTAGCTATCCATTTAAACAAATATGTTGATTCCCAGCATCAGTTTAGGAAAAATTACCATACTACTC
>CM031610.1:60470624-60473124 GCA_018398815.1 Conus ventricosus
ATTATAAGAAACAGATGTCAGAATGATATAGTTATTATCGTAAATGCTATAATTTTAAAAACAACTACAAATTAAATAATAACTTACCTTAAATGTCTTGTGATCCTCTGCTACATCCCATTGAGTATTTAATTCATCAAGAGCAGCTTTCAATTTTGTTTCTTTATCAGTCAATGATTTCATTTTTGTCCTTCTAGTTTTACTCTTTGTTTCTTTATCTTTCTCAACTCTTTTCTCTTTTTCGCTATTTGCTCTTCCAAATGTTCTTTTTTAAATGGAATACTGGCCAAAAAACTTTCAACAGTTCTTAGTGTTCCCGATGTTGTTGCCTGATCCGACATTTTGAAACTAACTGCATGTCTCCAAGAACACGTAACTATAAAGTGTCAATACCTTTTTATATGTCAACAGCAAGAAATAATGTCACCGGTCAAACCAAAAGTAAATGGGTTGCACAGGTAGAAATAAGTCACAGAACTTGCTTTGACATATATTTTTTCAGCAGAGCTGAGCTTGTCAACGTCTTCATGTCAACGCTGGCCACCGAAGACTGTTTGGTGTCGTGGCAAGATAAGCTGCCAGCAAGCCCGCCCCGCGAAGGTTGCAGTGAGCTAATTACAGGTATCACAGGAGCCACACGGACCACTGTGCCTGTTGCTGTCTAACACCACCTAATACGCCCTGCCACAATCCACAAACCCTGTAATTAGGTCTGCGCGCACAGTGTCTCGGTCAAGCCATACATGATTTCCAGATTTAAGTAGGATTTTCCACTCTATGTTTGTTACCGTTGACAGAGACGCATTTGTTGAATGTATTCATGAAAATGATGTTATTAAAAATGATCAGGAAAAACGCAGGATTAAACAAAAATTAACATCTGAAAAGTTTAGTAAATTAGTATTGAAAATGGATAATCCTACACAGTATGTTTGTTTGTAAAAAAATCGTTATTTTTTTGGTTATTGAAGTCTTACTTGTTAGAGAACGTATAAATGCCGCTTCTAGAGTCAACCGCTCGAAACTGGTTGAGAGCGGTTGAGCTAGAAGCGGCATTTATACGTTCTCTGGAGGAGGAGGGGAAGGAGGGGAGAGGGGCAGAGAGAGAGAGAGAGAGAGAGAGAGAGAGAGAGAGAGAGAGAGAGAGAGAGAGAAGAGAGAGAGAGAAGAGAGAGAGAGAAAGAGAGGGAGAGAGAAAGAGAGAATCGACAAGAGATGAATGGTTTGTTGGTACAGTCAATATCCTTTTAGAACATATTAATACACAGCAATGCATCTCATCTTCAAGTAAAAAATTTACCTGAACTGAAAAGTATAATAAAGCAACCTTCTTAACTATATGCGACAGTTTTGGCAACGTCACAACATTCAAGATATGGATTCAAGGTACCGAACATGCGCACCCGCGCGTCTGTGTTCTTTCCAGTGCCCATCTCCCCCATCTCTCCCGGGCCACCCCCCCCCCCCCACGGCCCGAAAAACAACGAAATGGCCAAGAGTGAGCAAGGGAAAGATTGTAATATAAAGGAAACAGGAGCTCTCTTCTAAAAAAAAAAAAAAAAAAAAAAAAATGTGAGCACAATCATAGAAGAGTACTGTATTCAGTAGCTTCGTGAACAGAATCAAAGCACAAACAGAAGCGTGAACAGAGTCAAAGCATGATAAATTATGTGGCGCAAACATAGCTTGAACAGAGCAAACAATAGTACCGCTGTTGCATTTTCCAGGACGGGAATGGAAACAGGGACATGACAGACGGGTCAGGGAGAGGAGCAGGCGAAGAGTGGGGCGGAGAGAGAGAGAGAGAGAGAGAGAGAGAGAGAGAGAGAGAGAGAGAGAGAGAGAGAGAGAGAGAAGAAGAAGGGCGATTAAATGAATAACATGGGCATACAAAGGACCGGGAACCGGAGGGAACGTGTCTAAATCAAGATGAAATACATTGGTTTACAGATCATTTTTGCTTCATCAGCACATACACAAGAAAAAAAAAAAAAAAAGGTGTGAAAGTATCACCTTATAACATCCACAGTTCAGTCATCTCTATCGTTGACCTCTCTCTCCTCCACTCCCCTCTCTCTACAGTCTGTGTATAGGCGCGGGAGGAAGGAGGAACGCGGACAAGGGACAACGGGGGCTAGAAGGCACTACCGTCACAGTGACAGTGACAGTCAAAAACGTGAACTTGAGTTTCTTCGTAATGTTGCGGTTGTTACCAACCTGCACACATGCGACACACCGCCATCCCAGCTTCGCCACACAGCTCTGGCATCAGCACACACATTGTCCCACACTTTCAGATTCCGTTCATTTTTTATCGGTAGACACGTATCACGCGCGCTCGCACTCGCGCGCGTGTGTAGGTGTGTTGATGGAGATTGAGTCAAGGGGTATGTGTGTCTGGATGCAATGAAAATGAATGAGAGCGCGCGCGTGTATGTGTGTCCACGCGCAAGCGCGCGCGCCTGTGGGGGAGGGGGAGTCCCAGAGAGAGAGAGAGAGA
>CM031610.1:60483124-60488124 GCA_018398815.1 Conus ventricosus
ATTCGGTGAATTCAAATTTTGTAGACTAGCTGGAAGAGAGGTCTCGACATATGGCTCGGGAAGTCAAGCTGCCTGGGTAAGGAAGCAGGAGATTTTGCGAACTAGAACTGCTGTTCAGCCTTGAAAAAGGGGCATCGATATAACAAAGAATGTTTTTTTGTTGACCTATTAAACCTAAACGATGCCTTGTTGAATTCAAAGCTGCTTAGAGGAATTATTTTTGTCCTTCTGGCCTTTCGTCTGTTGTTAGAGGTACGGCTGAGAGGAGTAGCTGTGTTGCTCGGCTATGGAGAGAATTCAGTCACTTGGGGTGGACATCACTATTCTCATCCCATAATTATTGTAGATGCGTAATTGATACGTGACATTGTGTGTACGTTGAAGAAAAGTTTCATTGCAGAACTATTGACATAACGCTTTCGTTGGGATAAGAGGAAAGGTTTTTTTTGCTTTTGTTTGTTTTTTTGTTTTTGTCTTTCTTTTTCTTAGATGATATTGCCCGTATTATTGAGTGGCATTGCCATTTTAATTCTTCATTCATCGGTACAGTTTAATGATGCTCATCTACCTATTCAGTAGATGTACTGTTCGTACGGAAGTTTTAAGAAGAGAGGCGCCTCGATGAGAACCAAAGATCACAAAGAGAGAGGATAAGTGTTGTCTCAATTTCCTAGTTAGAGATCGACTGCATACAAAGAAAGCATTCGCCATGTCCACTGATCTGACTGGCCGCCTTTCTGCCTCCCGCTCGCGGGCTTGCCACACTATGCTGCTAATAATGTCAAACTGTGCACTCACATGCAGAAAACTACCGACTGGAACCACATGTGATAAACGTTAAAAAAAAAAAAAAAACACCTTTTCAGCAGACTTCGCATTAGCGCTCATGACCTACAAAAAGAAAGGGGGAAGGTACATGAACACTGTGAGAGAAGACATAAAAAGAAGAAGAAGAAAAAAGAATGCTCAGCATGTGGTTTGGTCGAAGATGAAACTCATTTTCTGGACAGCTGCTCTAGATAGAAACTGCTACGACTGAAGCTAAAAAAGAAAAAAACAACAACAAAAAAAAAAAAAAAAAAAAAAAAAACAGCTATCAAAAGATTTGCTGAACTCAAACTTGCAAAAACGTATGCCCAAATGAAATGCTAAGCAGTGATGACCTACAAATTCATATTGCAAAACAGGTTCATGGTGGCACGAATTTGAAAAACAAAACAAAACACAGACACAACAATAATGGCTCCCTATACGGACCCACATTAACTATGGTCTATTCATTTATTACGGTGTCTAGGGCTTTCGTGACAATTAAAGTTTGAGCCTGAGTCGCATGTATTTCGCGCGCTGGCAAAGGGTACGTGCAGGCAGTGGACCGCCCTTCACTGAACTGCTACTAATGTACAGGCTAGCGTAGGTGATTACCACAGAGGGCGGCCCAGGCAGCTGAACGATTCTCTGGCAGTGCACGCGTGCGGTGACTTTGTCCACAGCAGTTGTAAGACGCGTACTAGACTTAGCGGGTCTGCGCCAAAGACGACTAGTGGGGAAGCGAGGTGAGATACTTGTACTGTTTGCGTGTGGGTGTGTTGGGGTGGGGTTGCAGGGGGGGGGGGGGGGAGGATGGAATAAATGGAGGACAGTGTGTGTGTGTGTGTGTGTGTGTGTGTGTGTGTGTGTTGTCAGTTCACAGATGTAAGTGTAACGGACCATAGTGATCCAAGTATGGCGTACATTATTCATACAAGATTATAGGTTACGGGAAAAACAGGAGGGGGGGGGGGGGGGATTGGGGGGGGGGGGGGGGGGTCAGGTTGAAGGGAGAAGACAGAAGTGCACATGTTCCCGATGCTGTGTTTATAAATTTAGTTGCTCAGGTTCTACATCAGTGATCAGTGCAGAATTGGTATCTTCTTTCGTAGATTTTACATTGCGTTGCGTTTTTAAGTGTTCATCTTTTTCGTCTTTTATTTTGATTTAGGCTTGTTGAGTTGTTATGAATGGGACAAGCGGCTTTATTCTCGTTATGATTGGTCCTTAATTGTGTGCAGTTCAGTTTTAAATCTCTCTCTCTCTCTCTCTCTCTCTCTCTCTCTCTCTCTCTCTCTCTCTCTCTATGTGCATGTGTGAATGACTGTGTGTGATGTGTGTTTGTGTATATGTGTGAGAGTGCATGTGTATGCGTGCATGCATGCGAACGAGCCCGCTCGCGCTCGCGTGTGTGTGTGTATGTGTGTGTGTAATAAGGTATTATTAGCATCACGCATGTATATGAATGCCTTTTGATATTGTTGGAAAATTAAACCATCACTGCAAAGCAAATTTTCTTTGAAAAGAGAACACTGAACTGAACTGAATCCCCCCCCCCCCCCCCCCGCCCCCCCCCCCCCCCCCCCCCCCCCCCCCCCCCCCCCCCCCCCCCCCCACCGGATCTATGTTGAAAACTGACCGGCATTCTGTTAGTTTCAGACTTGTTTGATTGCCTGTCGGTCTGATCGTCTGTCGGCAGGATAACTTCAGTCGGGTGGATCTATGTTAAAGTGTTCAGGGTGGTTTTTATAGATTCAGAATCTGCCAGTGCTGGAAAGTTTGGTTTCCGGAGGGGAAATGCAGATACACAGTCAAAAGTTCGTTTGATGCTGTGATATGCCACACAAGCTAAATTCCCAAATAGCCCTCTAACACTGTAAGAGTATATTCAGTAGAGCAAAGATACCTTTTGCCTATATAATGCATTCATCTTTGTTAGCGCTAAGGTATGTTTGACTGTATAATCTATCTCGGTACGTGGTGAGATACCATTTGGCTCAGTAGTGAATCTTCATTGGTGTAGGGATGGCGTTAGATGTACATGTGTACATTCTGTCCCCAGATACTGAATCTGTTCGGTATTGTGTTTCAGATGGAAACGATCACATCTTTCTTTACCGACCCGCACGACGATTACGTCAGTCCGTTAACAGGGTAGCTCTCATTGGCGGCTGGATCACGTCTCTGATTGTGTCCTGTGCTGTGAATGCTGTGGTCATTGGGATGGTCGCTCGCCTGTTCGATAAACAACCGGCAGTGAGAGCGAGACGCCTCAAACTGACCGCCATGCTGCCATGCTTTGTGCTGCTGTTTTTTGATGCTGTGGTACCAGCCGCAATGGCGGTTCACACACATCAACCAGACACTGCTGACATCGAGTCTCAGTTCACCTGTGAAGGCACACTAGCTCTAAATGTGATGTCTTACATGGGCATCTCTATTTCCAATATACTAGTGGGTGCAATGGTTCTGGCTGAATGGTTCTGGCTGAATGGTTCTGGCTGAATGGTTGAGGCTGCAGTCTTTCGTCAGGCTTGCTCCCGTGGTTCATGTATCAGTTGTGGTGGTGCTGCTCGTCGCATCCATCATGTATGGACTCGTCGTCATGATCCCCGTGTTCTTTTTGATTGACTTGAGAGATGAGACTTTGTCTTGTAACGATGGTTCGGTATTTGCGGACACCCATTATCCAGGCTACAGAATGATTCATGTCGCCACATTCCTCGTTCCTCACTGCTTAGTGTTCTGGGCCTGTCTTCTCCTCTTGGTGGTCTCCTTCACCAGGCCGAGCAGCACTCCAAAAGTTGACACCCAGATAGGTTCCAGTTCATTCTCACACCCACTATTCCAGGCTGCAGGCGACCTCGACACTACCACCGATGCTACAAACACCCACACTTCTCAGGGAAGTGACCTATTCCGCCACACGACCAGCAATCCTGCTGGAACTCAGCGACCGTCTGGGATGATGAGCACAGGACAAAATGTCCGGTTCCCGTGCTATTGTCTGTTGGCAGCGGCGGTGTCCTTTGCTTCAGGATTTGTGGTCTTCCTCAATGCGTACGTTAATCTCAGGCGTCAGTATGGAGATGCCGTCAACGTGTGGCTGTCTGGGCTGTTACTGGAATCTTTGAGGGGGGTCTTCTTGCCTGCTGCTGGCTGTTGAGGAGGGAGTTGAGGGCAGTGTGGATTTGCTGCTGTAAACGGCGTACATTATTCATATTCAGGACCCGGAGTGAATCCACTTTCCTGTCTCCTGCGTGGAAGAGTCCTCCCGTCAAAACTGGCAGCCCACCTCTTGTTGTTCTCGACAAACTCCAAGCACACTCTCTAAATTGCAGCATTCCTGCGGAACTGTCTTTTCAGACTGAAACTGCCAAAGTTCCCCTGCAAACGAAAGGATGTTACTATTTTCAGTGCCTAGGGACGAACATCATTAGAAAAGAGTTTACTTTTTGACATTAAGGTAACATGATCTTGTTTATTTGAAAGGTGAAGTGGATTTGAAACGGGGAACGAAGCTGACTAAAAACTACATTAATCTGGGAGTGAGGCCACTGCAGGCGGAAACTGAAGCCAACTCAAAAGAACGATTACTTTGCCGTCGAAAGAAACAAACAAACGCATTACAAGTAATAGTAACAGTAATTTACTTTTGAGTCTGACTTTACATTGTTTCATCTACGGGGTTTTTATTTTGTTTTTGCGTTTGGTTTGTTAAACTTGTGTGTCACTTTTATCTGTCAGTATTAATATACATGTTGGGCTACGTGATTGGTCGAATTGTGTAAAACTCCATACGACTGGTCGGAAAAACCATCAGCATTCGCAGTGTATCTGGTGCTGTACCTTTGTTACATTACAACCGTCTGCAGTTCTTCCAGTGGCGTTGTACAGCGATCATTTGCAAGTTTTTCAGTTCAGCGATTAATTCCACCAGTGGCTCTTCATATTTCATTTCAGTGATTAACTCTACCAGCGGCTGTTCATAAACACCATTTGTAAGTTTTTCATTTCAGTGATTAACTCTACCAGTGGCTCTTCATATTTCATTTCAGTGATTAACTCTACCAGTGGCTCTTCATATTTCATTTCAGTACATAACTCTACCAGCGGCTCTTCAATAAGACCATTTGCAAGTTCGTCTTTTCGATGATTAACCCTACCAGCGGCGCTTCATAAAGACCATT
>CM031610.1:60493124-60535624 GCA_018398815.1 Conus ventricosus
GTATGAAGTGAGTGAAAGGGATGTGGTGGTGGTGTATGTATGTGTGTGTGTATTTGTGTGTGTTGGTAGGGGATATTGCCAACTGATGTGGAAGTGGTGGGTATGTGTGTTTGGTTATTGTTGGATATTGATGCCTTGGGGGTGTAGTGTGCCCAGTTTGGCAATGAGATAGGATTCTTGAGTTGTGCGTTCAAAGCTGTCACTCTGTGACTGCCAGAGTGCCATAACTTTGACATGGTCGATGTTGTGTTGGGTGTGGTTGAAGTGTAGGGCGACGGGTTTGGGTCGGTGGTGGCGGATATCAGCCAGGTGTTCAGAGATGCGTGTTTCAAGTGTGCGTGACGTTTCCCCTATGTAGATCATGCCACACAGCTGGCAGTGGATGGCATATATGATGTTGCGGCTCTGACATGAGAATGTGCGTTTGACTGTGAAGGAGTATTTGGGGCCCTGTAAGATGGTGTCTGGTTTGGTGAGGGGGCAGATTTTGCAGTTGGGTTTAGAGCAGGGGTGAGTACCTGGTGGTGTAGCTGTGGTTCTATTCAAACTGGACCGCACGAGGAGGTCTTTGAGGTTTTTGTCACGTTTGAATGTGATCATGGATTTGGTATGGAAGGCGGGTTTGTGGTTATGTACAATGTGCCAATTGGATTTGAGGATCCTACAGATGGGGAGGGTGTGCGGGTGGTAGAGGAGGTAGGCTGTGGGTCTGTCTGTCTTGGTTGGATGCTGGGTTTCCAGAGCAGATGTTCTGGATACAGCTATGGTGCGGCGGAGTGCTGCATTAATGATGGAACTGGGGTATCCGCGGTTGGTGAAAAATTGTGACATTTTGGCTGCTTGTATTGTGAAGTCTTCCTCGCTGGAGCAGAGTCTGCGAAGACGGAGAAATTGTGAGTATGGGATGCTGTCTTTAGTGTATGGGTTGTGGGAGGATGAGTAGTCTAGGTATGCATGTGCGTCGGTGGGTTTGTAGAAAATGGAGGTTTTGAGTAGGCCTTCTTCAAGGGAGATGGTGATGTCTAGGAAGTTGACTGACTGCGAAATGGTGTAGGTGAGTCGGATAGATGGATGGAAGGTCTGGGCAAAGTTGAGGAAGTTGAGGAGGTCTTGTTTTGGCATAGATGTGGCTCCCAGTCCATCATCGATATACCTTTTTTACAGTTCAGGTGTGGGGCCTGTGTATGTGTTGAGTAGGCGGTGTTCCAAGTGTCCCATGAAGAGGCAGGCATAGGCTGGTCCCATTTTGGTACCATGGCAACACCACTAATTTGTGAGAATGTGTGCTTGTTGAATTGAAATGTGTTCAGGGTGAGGACTAATTTAGCGAGTCTGACCAGTGTGGTGGTGGGAGGGTGTTGTTGGTTGGGGGGCCGTTTGTCAAGGAAAAATGTGAGGGCCCTCAGTCCATCAGTGTGGGGGATGGAGGTGTAGAGTGACACCACGTCAAGTGTGAAGAGGAGGCTGGGTTGAAAAGTGGGGTCTGTGTTGTGCGAGTTAATCATGTTGAGTGTGTGAGTTGTGTCTTTGAGGTATGTGGGGAGAAATAAAGTTGGAAAAGGGGAGAAAAACGAAAGAAAACAAACAAAAAAAGCTGACAAGGCAGGGAATAGAAGGAAAAATATGGTTAGTTATAAGAGGGAAAAAAACAAAAAACAAAAATGAAGGAACAATTGAAAAGAAAGGTTAGAAAAAGGTAGGGAAATTAAAAAAAAGTGGGAAAAATCAGGAGAATGTGCAAAAATAGGAAAAGTAAGAGGGCAGGATAATGATGGAAAAGTAGGAAAACTTAGGAAAGATAGCAAAATGAGCAAGAAGTTTGAAAAATTAGGAGATAAAAAAATGAGTGAAAAGTTTACAAAAAATCCAAAACCAAACATAAAAAAGTCAATGCAAGAAAGAAAAATTAGTGAGCAGTGGAAAAAGTTGGGACAAAATTTAAGAGAATGAAAAAAAAAAAAAAAAGAGAGAGAAGGGCTATGGTGGAAAATGAAGTGAGAGTAATATGAAAAAACAGAAGGAAAGATAATGAAAGAGGGGAGGGAGGGGGAAGGAAGACGGTAAGAAAGCGAGAGAGAGGTGAAAGGAAAGAAAAGGAAGAACTGACAGAGAAGTAGGAAATCTTAGAAGAAAGTAAGAAATTGGAAGGGAAAGGGCGGGGTGAGGGGAGGGAAAGAGTGGTGATGGGGAGTTACAAGGTGAGGAATGAAGGATATTGAAAAACAAAATTAGACGAAGATAAAAATACGAAATAAAAGGGAAAAAAATGAAAGGAAACTGGAGGAAAAGTGAAAACAAAAGGAAGAGGAGAAGGCAGTAACATAAAGGAACACGTAAAAGAAGTAGGACAAGAGAGGTACTTTTGTCTACATTTGACCCACAACTGATGAATGTGTAGAAGAATGATACGATAGGCACAGAATACGCGTGTAGGAATGCAGAAGGGTATGCAGGTACACGTCCAACACCACCACCAGATTACAATGTCACCAGAAAATCAGCAGACAACTTAGCAAGCTCATGTGTGGTGACTATAATATTTCAAAGGCGTCTCGAGGCCCCCGTATCTATCTCCACCACCCCAAATCACCTTAAAGCGAAGAACTCTGTTATCTCCCCTTCCCTCCACCTACTGAACAAGCTGTTTAAATGTCCTGACCTCTATAACTGCTGCTCTCTCTGCCTACACCACGACCACATATGCACCTCTTGAGGTGAAAAGCGCATCCCAGAGATCTAATTCTGTCGGACAGTGCCGTGACAGTTCCAGTTAACCAACTCGTCACTTACGTGTTCAAAACTTGCACCATCATCCTGACGTAATATTTTGACATGACGTGTGGCATGCTTTACTGTGTGCATGTGGTCTAGCTCAATGCTACATTTAGTAATTCATTAATTAGTACCTCCATCTCTGCTTTGTAGAATTCGTAGCAAATGGTCAGATAGTGACCAAAGGTGGCTTGATATTTGTTACTGGTCCTGGACATAACTTATGAATTTTTTTTTTAATGTATAAAGAAATAGTTGCGAATGGTCATAATCAATAAGAACAATGTCATAACACTGATTGTAGAGCTAAAATGTTAATCGTAGATTTAGAGCAGTAGTTTGATGACATCTTCAAACATGGGCTGACCGGAAAATTCTTAATAACACTAATCACTTTGCTAAGTTTCATTTTTGTACATGTAAGAAAATACTAATGTTAAAGTTTCCAAATGACATACACACACATGCATACACGCACGCGTACGCACAAACGCATACACAGACGGACATCCGATACTGTTATTACATAGACCCGTTTGTTTATAAATACATATTCCTGTGCATGGCCATGGAATTTGTTGCTGTCAGCGAGTTCTGACGTGAGTCAAAATGATGATGCGATAGTAACGCACGCGGTGATGACGACGCACACGGTGTTGACGCATATGATGACGATGACTGCTTGATGTCTAATGAGAACCAAGATTACCGCCAGCATAGCAAGGATTGTATATTATGACTTTTGACAAATATTGTGAAGATGAAGAGGAAAACTACAGGTGTAAATCACTAGTTTCATGAGTCAATCACACGAAAGTGTACAGAATTCGGCCTGTTGTATAGTCCAATACATATGTCAGGAGACACGGACAGATGAAAGTAAACTTTACACTACCTTTTCTGTGATTCGGGTTCTTTTCGTTTAAGATCATCTTTGATAAAGACCAAATAAACATCAATGTTGTGTGTACAGGTCAGAACTTGGAGAGGCAATCCGTTCTAATCATATGCTGCTATCGTTTGTTCTCCACGTGCACTACAAACAGTGACCTCTTCCGATTGGTCACCAATATGACCGGTATTCTTGGGTGGGGAAAACACAGAACGAAAGACAATGAACACCACAAACAATGAGACAAAGAAGAGAAGAAGAGGTAGTAAAGAGTGAAAGATGCAGAGAAACACGTTGATGATGATGATGATGATGATGATGATGATGATGATGATGATGATGATAACGATGGTGTTGACAGTATTCACAGTTATAATGTTCGTGGTAATAATGACAATGATGAAGATTCCATGATACCGAAGGATGAGTTAAAAAAAAAAAGACTGAAAGAAAGCGATGACGTGGCGGATGATGACGACACGGCAAAGACAGTAATTAGTACTAATCATGGTAGTGTGACGTGTGGTGGGCAGGTGACGGGAGAACGTGACCAACTGTGATTGACAGCTGTGACCAGGCTGCTGTGTGACCAGAACAACAACAATCTATCCGAGTACAACTGCGAGGTAAAAATGAAAAAGAGAGAGAGAGAGAGAGAAAGAGAGAGATCCTATAATTTCGAAGACAATACCTACGTGCGCTTTTTCATATCCAGTCTTCCAGAGAGAGAGAGAGAGAGAGAGAGAGAGAGAGAGTCAATCTGTGATCGATTATTAGAGCAATGCATTGTAGAGCCATGCAAACTTGTCGCCACTGACGCATTTTCACCCTTCGTCCTGTACTTGGAATATTTCGCACATGCCCTTGCTTTGCTAGGATGATTTGTTGACCGACTGCACAAAAAGACCCTTTCACTCATCAAAAGAATGTGTGAAATAAGAAATGTTCTGCAAAACAACCGTTATAAATGTGAGCCACGGCACTCTTGGACCACTTAGTAACGCCCCCATTTTTTTTTCTTTGGTGGTAAAAGCTCTGTCATAAATGACTGCCCATAGCCAGAGGAGCACGGCGCAGAGGCTGACGAACTGTGACTACTCCTCGTGAAAACCAAAGATCAAGAATTGATGAGTGGAAAAGTGTCTTCGTCTTTCGCCAGTTAAGCGTCTCAGTGGACGTGTCAAACGCATTCACTAAGTTCCTGTTCATCTGATCGGCTTTTTGTCTTTTCCTGTTTTATGGATTGGCTGTCTTTTATTTGCCACACATGGCTGCCGATATGCTCAAACTCTCAAGTCTGAAGCACAAACATGTTGGTTTGCACGTGGGCAAAATCCAAGGGCAAGTGGTGGGCTGGAATCACTGTCCAGTGGACAACATGCCGGTATTCGTGAGTACCTGAGAAGACAACACCGCTGAAGAGAACGGCTCTGTCACGGTGCACGATGTCATGATGCCCGTAAATTGTTAGTGACCGGCTGTACTGCATGGGACTTTAAACAGACAACATGCTGATCTCCATGGGTACCTGGGAAGACAGAACAGCTGAACAGAATGGCTCTATCACGGTGCACTATGTCGTGATGTCCGGAAACAGTTGGTGATCCTCTCTTCTGCATGGGACTCTTAAAAAAAAGCGAACAGCTGGAACAAACAAACAAACAAACAAACAAACAAAAAGCACCCCCCCCCCCAAAAAAAAAAAAAAAAAAAAAAAAAAAAAAAAAAAACCCGAGCGAAATACTAATCTTGCCTCAATCGATCTGTGGTGAAAACTGACGGTGCATACTACTATTTCCAGTGCTGTGTGTTACCCTGACTGTCTGTTGTTGGGTCACTGCAAAAATCAGACGGATGTGGAGTTTTATAGCCTCAATATGTATAAGAGCTTTACGTGTTGGGTTTCATGGCACAGAAACGAAGATATGCAGACAAAAACCCCTTCGATTTTATTGCAAGCTACGCGGCCTAAAGTGTGGTCTTTCCACACTGAGTGTCTACCAACCACGTTAATTGCAGTAGGTGAGACATGTCATGTGCACGGCTGGCGTTACCAGGACGGACGTCTCATCATATACAAGGACACACCGAAGGCCAACCATTAAAGATGCCGCATGGACAACGTGAATGGGAACACAGTGTCCTTCACAAACTCGGGGGAAAGACAAATATGGCTTCAGGGCACAAAGTTTTCGAGTTGAACAGAGCGGTTGCCATTGAGACAAATAGGGACAGAAGGAAGTGTACCCCCACAACACTGACTACCTTTCCCTGCAATGTTTGCAACTGGCTGTGTGCCTCAAGAGAAAGTCTGCAATCAACAGAAAGACGCATTCTGTCGAATGATTCCCGCCGGCATATTAGTTTGTTAAACCGGACAGGTGATTCCATCACGTTAGGCGTTCAACTCTTTAGGGTATGTTTCACAAATGCAGTTATACTGTTTAACTCTGTAGTGTACCTTTACTGGTGCATGAATAAGACTCTGCAGTGTATCTGGATTGGTTCAGCTATACCATCTGACTTTGTGGTGCATTTTTCACTGATGCTGGGATTCCATTTGACTTTGTCGTGCTTTTTCACTGATAGGGGGATTCCATTTGACTTTGTAGTGTATTTTCACTGATGCGGCGATACCATTTGGCTCTGTGTTGAATCTTCATTGGTGCTGGTGTATCATTTAACTCTGTGATGAATCTTCATTGGTGCGGGTATATCATTTGGGTCGGTGGTGAATCTTCACTGGTGCAAGGAATATCATTTGGGTTGGTGGTGAATCTTCACTGATGCAGTAATATCATTTGGGTCTATGGTGAATTTTCACTGACGCAGTAATATCTTTTGGGTCTATGGTGAATCTTCATTGGCGCAGTAATACCATTTGGCTCTGTGGTGAATCTTCATCGGTGCAGTGATACCATTTGGCTCTGTGGTGAATCTTCATTGGTGCAATGATACATTTGGCTCTGTGGTGAATCTTCACTGACGCAGTAATACCATTTGCATCCATAGTGTATCTTGACTGATAAAACTTAATTGGTACGAGGTTGCCATTTGTCTCTGTGGGGATCTTCATTTGTAGGGGATGCTATTTGGGTTTGTTGTGTGTCTTCATTGGTACAGAAATAGTATCTTTAATTACCCACTATGGCGAAGTGGTTGGCGTCGTGGTCCCGGCAGTGAATTCGGAGGTTCTATCTCATGTGAGCCATTAATTTGTTGGATTTTTCTGCTCCAACCAGCTCCTATCTAGAACTGAATTTGCTATTGACTCAATTAGAAAGATGGGACCACACAGTCGAGTTTCATCCACATCCCTGAGAGTGTCTGATATTTCTGTGGTGTGGGGGCATGTCGTTGAATGGACATGGTGGCGCCTCCTAGAGGGAGAATTCACTCACGCCGGATCCGCACTAAGCGTTTCATTGTCGTCAGTAGGTCAGTAGGTGTGTCCCGTATATGTTTGATCAGAAAAGACACCACTGAACACCACCAAAGTGACTTGGCAGCAGTGCAGTGTTCCTCTGGTGTGTTGCCTTATAACGACTTGACGTTGACTGTTCCCTGAGGATTGTCAATGCCAGGGATGTTGTGGTTGTGTCAGGCTGTGACTCCGGATGAGGGGAGGCGGTATGAGCGGAGTGGTGCAATGACACCGAAATGGCACAGAAGATGGGACGGGAAAAAAATTATCTTCAGAAGAGCAGGGTTATGTCTGATTCCACAGTGAGTCTTCATTAGTGCAGAGATATGAATTGACTCTGTACTGTAACTTACCATTTGACTCTGTCAGTTAATTTCATTTAAAATTTAGTGATACCATTTGTCTTTATGGTGTAACTTCAATAGACAAAGGACACCATTTCACCCCTCCAGTAAAGTTTCATTAATACGTGAATGGTGTCAGCTGTGATTGTGTGTGCGTTCTGCCCCATACACTGGATATGTTGGGTGTTGTGTTTCAGATGGAAACGAGCACGACCTTCTTTACCGACCCGGACGACGATTACGTCTATCCTGCAACAAGGCAGCTCTTGTCGGCTGCTGGATCACGTTTTTGATCCTGGCCTGTGCTGTGAATGTTGTGGTCATTGTCGTGGTCGTTCTCCTGTATGTTAACAACCGGCAATGCGAACGAAACGTCCAAATTGTTTGTCATGCTTGCATGTTGCGTGCTGCTGATTTTTCATGCAATGGTACCAGCTGCCATGGCAGTTAACACGCACCGATTAGGGCTATTCAGAATCAAGTCAGCGTTTACTTGTGAAGGCATAATAGCTCTAGAATTGATGAATTACATGGGTATTGCTATTTCTAATTTGTTGGTAGGTGCAGTGGTTGTGGTTGAAGGTTTGAGGCTGCAGGCGTTTGTGAGCCTAGCCCCCAGGGTTCATATGTTTGTTGCCGCCATACTAGTAGGAGCGTCCGTGCTGTATGGTTTTGTGGTCATAATTCCCATTTTCTATTCATTTTATTTGAGCGATGAGTCGAAACCTTGCCACGATGGTTCAGTCTTTCTGGATACTGATTATCCAGGCTACAAATGGTGTATATTGCCTCTTTCCTCGTTCCTCACTGCTTAGTGTTCTGGGCCTGTCTTCTCCTCTTGGTGGTCTACTTCACGCGGCCAAGTGGCACGCGTCCAGCAGTTTTCACCCAGTCCAGTTCAGTTCAGTTCCGCCACAGCCACCCTCAGGGAGCTGATGCATCTATTGGCAATCCTGCTGGAACGCGGCATCAGCTTGGAGTGATGAGCTCAGGACAGGATGTCCGATTCCCGTGGTATTGTCTGTGGCAGCGGCGGTGTCCTTCGTGTTAGGTTTCATGTTTTTCCTTACCGCGTTCGTTAATCTCGGGCTTCAGTATGAAGATGCCGTCAGGGCGTGGCTGTTGGGCTGCTGCTGGACTCGTTGAGGGGGGTCTTCTTGCCCTGCTGCTGGCTGTTGAGCCGGGAGTTGAGGGCAGTGTTGAGTTGCTGCTGTAAACGGCGGGCTCCTGGAGGGGCTGGCAGGTCCTCACAGGAAGGAGGACAGGAGATGGAGGACAGGACTGGGCTGTGAACCCCATTCCACACAGGCTTCAAGCATGTTGCCAGAGTTGTTGTGTTGCTGTGACATTGTATTCTGCCTTTGGCGCTGTGCTTTCTTGTTGGACGATACTAGTGTTATGGCGCTTCAGTTCAGTGACTAACTCTTACAGTAGCGCTCTAACTGTCTGCGAACGCTTTATTTTAATGACTTAGATCTACCGTTGGCGCTCTATAACTGCAAACACTTCATTTCAATGACTTAGATCTACCGTTGGCGCTCTATAACTGCACACACTTCATTCCAATGACTTAGATCTACCGTTGGCGCTCTATAACTGCACACACTTCATTCAAATGACTCTCTACCCTCCGTCCTCTACCCCCTATTTCTGGACACTTTGCCCTAACAGCCACTTTTTTCCCTTCTTTTTTTTTTTCTCGCCAGTGTGAAAATCACGAAGACGCAGTGACTAAGCGCGCCATCTGAAATTAGTACACGTGAACCTGAGATCCTGTGCCACCATTGTCTGCTTCTCCTCAGCAACATATGTCTGTGATTCCATTTTCGCTGGGCATGTACATATCCAGATGATTTTCTTCTTCAAAAATGTGTGTATCAACATTTATATTCATACTCAAACGCCGTGTTGAAAGTTATGCATACAAGCTGTTACATGGACCGAATGTTTTGCACCACGTTTGATTGAACTTTAAACTAAAAAGACATTTTATCCCTAAGTTTCAATGCTGCTGAACATTCTTATCTGAAGAGCTATGCATGATCGATTAAAAAAAACCCAGATGTATACTAGTATTCTTAAAGTAAGGAACATGTATTGTTTTTTGGTTTTTTAGCTGAACATTTTGTGACTGAGCCACAAAAGAAAAGTGGGAGAGAATGAATGATTCCTTGTAGATCGCAAGACGCAAGCATCCCAAATTGAGACTCTGATCGGATGTCCCCACTGCTGACTGGAAGAAGACAGGCAGCAAGCAGGAGATGAAGCAAGAGAATGAAAGTTAAGTTAAAAGTCTGCCAAACGAATGGAACCAACTTATGACAGCGGAGAAGCTAAGCGTTTTGACACAGAAGTCTTCGACTGGGAAGACAAACAAATGTGACAGACAAGAACAACAAAGAGCAAAGACACAGCTCAGCTATTGTTGGGAAAAGGCTGTATTCTGCTGTGTGAAGCAAGAAACGAAAAGAGGTGCTTCTTAGCACAGCCCAGTCGTTTGTTCTCTGCTCTTTCTTGTTTTTCCAACCATCTGTTTTTCCTGCTGTGGAAGACCTAAAAGGCCTCCTTACCAATCTCTCTTTCCGCCTCTACTTGTTTTTCTTTTTCTCCTTGTTAAAACATGCTTACACCATATACAAGTACCTTGCCTAAAATACAATGCATTGTACTGTGTTGTGTATGTCATCAAGTAACCATGCTTTATATATACATATGATAATATGCTGAGGTGACACCCTCTTTTCTGTTTGTTTATTTACTTATTTATTTCTGTATCTGTTTTTGACTTGCTTTGTACCTAATTTCTTAGTCTAAATGTTGCTGCATGTTTTTGTCTGTATAGTAACAACAAAAGAAAATAAAAATGTAAAAAAAACCCTAAAAGGCCGAAACGTCCTATTACTTCTGCATCGTCGTGTGTTTGTTCCTGTTGTTTGGCGGTCAGGTAGCCCAGTATTAACTTTCCTCTTAATGCAAGAGAATCAAGGACTGATATGGACTGCTGTTTGTTTTATTTGTTTGTCTTTTTTTAAATTTTTTACTTTTTGTGAAGAATTGGTTGGAACATAGTAAAGATGGTGTCGGAAGAGGACCGAATAGCACGAGCTACTCTTACAATGCGTGTGACATGAAAACATATTACGTCAGCCACATGAAAAAGTATAGCTTGATTAATATTGAAGTGTATGGTAATCGTATTGATTGATCGATCGATTTGGGTCCGCTATGTAATATGCAGTGCTTTGTTTACAAGATGTTCATGCAAATGTATTAAGTAATGGCTTGTGTGGAAATAGTGCCTTACAATACATAATCAGTTTGCTATTTCTGTCATATTGGATCCATAGATGATCATTTCTTTCCGACTACATTGAAAGTCATCTTTGATGATGTTCTACAGAAGTCAAATGATCGGTATACTGATTTTGAAACACTGGATGTTTTTTTAAATTTACAACCATTATTCTTTATGATGTAATTGTGGAAAAAAACATGTAGAGTTTACACTTTTCTGTAAAATGTTTTTGTGGAAAGAAATAGAGTTTACACTTTTTTTTATCATGTCATGGTGGAAAGACAAAGAGATTACAATTTCCTTCATGACGTCATTGTGAAAAGACAGACTTTACACTTTTCGTTGTGATGCTGCAAACGAAGATGAATTTTTACACATTTGAGTATAATGTTACTGTGGAAAGTTATAAAACTTATACTTTTCTTTATAAAGTTCTTTTGAAAAAACAACAACACATAACTTACGGTTTCCATATGATATCACAGAGGAAAGACATAGTTTACACTGTAGTGTACATCATTGTCAGAGATACAGGGTTACGTTTCATGATGTTACTGTGGAGGACACTAATTTTAAACTCTTCTTAATGAGGTAACTATGGAAAGGGGTTTACATTTTCATCTATGTCTGTGGAAAAACGTTGACGTTTCTTTACGATTTTTCAGACAGATAGTTTACACTTTTCTATACGATATTACCTGAGAAATATATACAGTTTACACAGTTTCTTAAGAATTTCTTGTGGAAAGATAAAGAATTCACACTTTTCTTTATGATGTTATTGTGAAAAGACATACTGTTCACACTTTGATTTTATAATGTGATTGTAAAAAGACATGAAGGCTACACTTTTCTTCATTATGCTGCCGTGAAAACAGAGTTTATACTTTTTTGTTGTTACATTAGAAAAACAAGAATATCACGTTTATATTTCACTTTATGATGCTACAGTGGAAAGCCGTATTTACTGCAACGTTTAATCCCTAAAAAACACCTCAGAACTGAACACAGATTCCCCAGCTGTTAAGATACTGTTCTCTTTGATATTCAAGCTCCAGCACTATTAGTCTGATAGTAGTGAAGAAGACATCTTCTTTAACACATTGCAGCCCTAGGATTGTTTTCGAATGACTATGGGCAGGGAGTCTTCTAACCCTGGCACTGTTTTTCTGATCGTGAAGAAGGTGTCTCCTTCAAAGACAGTCTGAAATTCTGGGACCATTTTTACGATTGTGGAGAGGGTCTTTAACTGTCTTTAACGGTCTGTAGGTCTGGGAGCATTCAGTTGTGTAGAAGGTTTCTCCTATCAGACTGTACCTTTGGCATTGTTTGTCTAATTGAATGCACTTGGCAAAATTGGTGAGTAGAGAGAAAAGTGTGAAAAAAAAGAAAAGAACACCCCAAAAAACAAACAAACCAAACAAAAAAAATCGTGACATCAGAATCCTGGTGACGAGATACACGAAATAAAAGAGAATAGGTTGACAACTTTCCGTGTGTCTTGACTCGTTTTTCAATTCCTGAGTGTTTTTGTGAACTTTTTTTAGATTGTGAATCCATTGTAGAGTACGAGTATTTGCAGTATCAAGCCATTAGCCGACGTAGACGTGAATTGTGTCACTATTCAGAATTGATTTGGAAATGTCACAAATGACCATGTTATCAATAGTTCAGAGCTTGATGTATTGCTGCAATGCTCCCTCCTTCCATCAGTGGTATTGTGCAAAGTCCATGACGGCCTCATATTTATCACTATATGTATCTAGCTTCTAAATCTGAAACAGTTATATCTCATTCTTATTGGGAATAGTTTTTTAACAACAGAGCGTCAAGTAGAACGTTCAGTATTGTCTTAAACTCAGTACATCTATGTATGCCTGTCTGTAGTTTTTACATGCTACAACTGTTTGACTGTTGGTATTGACTCTTTATTTGTTCAGCCCACTTTGTTCTGGAATTAAATTAACAAATCAAATCAAAACAAAACCACCACCCACTCACATCCCCGTGTTTTCTGCAAAATAAGATATCTCTACATTCGAGATATGATTGAAAGATTGTGCAAGTGCATTGTGTCATGTTATTTCTATTTCATTATTTTATTTTTTATTGAAGGATGGTATTTCAGGTAAAGAATTTGGGGGGATGGGGGGGGGGGGGGGCACAGTGATGTTGTAAGTTTTTATTGCTGTAACATTTCATACATGATACAGTTATCTTGCCTTGAAACAATTTGTGATCATATCAAGACTTGACGATTTAAGCTGGTTTTTGAAAACCGACTTGTGTAGAAGCATTCCGAGACACTCGGGGCGTAAAGAGGAAGACGATAGAAGAATCTGGAATGTTGTACTTGTATTTCATTTGTTTCTGTTCGGAAATATCTGTAGCTGCATTTTTGCAGGGAGTCGATCCTGCATAAATATTGTGGACACCTTATGCCATACGTTTTGTTTTAAATCATCACAGAAGGTATTCATTCTGATTTCTGTGGGTCTGTAGTTGGTGAGTGGTATGGACCGTTGTACATGTTTTTCGGTCGTTGCTGCTATTGATTTACTGTGCCATTGATCTTAAACATAACGTTTTCTGTACTTGGCTTTTAAGGAACGTCGATGTATTGCATTTTGCACAAATACGTGCCTTCTCGGTAAATAAATGGTAAACCTATTTTTAAAGAGCTTGTTCAGAGTTTCTTTAGTATGTGTTTTTATACCGTTGAGTCTTGAACGCCAGGAGTTTTACTCTCGGCAAGCTGATTTCCAAACGAAATCAGACATCCGTTCAAACCTTTCACGCGGAAGCTGAGATCAGCTATTGGTCTCTCCTGACCCGTGTACATCAAACAGACTGAAACCCATTGCCAAGTAAAGGGGTAAAGATTAAAACATTGGTTAACTAGCACACATTCCAGAGATAGAAGGTTTTGGTTATTAGACTTCCAAAAGAATGGATTACAATTTCTGTCATTAAAGCCCAGCAGACCAGACAGTGGCTTTTCAGGGCCAATAACGAAAAAGTAGGGTGACTCTTGCTCCATGATGAGATAAATAACGCACCCATGACGGCAAATGATTGCCCCTTACGACACCAACTCGCCTACCAGAAATGCCAACACAGAGCACAGAAAACAAACAAGGAGGCATCTCCTGTACTGCTGTTTACTAGTAGTACAGAAAACAAACAAGGAGGCATCTCCTGTACTGCTGTTTACTAGTTGTACAGAAAACAACAAGGAGGCGTCTCCTGTACTGCTGTTTACTAGTTGTACAGAAAACAAACAAGGAGGCGTCTCCTGTACTGCTGTTTACTAGTTGTACAGAAAACAAACAAGGAGGCATCTCCTGTACTGCTGTTTACTAGTTGTACAGAAAACAAACAAGGAGGCGTCTCCTGTACTGCTGTTTACTAGTTGTACAGAAAACAAACAAGGAGGCATCTCCTGTACTGCTGTTTACTAGTTGTACAGAAACAAAACAGGAGGCATCTCTGTACTGCTGTTTACTAGTTGTACAGAAAACAAACAAGGAGGCATCTCCTGTACTGCTGTTTACTAGCTGTAAAGTGAGGCCACTGCAGGCGGAAGTCTAAACAAGTTTGAAAAATTATTACTGAAGCACCACCCCAAAAAAAAACGTTGACAAATGAGAGAGAGAGAGAGAGAGAGAGAGAGAGAGAGAGAGAGAGAGAGTAAGAGAGAGAGAGAGAGAGAGAGAGAGAGAGAGAGAGAGAGAGAGAGAGAGAGAGAGAGATTCTATCACTTCGAAGACAACACTTACATAATGCTTTTTTTACATCCAGTCCGCCAAAGAGAGAGAGAGAGAGAGAGAGAGAGAGAGGAGAGAGAGAGAGAGAGAGTTGGGAATGGAGGTAGGGGAAGGGTGAGATGGTGAGGGGTAGGAGAGGGGAGAGAGAGGGAGAGAGAGCTGGGGATGGAGGTGGGGGAAGGGTGAGAGAGAGAGAGGTGGGGGTGGAGGTGGGGGAGAGAGAGAGAGAGAGAGAGAGAGAGAGAGAGAGAGAGAGAGAGAGAGAGAGAGAGAGAGAGAGAGAAATATGGGGAGGGGGAGGGGTCAATTTGTGACGTCTGATGAGTGGACTAATTGTTCAGTTGATTAGATTGTTGGTGGATTGCGATTAGTAGAGCAATGCACTATAGAGCCAGGAAAACGTTCTGCCATGGAGGCATTTTCAGCCTTCGTCCTGGACATGGAATATTTCGCACATGCCTTTGCTTTGCTAGGATGATTTGTTGTTTACACAAACAGACGCTTTCACTCATCAAAGAGTGTGTGAAATAAGAAACGTTCTGCAAAACAACCGTTATATATGTGAGCCACAGCACTCTTGGACCACAAGTAACACCCCCCGTTTTTGTGGTAAACGCTATGTCACAAATGACTTCCCATAGCCAGAGGAGCAGAGGACAGAGGCTGACGAAGTGTGCTACTTCACGCGAAAACCAAAGATCAAGAATTGATGAGGGTAAAAGTGTCGATTGCATTGGTTAGAGTCTCAGTGGACGTGTCAAATGCATTCACTAACTTCCTGTTCATCTGATAGGCTTTCTGTCTTTTCCTGTTTTATGGATTGGCTGTCTTTTATTTGCCACACTCAGCTGCATCTGATAGGCTCAAACTCTTACGTCTGAAGCACAAAGATGTTGGTTCATAAGTGGGCAAAATCCTCGGGCAGGTGGTGGCTGAAATCACTGTCCAGTGGACAACATGCCGGTATTCATGGGTACCTGAGAAGACAACATCGCTGAAGAGAACGACTCTGTCACGGTGCACGATGTCATGATGCCCGTAAATAGTGACCGGCTGTACTGCATGTATAAGAGCTTTACATGTTGGGTTTCCTGGTGGTGAAATGAAGATATGCAGACAAAAACCCTTCCTATTTTATAGCAAGCTACGCGGCCTAAAGTGTGGTCTTTCCACACTGAGTGTCTACCAACCACGTTAATTGCAGTAGGTGAGACATGTCATCTGCACGACCAGCGTTACCAGGACGGACGTCTCATCAAATACAAGGACACACCGAAGGCCAACCATTAAAGATGCCGCATGGACAACGTGAATGGGAACACAGTGTCCTTCACAAACTCGGGGAAGACAAATATGGCTTCAGGGCACAAAGTTTTCGAGTTGAACAGAGCAGTTGCCACTGAGACAAATAGGGACAGAAGGAAGTGTAGCCTCACAACCCTGACTTCCTTTCCCTGCAATGTTTGCAACTGGCTGTGTGCCTCAAGAGAAAGTCTGCAATCAACAGAAAGAGCCATTCTGTCGAATGATTCCCGCCGGCATATTAGTTTGTCAAACCAGACAGGTGATTCCATCACGTTAGGCGTTCAACTCTTTAGAGTATGTTTCACAAATGCAGTTATACTGTTTAACTCTGTAGTGTACCTTTACTGGTACATGAATAAGACTCTGCAGTCTATCTGGATTGGTGCAGGCATACCATCTGACTTTGTGGTGCATTTTCACTGATGCAGGGATTCTATTTGACATTGTGGTGCATTTTCACTGATGCGGGATTCCATTTGACATTGTGGTGCATTTTCACTAATGTGGGGATTCCATTGGACTTTGTGGTGCATTTTCACTGATGCTGGGATTTCATTTGACTCTGTGGTGTATTTTCACTGATGCAGGGATTCCATTTGAGTTTGTGGTGCATTTTCACTGATGCGGGGATTCCATTTGACTTATGGTGCATTTTCACTGATGTGGGGATTCCATTGACTTTGTGGTGCATTTTCACTGATGCGGGATTCCATTTGACATTGTGGTGCATTTTCACTAATGTGGGGATTCCATTTGACTTTGTGGTGCATTTTCACTGATGCTGGGATTTCATTTGACTCTGTGGTGTATTTTCACTGATGCAGGGATTCCATTTGAGTTTTGTGGTGCATTTTCACTGATGCGGGGATTCCATTTGACTTATGGTGCATTTTCACTGATGTGGGGATTCCATTGACTTTGTGGTGCATTTTCACTGATGCGGCGGGATTCTATTTGACTTTGTGGTGCATTTTCACTAATGTGAGGATTCCACTTGAATTTGGGGTGCATTTTCACTGATGCAGGGATTCCATTTGACTTTGTGGTGCATTTTCACTGATGTGGGGATTCCATTTG
This sequence comes from Conus ventricosus, assembly GCA_018398815.1. Lineage (NCBI taxonomy): Eukaryota > Metazoa > Mollusca > Gastropoda > Neogastropoda > Conidae > Conus > Conus ventricosus. Next base: position 60,510,001 of record CM031610.1, read on the forward strand.
TCTTTGTGGTGTATTTTCACTGTTTCAGTAATACCATTCGACTCCGTGGTGTATCTTCAATGGTGCACAGTTCTGTGATGTTTTTTTCGCTGATGCGGGGATACATTTTGACTCTATAATGTATTTATAGTTGCAAGGGTACCATTTGACTCTGTGGTGTACTTTCGTTGATGCAGCGATGCCATTTGGCTCTGTGGTGAATCTTCATTGGTGCAGGTATATCATTTAACTCTGTGACGAATCTTCATTGGTGCAGGTATATCATTTAACTCTATGGTGAATCTTCATTTGTGAGATATATCATTTAACTCTATGGTGAATCTTCATTGGTGCAGGTATATCATTTAACCCTGTGGTGAATCTTGACTGGTGCAGGTATATCATTTAAATCTGTGGTGAATCTTCACTGACGCAGTATTACGATTTGGGTCTGTGGTGAATCTTCATTGGTGCAGTGATACCATTTGGCTCTGTGGTGAATCTTCATTGGTGCAGTATTACGATTTGGGTGTGTGGTGAATCTTCATTGGCGCAGTGATACCATTTTGGTCTGTGGTGAATCTTCATTGGTGCAGGGATACCATTTGGGTCTGTGGTGAATCTTCATAGGTGCAGTGACATCATTTGGGTTTGTGGTGAATCTTCATTGGTGCAGTGATACCATTTGGGTCTGTGGTGAATCTTCATTGGTGAAGTGATACCATTTGGCTCTGTGGTGAATCTTCATTGGTACAGTGATACCATTCGGCTCTGTGGTGAATCTTCATTGGTGCAGGGATACATTTGCCTCTATGGTGTATCTTGACTGATAAATCTAACTAATTGGTACGAGGTTGCCATTCACCATTTGCCTCTATGGTGTATCTTGACTGATAAATCTAACTAATTGGTACGAGGTTGCCATTTGTTTCTGTGGTGGATCTTCATTTGTTGGGGATGCTATGTGGGTTTGTTGTGTGTCTTTATTGGTACAGAAATAGTATCTTTAATCACCCGCCGTGGCGAAGTGGTTGGCGTCGTGGTCTCCCGGCTGTGAAGTCGTGGGTTTGATTCTCATGAGAGCCATTAATTTGTGGGATTTTTCTGCCCAACCGGCTCCTACCCAGAAATTGAGTATGCTATGGGCTCAGATAGGAAGACTGGGACCACACAGTCGAGTTTCATCCACATCCTTGAGAGTGTCTGATATTTCCTGTGGGATGGGGGCTGTCGTTGGACGGACGTGGTGGAGCCCCTAGAGGGAGTACTCACTCACGCGGGATCCGCAACTAAGCAATCATTGTCGTCAGTAGGTCCTGCATATGTTTGATCAGAAAAGACACCACTGAACACCACCAAAGTGACGTGGGTTGCCTTATAACGACTTGACGTTGACTGTTCCCTGAGGATTGTCAGTGCCAGGGATGTGGCTGTTTGGGCCAGGCTGTGACTCCGGACTAGGGGAGTCGGTATGAGCGGAGTGGTGCAATGACACTGAGATGGCACAGAAGATGGGACGGGAAAGAAAAGAAAAAAGAATCTACAGAAGAGCAGGGTTATGTCTGATTCCACAGTGAGTCTTCATTAGTACAGAGATATGAATTGACTCTGTACTGTAACTTTATTTGTGCACAAGTACTGTTTGACTTTACTGTGTGCCTTCAGTAGTGCAAGGATACCATTTGACTCTGTCAGTTAATTTCATAAATTCAGTGATACTATTTGTCTTTATAATGTAACTTCAATAGACAAAGGACACCATTTGACTCTCTAGTAAAATGTCATTAGTACGCGAATGGTGTAAGCTGTCACTGTGTGTGTGTGTTCTTCCCCAGACACTGAATATGTTGGGTGTTGTGTTTCAGATGGAAACGAGCACGACCTTCTTTACCGACCCGGACGATGATTACGTCTATCCCGCCAACAAGGCAGCTTTTGTCGGCTGCTCGATCACGTTTCTGATTCTGGCCTGTGCTGTGAATGTTGTGGTCATTGTCGTGGTCGTTCTCATGTATGTTAAACAACCGGCAATGCGAACGGAACGTCCAAAACTGATTGTCATGCTTGCATGTTGTGTGCTGCTGACTTTTGATGCAATGGTACCAGCTGCCATGGCAGTTCACACGCACCGATTAGACGATACAGAAATCAAGTCAGCGTTTACCTGTGAAGGAATAGTAGCTCTAGCATTGATGTCTTTCATGTGTATTGCTATTTCTAATTTGTTGGTAGGTGCAATGGTTCTGGTTGAAGGTTTGAGGCTGCAGGCGTTTGTGAGCCTAGCCCTGGAGTTCACATGATTATTGCCGCCATACTAGTAGCAGCGTCCGTGCTGTATGGATTCGTGGTGATTATTCCCATTTTCTATTCATTTTATTTGAGCGACGAGTCGAAACCTTGCCACGATGGTTCAGTCTTTCTGGATATTGATTATCCAGGCTACAAAATGGTGTATATTGCCTCTTTCCTCGTTCCTCACTGCTTAGTGTTCTGGGCCTGTCTTCTCCTCTTGGTGGTCTACTTCACGCGGCCAAGTGGCACACGTCCAGTTTACACCCAGTTTGGTTCCACCACAGACACCCACAATTCTCAGGGAGGTGATGCATCTATTGGCAATCCTGCTGGAACGCGGCATCAGCCTGGAGTGATGACCTCAGGACAGGATGTCCGATTCCCGTGGTATTGTCTGGTGGCAGCGGCGGTGTCCTTCGTGTTAGGTTTCATGTTTTTCCTTAACGCATATGGTAATCTCAGACTTCAGTATGAAGATGCCGTCAAGGTGTGGCTGTCTGGGCTGCTGCTGGACTCGTTGAGGGGGGTCTTCTTGCCCTGCTGCTGGCTCTTGAGCTGGGAGTTGAGGGCAGTGTTGAGTTGCTGCTGTAAACGGCGGGCTTCTGGGGAGGCTGGCAGGTCCTCACAGGAAGGAGGACAGGAGATGGAGGACAGGACTGGGCTGTGAACCCCATTCCACACAGGCTTCAAGCATGTAGAGAATTGTTGTGTTGCTGTGACATTGTATTCTGCCTTTGGCGCTGTGCTTTCTTGTTGGACGATACTAGTGTTAAGGTGCTTCAGTTCAGTGACCAACTCTTACAGTGGCGCTCTGTCTGCGAACGCTTTATTTTAATGACTTAGATCTACCGTTGGCGCTCTAAAACTGCACACACTTCATTTCAATGAGTTAAATCTACCGTTGGTGCTCTATAACTGCACACACTTCATCACAATGACTTAAATCTACCGTTGGCGCTCTATAACTGCACACACTTCATTCCAATGACTTAGATCTACCGTTGGCGCTCTATAACTGCACACACTTCATTCCAATGACTTAGATCTACCGTTGGCGCCCTATAACTGCACACACTTCATTTCAATGACTTAGATCTACCGTTGGCGCTCTATAACTGCAAACGCTTCATTTCCATGACTTAGATCTACCGTTGGTGCTCTGTAACTGCAAACACTTCATTTCAATGACTTAACTCTACCGTTGGCGCTCTATAACTGCAAACACTTCATTTCAATGACTTAAATCTACCGTTGGCGCTCTGTAACTGCAAACACTTCATTCCAATGATTTAAATCTATCGTTGGTGCTCCATAACTGCAAACGCTTCATTTTAACGATTAACTCTACCGGTGGTACCTCTACAACTGCGTCCCGAAACTAACCGTTATCAACAATTAGTTTTTCTGTTTTTGCCTCTCCCGCCCCCTCCTTCCCTCCCGTTTGCTAAAGCAACCAGTATGTTGTAATGTGGCGCTTCCTCTGTCAGATGAGACAGTTCATCAAGATAGGAGATGCTAAACACAAACAGTGCAACACGATAGAGAAATCCTACCCAGGATGAGCCACCACCCGATTGCCTTCAGACACCATGCCTTTCCATTGTGTTTTCTTTCCGTCAAAGAGTAAAGTGAACTTAATCAGAAAACATCTGAATGTTCTATAAGTGCAAAATATACACGACAATTGTTTTTTTCTTTTCTTTTCTTTTCTTTTTGTTGTTGTTGTTGCTTCGTTTCAACGAATCCGTGCTTATTATCTGTCAGACAAAAGCCGTCTTTTATAGGCAGTTATTTAGTAGGGTTTGGATTGGGGGGGGGGGGGGGTCCTTTTCAAATCCCAGTAAACAATTTCCCTTTATAGTGTTTTTGGTGTAGTGGTATCGACAGACTGTCACAGTGGCATGAAGCTGAAGAGTGTAACTGTCCTCATTCTATGTATGATGTGACGTCATGGCACCTGTAAAGGAACTTTGCTGATGGTTAATCTGCCATTTCATCCGAGGTATTTCTGTCAGGAGTATAAATGACCACAAATATCTAAAGAGCAATTAGACGTAGTTACCATGTATGGTGCACGACATCCCCTCCCTGTCTCTTCAGCTATCACGAGTTCCAGTCTACCTATCTACCCTCCGTCCTCTACCCCCTATTTCTGGACACTTTGCCTTAACAGCGACTTTTTTTTCCTTCTTTTTTTTTTCGCCAGTGTGAAGATCACGAAGACGCAGTGACTAAGCGCGCCATCTCAAATTAGTACACGTGAACCTGAGATCCTGTGCCACCATTGTCTGCTTCTCCTCAGCAACATATGTCTGTGATTCCATTTTCGCTGGGCATGTACATATCCAGCTGATTTTCTTCTTCAAAAATGTGTGCATCAACATTTATATTCATACGCAAACGCCGTGTTGAAAAGTTATGCATACTAGCTGTAACATGACCGAATGTTTTGCACCACGTTTGATTGAACTATAAACTAAAAAGACATTTTATCCCTAAGTTTCAATGCTGCTGAACATTCTTATCTGAAGAGCTATGCGTGATCGATTAAAAAAAACATGTATACCAGTATTCTTAAATTATGGAACATGTATTGTTTTTTTTAGCTGAACATTTTGTGACTGAACCACAAAAGAGAAGTGGGAGAGAATGAATGATTCCTTGTAGATCGGAAGACGCAAACATCCCAAATTGAGACTCTGATCGGATGTTCCCACTGCTGACTGGAAGAAGACAGTCAGCAAGCAGGAGATCAAGCAAGAGAATGAAAGTTAGGTTACAAGTCTGCCGAACGAATGGAACCAACTTATGACAGCGGAGACGCTAAGCGTTTTGACACAGAAGTCTTCGACTGGGAAGACAAACAAATGTGACAGACAAGAACAACAAAGAGCCAAGACACAGCTCAGCTATTGTTGGGAAAAGGCTGTATTCTGCTGTGTGAAGCAAGAAACGAAAAGAGGTGCTTCTTAGCACAGCCCAGTCGTTTGTTCTCTGCTCTTTCTTGTTATTCCAACCATCTGTTTTTCCTGCTGTGGAAGACCTAAAAGGCCTCCTTACCAATCTCTCTTTCCGCCTCTACTTGTTTTTCTTTTTCTCCTTGTTAAAACATGCTTACACCATATACAAGTACCTTGCCTAAAATACAATGCATTGTACTGTGTTGTGTATGTCATCAAGTAACCATGCTTTATATATACATATGATAATATGCTGAGGTGACACCCTCTTTTCTGTTTGTTTATTTACTTATTTATTTCTGTATCTGTTTTTGACTTGCTTTGTACCTAATTTCTTAGTCTAAATGTTGCTGCATGTTTTTTGTCTGTATAGTAACAACAAAAGAAAATAAAAATGTAAAAAAAACCCTAAAAGGCCGAAACGTCCTATTACTTCTGCATCGTCGTGTGTTTGTTCCTGTTGTTTGGCGGTCAAGTAGCCCAATATTAACTTTCTTCTTAATGCAAGAGAATCAAGGACTGATATGGACTGCTGTTTGTTTTATTTGTTTATCTTTTTTTTATTGTTTACTTTTTGTGAAGAATTAGTTGGAACATAGTAAAGATGGTGTCGAAAGAGGACCGAATAGCACGAGCTATTCTTACAATGCGTGTGACATGAAAACATATTACGTCAGCCACTTGATAAAGTATAGCTTGATTAATATTGAGGTATATGGTCATCGTATTGATTGATTGATCGATTAGGGTCCGCTATGTAATATGCAGTGCTTTGTTTACAAGATGTTCATGCAAATGTATTAAGTAATGGCTTGTGTGGAAATAGTGCCTTACAATACATAATCAGTTTGCTATTTAGGTCATATTGGATCCATAGATGATCATTTCTTTCCGACTACATTGAAAGTCATCTTTGATGATGTTCTACAGAAGTCAAATGATCGGTATACTGATTTTGAAACACTGGAAGTTTTTTGATTTACAACCATTATTCTTTATGATGTAATTGTGAAAAAAAAAACATGTAGAGTTTACACTTTTCTGTAAAATGTTTTTTGTGGAAAGAAATAGATTTTACACTTTTTTTTTATCATGTCATCGTGGAAAGACAAAGAATTTACAATTTCCTTCATGACGTTATTGTGAAAAGACAGACTTTACTTTTTTCGTTGTGATCTTGTAAACGAAGATGAATTTTTACACAATTGTGTATAATGTTACTGTGGAAAGGTATAGAACTTATACATTTCTTTATGAAGTTCTTTTGAAAAAAACAACCCCACCGTTATTTACGCTTTCCATATGATATCACAGAGGAAACACATACTTTACACTTTAGTTTACGTCATTGTCAAAGATATAGGGTTACGTTTCATGATGTTACTGTGGAGGACACTAATTTTAAACTCTTCTTAATGAGGTAACTATGGAAAGGGGTTTACATTTTCATCTATGTCTGTGGAAAAACGTTGACTTTTCTTTACGATTTTTCAGACTGATAGTTTACACTTTTCTACACGATATTACCTGAGAAATATATACAGTTAACATGCTTTCTTAAGACTTTTTTGTGGAAAGATAAAGAATTCACACTTTTCCTTATGATGTTATTGTGAAAAGACATAGAGTTTACACTTTGATTTTATAATTGTTGTTGGCATCCGTTAGTCTCGGGAGACGATGGATTTGCGCCCTTTGCGAATGTTTCAGTTGGTCATACAGCGTCTGCTGTGGCTGTATAGACCCACATGGGAGGGGCAGTCTCTGCTGCATTTGATGCACTTGAAGGCCGAGTCGGCTGCTGGCAGCAGCTGCTTGTTCTTTCTCTGTGCACGCTTGTCATCGGCAAGCTTCCGGAGCTTCTCTTCGCCAGCTTCCAGCCCAGTGTTCATAGTGTGTCTCCAGCTGGATCTGTCCTGAGCAAGCTCTTCCCAGGTGTTGGTGTCGATGTCGAGAGCCTTCAGGTCGCGCTTGCAAACATCCTTGAAGCGGAGTTGTGGTCTTCCAGTTGTTCTCTTGCCAGAGGCAAGCTCTGCGTACAGAATGTCTTTGGGGATCCTGCCGTCGTCCATTCGACGCACATGACCAAGCCACCTGAGGCGACGCTGACGGAGAAGAGTGGTCATGCTGGGAATCTTTGCACGCTCAAGCACATCGTTGTTTGTCACGCGGTCATTCCATGTGATCCCAAGTATACGCCGGAGACAGCGCATGTGGAAGGCACTTAGCCTCTTCTCTTGTGAGGCATACAGGGTCCAGGATTCGCTGGCGTACAGGAGAGTGCTTAGCACACAGGCTCGATACACAGCAATCTTGGTGTTCAAAGTTAACATGCTGTTGTTCCACACTCTCTGAGATAGTCTGGCCAGGGTGGTAGAGGCCTTGCCAATCCTTCTGTTGATCTCCGTATCCAGAGAGAGGTTGTCGGTGATGGTGGAACCGAGGTACGTGAACTGACTAACGGCCTCTAATTCATGGTTGTTGATGGTGATGCGGGGTTGTTCAGCATCCTGAGCCATCACATTCGTCTTCTTCAAGCTTATTGTCAGGCCAAACTCATCACAAGCCTTTGCAAAGCAGTCCATCAGACTCTGTAACTCTGCTTCGGTGTGGGTGGCCAGAGCAGCGTCATCTGCAAACAGCATGTCTCTGATGGTCACTACCCGTACTTTGCTCTTTGCCTTCAGCCGAGCCAGGTTGAACAGTCGGCCATCTGATCGGGTGTGAAGGTAGACACCCTCAGTTGATGTCGCAAAGGCGTGCTTCAGCAGGACAGCGAAGAAGATGCCGAAGAGTGATTGTGAAAAGACATGAAGGCTACACTTTTCTTCATTATGCTGCCATGAAAACGAGAGTTTATACTTTTTTGTGTTACAGTAGAAAAACAAGCAATATTAAGTTTATATTTCTCTTTATGATGCTACAGTGGAAAGCCGTAGACGATAAAGACAGTATTGATTGCAACGTTTAATCCCTTAAGAAACACCTCAAAACTGAACAGTTTCTCCCAGCTGTTAAGATAATATTCTCTTTGATATTCAAGCTCCAGCACTGACAGTAGTGAAGAAGACCTCTTCTTTAACACATTGCATCCCTAGGATTGTTTTCGAATGACTATGGGCAGGGAGTCTTCTAACCCTGGCACTGTTTTTCTGATCGTGAAGAAGGTGTCTCCTTCAAAGACAGTCTGGAATTTTGGGACCATTTTTACGATTGTGGAGAGGGTGTAGTGGATAAGAGAATTTTGTTCTGGCACTGTCGGTTTGATCGTGGAGAGAGTACCTTCCTTAACAGACTGTAGTTCTGGTTGTGTTGATCGTATCGTAGAGAGGGTATCTTCTTTAAGAAACCGTGACTCTGTGACTGTTGGTTGATTTTGTAGAGGGTGTCTGCTTTAACACACTGTAACCCTGGTATTGCTGGTCTGATTGCGAACAATGAACAGCAGCTCTGTGACTGAGTATGGAAAGAATGTCTTTTTTTAACAGATTGTAGCTCTTGGACTGTGGCTTGTGAGATTGTGAGGTAGTTTTCTTTAGTAGATTGCAGGGCTGGAACTGTTTGTGTGATTGTGAAGAGACTGTCTTTAACGGTCTGTAGGTCTGGGAGCATTCAGTTGTGTAGAAGGTTTCTCCTATCAGACTGTACCTTTGGCATTGTTTGTCTAATTGAATGCACTTGGCAAAATTGGTGAGGAGAGAGAAAAGTGTGAAAAAAAGAAAAGAACACCCCAAAAAACAAACAAACCAAATTAAAAAAAAAAATATCGTGACATCAGACTCCTGGTGAAGAGATGTACGAAATAAAAGAGAATAGGTTGACAACTTTCCGTGTGTCTTGACTCGTTTTTCAATTCCTGCCTGTTTGGTGAACTTTTTTTTTAGATTGTAAATCCATTGTAGAGTGCGAGTATTTGCAATATCAAGCCATTAGCCGTTAATTGTGTCACTATTCAGCATTAATTTGGAAATGTCGCAAATGACCATGTTATCAATAGTTCAGAGCTTGATGTATTGCTGCAATGCCCCCTCCTTCCATCAGTGGTATTGTGCACAGTCCATGACTGTCTCATATTTATCATTATATGTATCTAGCTTCTAAATCTGAAACAGTTATATCTCATTCTTATTGGGAATAGTTTTTAGCAACAGAGCGTCAAGTAGAACGTTCAGTATTGTCTTAAACTCAGTACATCTATGTATGCCTGTCTGTAATTTTTACATGCTAAAACTGTTTGACTGTTGGTATTGACTCTATTTGTTCAGCCCACTTTGTTCTGGAATTAAATTAACAAATCAAATCAAACCAAAACCACCACCCACTCGCATCCCCGTGTTTTCTGCAAAATAAGATACCTCTACATTCGAGATATGATTGAAAGATTGTGCAAGTGCATTATGTCATGTTATTTTTATTTCATTATTTTTTTTATTGAAGGATGGTACTTCAGGTAAAGAATTAGGGGGGGGGGGGGGGGCACAGTGATGTTCTAAGTTTGTATTGCTGTAACATTTCATACATGATGCAGTTATCTTGCCTTGATACAATTTGTGATCATATCAAGACTTGACGATTTAAGCTGGTTTTTGAAAACCGACTTGTGTAGAAGCATTCCGAGACACTCGGGGCGTAAAGAGGAAGACGATAGGAGAATCTGGAATGTTGTACTTGTATTTCATTTGTTTCTGTTCGGAAATATCTGTAGCTGCATTTTTGCAGGGAGTCGATCCTGCATAAATATTTTAGACACCTTATGCCATACGTTTTGTTTTAAATCATCATGGAAGGTATTCATTCTGATTTCTGTGGGTCTGTAGTTGCTGAGTGGTATGGACCGTTGTACATGTTTTTCGGTCGTTGCTGCTTTTGATTTACTGTGCCATTGATCTTAACATGGACCGTTGTACATGTTTTTTGGTTGTTGCTGCTATTGATTTACTGTGCCATTGATCTTAAACATAACGTTTTCTGTACTTGGCTTTCAAGGAACGTCGATGTATTGCATTTTGCACAAATACGTGCTTCTCGGTAAATAAATGGTCAACTATTTAAAAAAAGCTTGCTCAGAGTTTTTTTGGTATGTGTTTTTATACCGTTGAGTCTTGAACGCCAGGAGTTTTACTCTCAGCAAGCTGATTTCCAAACAAAATCAGACATCCTTTCAAACCTTTCACGCGGAAGCTGAGATCAGCTATTGGTCTCTCCTGACCCGTGTACATCGAACGGACTGAAACCCATTGCCAAGTAAAGGGGTAAGATTAAACATTGGTTAACAAGCACACATTCCAGAGGTAGAAGGTTTTGGTTATTAGACTTCCAAAAGCATGGATTACAATTTCTGTCATTAAAGCCCAGCAGACCAGACAGTGGCTTTTCAGGGCCAATAACGAAAAAGTAGGGTGACTCTTGCTCCCATGATGAGATAAATAACGCACCCATGACCCCAAATGATTGCCGCTTAAAACCCCAACTCGCCTACCAGAAATGCCAACACAGAGCACAGAAAACAAACAAGGAGGCATCTCCTGTACTGCTGTTTACTGTTGTACAGAAACAAAAAAGGAGGCATCTCCTGTACTGCTGTTTACTAGTTGTACGAAAACAAACAGGAGGCATCTCCTGTACTGCTGTTTACAATTGTACAGAAAACAAACAAGGAGGCATTCCTGTACTGTGTTTATTTAGTTGTACAGAAAACAACAAGGAGGCATCTCCTGTAACTGTGTTTACTATTTGTACAGAAAACAAACAAGGGGCATCCCTGTACTGCTGTTACTAGTTGTACAGAAAACAAACAAGGAGGCTCTCCTGTACTGCTGTTTACTAGTTGTACAGAAAACAAACAGGAGGCATCTCCTGTACGGGTGTTTACTAGTTGTACAGAAAAACAAAAAAGAGGCATCCTGTACTGCTGTTTACGTTGTACAGAAAAAAAACAAGGAGGCATCTCCTGTACTGCTGTTTACTAGTTGTACAGAAAACAAACAAGGAGGCGTTCTGTTACTGTGTTTTACTAGTTGTACGTGAGGCGACTGCAGGCGAAGTCTAAACAATTTTAAAAAATTATTACTGAAGCCCCACCCTAAAAAACGTTGACAAATGAGGGGAGAGAAGAGAGAGAGAGAAGAGGAGGAGGGGAGAGAGAGAGAGAGAAAGACGTTTCAGATGACGCTTCAGACGCGTTTTTATTGACAAGGGCCCTACATAGCCTTTATGTCAAGGGGGTGTGCATTAATATTGCAGCGCCGAAAACAATTTTTATATGCAAAGTAGCATACATTGTAACGGATTACGTAAATGTTAATGATGGAGCTCGAACCCATGTAGAAAAAAAGAAATAATGACGTGCTTTTTCGTCATTTCAAAAATGAAGTGTAGGGTGTGTGTGTGTGTGTGTGTGTGTGTGTGTGTGTGTGTGTGTGTGTGTGTGTGTGTGTGCGTGTGTGTGTGTTTAAAGTAACATGATCATAAACACAAGTGCCTCAGCCAGGCACACATATTCACTTTTATAAAACTTTCCCGCATTGTCACATCTATCTTCACCGTCCGCTTCATCATTAGCTTTACTAGTGAAGAAAAAACCGTTTCTTAATAAGGTCATCAAACTTGCGGAATAGAGAGAGAGAGAGAGAGAGAGAGAGAGAGAGAGACAGAGACAGAGACAGAGAGAGAGACTGACTATGCCATGACATATCCTTGATGAGCAGGTAACTGGTTTTGTTCACTGGTCACTTTAGTCTTGTCTTTAAAACACCTCCTCCCCCTCTTCCCCACGCTTTCCGCACCCCTCACACACACACACACACACACACACACACACACACACACACACACACACACACACACACACACACACATACACGATAAGATAAGATAATGTTGCTTATAGCCCAGCCGACCGCAAAGGGCCACATCAGGGCTGACACACACACACACACACACACACACACACACACACACACACACACACACACACACACACACACACGCTCCACAGTGACCACACCACACACATTTCTATGCACGCCTGCACTTTGCTGACAGAGAGGCACAGACCACACACAGCTAGCAGTACTCACACACAGCTAGCAGTACTCACACACAGCGCTGTCTACACACAGCTAGCAGTACTCACACACAGCGCTGACCACACACAGCTAGCAGTACTCACATACAGCGCTGACCACACACAGCTAGCAGTACACACACACAGCGCTGTCCACACACAACTAGCAGTACTGACACACAGCGCTGTCCACACACAACTAGCAGTACTGACACACAGCGCTGTCCACACACAACTAGCAATACTCACACAAACCGCTGTCCACACACAGCTAGCAGTGCTGACACACAGCGCTGTCCACACACAACTAGCAGTACTCACACACAGCGCTGTCCACACACAACTAGCAGTGCTGACACACAGCGCTGTCCACACACAGCTAGCAGTACACACACAGCGCTGTCCACACACAACTAGCAGTACTGACACACACCGCTGTCCACACACAACTAGCAGTACTCACACACAGCGCTGTCCACACACAACTAGCAGTACTGACACACAGCGCTGTCCATACACAGCTAGCAGTACTGACACACAGCGCTGTCCACACACAGCTAGCAGTACTCACACACAGCGCTGTCCACACACAACTAGCAGTACTCACACAGAGCGCTGTCCACACACAACTAGCAGTACTCACACACAGCGCTGTCCACACACAACTAGCAGTACTCACACACAGCGCTGACCACACACAGCTACCAGTACTCACACACAGCGCTGACCACACACAGCTAGCAGTACTCACACACAGCGCTGACCACACACAGCTAGCAGTACTGACACACAGCGCTGTCCACACACAACTAGCAGTACTGACACACAGCGCTGTCCACACACCAACTAGCAGTACTCACACACAGCGCTGTCCACACACAGCTAGCAGTACTCACACACAGCGCTGTCCATACACAGCTAGCAGTACTCACACACAGCGCTGTCCACACGCAACTAGCAGTACTGACACACACCGCTGTCCACACACAACTAGCAGTACTCACACACAGCGCTGTCCACACACAACTAGCAGTACTCACACACAGCGCTGTCCACACACAGCTACCAGTACTTACACACAGCGCTGACCACACACAGCTAGCAGTACTCACACACAGCGCTGACCACACACAGCTAGCAGTACTCACACACAGCGCTGTCCACACACAACTAGCAGTACTCACACACAGCGCTGTCCACACACAGCTAGCAGTACTCACACACAGCGCTGTCCACACACAACTAGCAGTACTCACACACAGCGCTGTCCACACACAACTAGCAGTACTGACACACAGCGCTGTCCACACACAGCTACCAGTACTCACACACAGCGCTGACCACACACAGCTAGCAGTACTCACACAGCGCTGTCCACACACAGCTAGCAGTACTCACACACAGCGCTGACCACACACAGCTAGCAGTACTCACACACAGCGCTGACCACAACACAGCTAGCAGTACTGACACACAGCGCTGTCCACACACAGCTAGCAGTACTCACAAAACAGCGCTGTCCACACACAGTTAGCAGTACTGACACACAGCGCTGTCCACACACAGCTAGCAGTACTCCCCACACAGCGCTGTCCACACACAACTAGCAGTACTCACACACAGCGCTGTCCACACACAGCTAGCAGTACTCACACACAGCGCTGTCCACACACAGCTAGCAGTACTGACACACAGCGCTGACCACACACAGCTAGCAGTACTGACACACAGCGCTGTCCACACACAGCTAGCAGTACTGACACACAGCGCTGTCCACACACAGCTAGCAGTACTGACACACAGCGCTGTCCACACACAGCTAGCAGTACTGACACACAGCGCTGTCCACACACAGCTAGCAGTACTCACACACAGCGCTGTCCACACACAGCTAGCAGTACTCACACACAGCGCTGTCGGTTGAGGAAGATGGTTCCACCGACAGGCCAAAGCCAAAGCCCCCCATCAGTAAGGCCAACAGAGTCACCGTCAGATGGACGCCCAACTGCAGAAAAGACACAGACAGCCTATGAATGGAGAGGATGGAGAGAAAGGAGGAGAAGAAGAAGAAGAAGAAGATGGAGGAGGAGGAGGAGGAGGAGGAGGAGGAGGAGGAGAAGAAGAAGAAGAAGAAGAAGAAGAGGAGGAGGAGGAGGAGGAGGAGGAGAAGAAGAAGAAGAAGAAGAAGAAGAAGAAGAAGAAAAAGAGAGAGAGAGAGAGAGAGAGAAGAGAGAGAGAGAGAGAGAGAGAGAGAGAGAGAGAGAGAGAGAGAGGGAGAGAGAGAGAGATTGATTGATTCATTCATTCATTCATTGATAATGTTTATTCCCAAGGGTAACAGATGAGCTGGAAGATGTCATTTTCCCCATCAGACTCGTGCCCATTTAGGGACTGAGGAAATTGATATTGAACACCATTACACAATAGAAAGCTGATTACAACAAGAACGATACTGATTCATATTAGCGTTAGAGAGAGAGAGAGAGAGAGAGAGAGAGAGAGAGAAGAGAGAGAGAGAGAGAGAGAAATGAATGAATGAATGAATGAATGAATTCAGAGAGAGAGAGAGAGAGAGAGAGAGAGAGAGAGAGAGAGAGAGAGAGAGAGAGACGCAGGAGTGCAGAGAGAGAGAGAGAGAGAGAGAGAGAGAGAGAGAGAGAGAGAGAGAGAGAGAGAGAGAGAGAGAGACAGACAGACAGGCAGAGAGAGAGAGAGAGAGAGAGAGAGAGAGAGAGAGAGAGAGAGAGAGAGGGACACAGAGAGGGAGAGAGACAGAGAGAGACGCAGGAGTGGAATGAGAGCAGGGAGGAGGGACAGAAAGAGAGGAAGGCAGAGAGACGATAGCGGGGTGCGGGAAAGAGCACATAGTAATGCATGTTTAGCGAACACTTTAGCCTGCAGAGGGGCGTGCTGTTGTGATCGTGTCATGCATGCAGATACTGGGAGCTCCAGGCCACTGATCGGTGTTAGGCTCAGTAGTCTACAGATACTAGAAAATTAAGTTTCTCGCATCAGAAATGCTTTCTCATACGTCTGTGATCTATACTGTCCATAAAATTCAACACTTACTGCTATCAAAGAGCTTAATCAATTACCCATAAAACGAAAAACAAAAACAAACAAAAAATAATAAAAACACGGGGGAGAGGGGGGGGGGGGGAGGACCAGGAGAAGGGGGAGGAATGGTGGTGTAGCAGCAGCAGCAGAAGAAGAAGAAGAAGAAGAAGAAGAAGCAGCAGCAGCAGCAGAAGAAGAAGAAGATGAAGAAGAAGAAGCAGAAGCAGAAACAGAAGAAGAAGAAGAAGAAGAAGAAGAAGAAGAAGATTACGCTAGAGACGAAAATGTTCCTGAAATTTAGATTGAGTACGATAACAGGAAGGGTCAAAGAGCAAAGGTCGATTAGAATGCAGAAAAGAAAACACGGTAGAAACACAAAATTAATGAAATCCAAACAGTACAACATCGATCTTGAAGTCAAAGACATAGACACAATTAAGAAGAAAACATTGCAGGACTGAATGAAGACAAACATACAAAAAAGGGACATTTGGGACAGCGAGGGCCAAAGCCACTCAAAACCATGCATAAAGGGAAGTAATTACTGGTTTCAGTTGACAGAGACTGACGAAGTTACTTCCCGTGTACATACTCATGTTGATGAGCGATCCAGACTACATCGTTTGATGTGACACCGTTTGATCTGAATCACAGATCCACCCCGAAATTTAATGGGTCTGTCCTTGGATTATATCCTATCTGTCCACCACATTTCGTTAAAATTCGTTCAACGGTTTTTTTGCGTAACCCTTGTACACAGGGAAACCAAGAAAACAACCAGAATGCGGCAAAACAAAGGAACCTTCATGATAGACTGAATGATCGGGAGAGTAGGTACAAGCGCTTTTACAGGATTATGTCGGGAGCCAACTCACCAAGCTGAACTGTTTCTTGTAGGCTGCAAAAAGACCGGTGATGACTGGAAACGGGAACTGGAATCAGAACAGACATGCCACAGTAACATTATAACGTTTGGTAGGGGTTTGCTTGAGTGAACGCTGTTTAATTATACTCTCTCTCTCTCTCTCTCTCTCCTCTCTCTCTTATCTCTCTCTCTCTCTCAGTCATACAAAAAAGTTACTATAATTGAACGGGTATGGATTCTATTGCAATGTCATCTTTGAACTGCCGGGGTCTCGGGGGTATCAAAAAAAAAGGACGTGTTTCAGTTTTTAAGACAAAAACAGTACTCTATTTATTTTTACAAGACACACATTTCACCAGAAATTAGAACGCCAGATAGAAGTGAATGGGGTTTACGAGTGTTTTTTTGCTTCTAACAATTCTAGATCAAGAGGGTGGCAATACTCTTCAAAAATTAACTTTGAATTCAAAATAAGAAATTAATTAAAGATGTCAGGGTATTTCTTTAATACGGGTTATTAATACAATGGGAAAGATTTAATTTTGGTGAATATCTATGGACCAAATAAAGATGATCCTTCCTTCTTTGAAAACATACAGTTGAAAGTAGAAGAATTAAACATAGCAAAATAATGCCGGAGACTGGAATTTGGTTATTAACCCTAGTATTGACTATCAAAATTATAAACATATAAATAACAGACATGCGCAGGAAGTGTTACTAAAAATGATGAAAAAACTAGAGCTAGTTGATTATGGAGAGAGTTGAATGAAGACACGAGACGGTATACATGGAGAAGACTAAAACCCTTTCAACAAAGCAGGCTAGATTTCTTTTTAGTGTCCGATACATTAATCACTAATTATTGAAGATGCTGATATTTTATTTGGATACAAAACAGATCACTCTTTGGTATTTTAAAAACATTGTTTTTAGAAAGAAGACAGACATAATGTTTTTGGAAATTTAACTCTTCACTTTTGAGAGATAAGATTATGTAGACCTTTTAATGAAAAGATTAAAGAAATTAAGGAACAATATGCGCTACAAAACCATACAGTAGAAATTCTCTTGATAAAATCCCAAACATTCAATTCAGCTCTCGGTTTCGACCAGTTATTCTTAGATACTCTGATTAGGGAAAATAAGAGCAGAAACAATAACATTTAGCATTCATAAAAATAAAAACATAAATGAGAAAGAAAAAACACAGTAAAAAAGGGAAATTCAAGCTTGGAAAGCAAAACTCCTTTATTGGAAGCGAACGTGGCAACCCTGAAAAAAAAAAAAAGATGAATTGAATGAGATTAGGAAAACAAAGATGGAAGGAATAATAGTAAGGTCCAGGGCAAGATGGGCGTCACAAGGGGAAAAAGTAAAAATATACTTCTGCTCACTGGAAAAAAGAAACTTTGTAAGCAAAAGAATGCTCAAACTAGTCACGAACAAAGGAACTACTTTAACAGAACGGACCTTATGTTTGAAGAAACAAAGAACTATTTAAACATTTTATATGCAGAAAAGAAAGTAAAGATATTGAATTGAAAATTATGCCAATAATCTACCCAAACTAACTCGAGCAGAACCCGATGATTTTGGAGGGACCAATTTACCTTAGAGGAAGCTACTAAAGTCTTAAAAAACAGGAGAATGATAAAAGTCCTGGGACAGAGGGTATGACAGTAAATTAAAAAAAAAATTCTTTTGGAGACAATTGGGGGATTTTGTTGTTCGTTCATTAAATGAGGGATACAATTAAGGCGAATTTTCTATAACACAAAAAGAAGGTATAAAAATTTGTTTCCCAAAAGGCGATAAGCCACGAGAATACATAAAGAACTGGAGACCAATTTCACTTCTAAATGTTACTTAAAAAATTGCTTCTGCCTGTATTGCAGGTAGAATAAAATCTGTTCTACCCCAAATCAAAAATGAGGCCCAAGTCAGGTTTCATTCCCGGTAGATACTAGGAGACAGTTAAAAACCATATATGATGTGATTCACTATTTAGAGGTGAACCGCTGCCTGGGTTATTAGTATCTGTCGATTTCGAAAAAGCATTTGACTCTGTTGACTGGTCATCAGAGTAGGGTTCTACATGCTTTCGGTTTCGGAAAAGGAATACGCAATGGATATCATCTTTTTATGAAAAGATAAGGTCTTATGTTATTGTAAAACGGGAAGGTTTCTTCAGGATTTTTATTGGAAGAGGATGCCGACAAGGAGATCCTATATCTCCCTATTTGTTTGTTTTATGTGCCAAAATACTAGCAAACAAAATAAGGCAAGATCAAGATGTTAAAGGCATAAAAAATAAAAATACCGAATTCAAGACAAATCGTTTGCAAAATGACACCACTTCTCACTGGAAGGAGATAAGAAATCATATGAAAAGTTGTTCACAGATCTCTATGAATTTGAGCAAATTTCTGGACTTAAATTAAACTATGAAAAAACGTTTAATGTTTGGTTAGGGATAAAAAGAATTCGTCGAACACGTACTTCCCCTTTTATAAAATGGAATGGAACCCTTTAAAATTTAAAATCTAGGGGTGTGGTTTACGAATAATCTGACAAATATGACTCAAATCAATGTGACAGATAAATTTTAGAAGTTAAAAAATCTATTTAAAATATGGTCAAAAAGAGTAATTACACCTCAGGTTTGAATTGCAGTGCTAAAATCATTAGTGCTATCAAACTTGTATATTTGTGGATCCTCCTGCCCAACCCTCCAGACTCTCAGATAGATTTGTTGCAATATATGTGTTTCAAGTTTGTTTGGAACAACAAAAATGATAAAATTAAAAGAAAAAATTCTGTGCAAAATATTTGGAAAGGGGGGCTGGGTTATTTCCTAATCTTTAAGATATATATCCAAGCCTTAAAATCGCCTGGATTAGGAAAGTATACGTGCAAAATTTAAATGGAAAACAGTTCTACATTCATTTATCCTGAAATCGATGCCCTTGATTCATATGGACCGATAGATTTGTACAAAGCAAAATAAATAATTTTTGGAGAGATGTTTTTCAGGCATATACATTTTTTTGCAACCGTGCAGAATTTAAAAAATAACACAGATCTAGCTATTTGAACTATTTTTTTGTAACGAAAAGTTTTAAAGTGGGAAATAAAAACCCTTCTTTTACAAGGGAAAAGGATGAAGAACAATAATTTTTGGTTTAACATTTACTTTACGACTTTGGGAACTTTATAAGCCGTCACACACTGTCAGAGAAACTGGGATTTGAGGTCAATTTCTAAATTACATAAGTTGCGTACAATCAATAAAAGACTATGCGAAGAAAATGTCAATAAAACTCGACAGTAAATAAAGTAATGACAGAAACATTAGGTACAAAAAAATTGTAGGCACTAAAGGGGCAGCTTTACTATGATATTATGATAGAAGACATTGAAGTTTTAAAATCACTCTTTTATGAAATGGGAAAAAAGGCTTAATATACCTATTTAATTGGACAGAGTATAAAAAGAATTAAGAAAATAAAAAATAAATCTGAATGGTTTCCAGCTTAAAATATGTAACAGAATTTTAGTAAACCACAGTAAATTTTGAAAAGAATTGCAGGTTGTGGTAGTGACAAAGGGTGTAACTTCCTGTAGTAGAAAAGAAAGATTCGATTATCACTACTTGTGGGAATGTGAAATTTTAACATACTTTTTGGAAACAACTTGAAAATACCTAAAAAAAGTAAGTGTTCACACTGTAAAAATTGTCATTTTAAAGTAGAGTTATATTGTTTGGCATGATGAGAAAACAAAAAAAGATGATATGTTAGATTAATCATTTTAATGGGAAAATTTTTCATATACAAATGTAGAATTAATAAGTGAAACCAACCTTAATAATGTTTCAAAGGAATTTGCTAAGACATAAAACTGAGAAACACATGTAACTCGATGGGGGATTTAATTATGCAGAAAACGGGACAAAATGGTTCCTACATACCACTAACACAAGAATAATGTTAATAAAAAGCATAGAAATAATTCCTTCTTTTGCGTGTTGTCGTACCTTGGCATCAAATGGAACAATAAGACTGAAATATGATTATGTAACGTATTTCTCTAATGTCATGATGTATTTATGAGGACACTATGGTGACATGTTACATGACTTTGTTTGATGGTTTGTAAAATAATGTCGCTGTTGTCAGTGAAATACTTTCTTTATGTGTGCCTATTAAAAAAAATTATAAAAAAAAAAAAACACACAAAAAAAAAAAACAAACAAACATTATAACGTTATGGTAGGTTTGCTTGAGTGAACGCTGTTTAATTTACTCTCTCTCTCTCTCTCTCTCTCTCTCTCTCTCTTCTCTCCTCTCTCTCCTCTCTCTCTCTCTCTGTCTTCGATCTGACTGTCTGTCTCCACCCCCTTCTCTTCTCTCTTCTTCTCTCTCTCCCCCTCTCTCTCTCTCTCTCTCTCTCTCTCTTCCTCCTCTTTCACTCTCTTTATATCACACACACACACACACAAAACACACACACACACACACCCCACACACCACCCACACACACAAAACACCAAAGTACGCCGCACACACACACACATACACAAACACAACACACAATCACGTACGCACGCACGCACTGAAACACACACCACACACACACCCACAACCCCACACACACACATCTATTAACTCTTGAGAGTTCTCGCGCGTGACAAATACAGTCTGAGTCTGTCACTCCGCGGTACGCGCTCACGCACATGCACGCACGAACTCAACCGGAGACAAAAGATACAGATATTCATTCTTCAGATTAACCACTTTTCATTAGTCCTAAAGTGGGGGGCGTGTGGAAAATGTGGACGGGGTGCGGCGAAAAATGGGGGTTGGGGGAGGGGGAAGATGGGGAAAAGGTGGTGGAGGGGGAGGGGGGGGGGGGAGAAAGGAGGGTAGAAAGGGGGTGATTCCATAAAAAACGGAACTATTCATGGCTTCAGTAGTCAAGCGACTGCAAGGTCCTTATCAAGGTGAACAAGAACGCGATCTCTCTGCTACAACAACAAATATGGCCAAAAACTGTGCTGCTGCGATACTTCTACTACCCCTTCCAGAGAGAGAGAGCGAGAGGCGAGAGAGAGAGAGAGGAGAGAGAGAGAGAGAGAGAGAGGAGAGAGAGACGGTCAGACAGATGACATATGAACCACACACACACACACACACCACACACACACACACACAAAACACCACACGTTTATATAGAAGACAGACAGACAGACGACAGACACTCACATAGACGAATCTTTTCTTCCATGACCAAGCACAAACGCCATTTATTAACACACTCCCCCCCAAAAACGGACGCCCTCACTCCCCACCCCCCCAGTTCCCCATCCCCTCCCTCTCAATTCCAACCCCCCTCCTTCCGCCATTTCACCTACCTCACCCCCACCCCACATCACCTCGTCCCATCTTTACCTCGTCCTTCTCCTCCTTCTTCTTCCTCGTCTCTCCCGCCCCTCCTCCTTCTCCTCCTCCTCCATCTTCCTCCAAAGCACAACTGAATTTTAGATGCTAGGTTGTTTTTTTTGTCAGTCGCCCACTGAAGCCGCTCGTTCTCAACGCTCATAAAACACGGGTGGGCGTTGCTCGTTCTGAGGGTGATGGAGGAAGAAGGGGAGGGGGATGGGGGGGGGGGGGGGGGGGGGGGGGGGGCAGGAGGAGGGGTGCAGGCAACGGGATGGGGGTGGGGGTGGGGGATAGGGGAGGCAGTGAAGGGATGTGGAGGTGGAGGGTGAGTAGGATGGGAGGTGGGGCGGGGGTGGGGTGGGGGGGTGGGGGGTGGGGGTGGGGGTCGGGGTAAGCAAAAGCTTTGCGCTGGAACTAAATTTAGATCGACCGACTTGACTTCTTCATGTATCATAGGTTGCCACGTTCTCATTTGCATACCACCTTCTTTTTTCTTTTTAAAAAAAATACATTGTCATGCTTGCTGCTCCTTTTTTTTGAAATATTTTTTTTTTATAGTTAACAATAAAACAAGTGGGTAATACAAACAGATCTGCCTTCGAGAGGATTTACGATGGTTCCCTCATGCGGCTAGTGAAGAGTTTTCACATTTATAATGTATTTTCTTAATTTTATGTTCCCATTTTCTTCATCTTAACCACCCCCCCCCCCCCCCCCCCGCCCTAAGTTCCAATCTTTGCCAAGTCATTACTGTGATGACGGAGGGGTTGTTGGCCTCGTCAACACATAACTCCTCCGCCCACATCGGCTCTGCCAATGACGTTACCATTTTGTCCTTGTCTCACTTGTGGACAAAAGCAAAGTACGGTTCAAGAATTCATAATTTCTGTCAACCTGTCTTCAAAACACAAATTACGAGCGGTAAACTGGAATGCAAAGAGCTAAAGCTGGGAAAGAACCCTGGTATTACCCCCTCCCCCTTCATTCTTTTTACCCCCCGGGATAAAACTGGTATCTTTGTTGTCAGTGTTTCATCTGTCTGTCTGTCTGTCTGTCTGTCTGTCAGTTCTTTTGCTTAAACAGAGAGCTTCACTGCGTTACTGTTATTGAGAAACTCAAGATTTTGGATAGCATTATTATTGTTTTTGTTGTTGTTGTCGTTATGATTATGATTATGATATGATGAAAGATGATGATGATGATGATGATGATGATGATGATGATGATGATTGTTGTTATTGTTATTATTATTATTATTATTCAGACACAGAAAACGAGACATCACGAACTGATAAATAAATAAATAAACAACATCAATAATAACAAAACAACATATACATACGCGCGCACACAAACACACATACACACACACCTCATCGACTACACACACACACACACACACACACACACACACACACACACACACACACAGACACACACACATACACACACACACACACCACACACACACACACACACACACACACACACACACACACACACACACAACACACACACACACACTTTGAACAGTTGAGCACCGAAAATGTACTTAGCACAGGTTAGTTCACGATGGTCATCAAGAGGTAAGACACCAGCTTCATGGTATGTTCCTAAAGCTGAAGCATGAAATGGAACACCAAGGGCTAATCTGAATGCCTTAGAGTCTATACACTGAAGCTTTTTTAATAGGTACTTAGGAGCATTCAAAAAAGACCTCTTGTGCATATGACAATTTGGATCCAACTAAAGCAGAAGAAAGATGTCATAAACTTTTTGTTTCCTCGCCCCAACTTTGTTTGCTTATAACTTTGAGCAGATTAAGAGATTTTCTGGCTTGATTATGTTCCAAGTGAAAATTCCAAGAAAGATTTGACATAAGATGCACACCAAGGAATTTTATCTCAGAGGTGTAGCTCAATGTAGTATTATGTACTTTGAAGTTAGGAGTATTGTGAGCAGACCCACCTGCATCAAATGACATCATACGGGATTTCTCAGCCGACAGGCATAAGCCATTATCAGACATGAAGTTCGCAATGTTGTCCAACTCTTTTTGATATATTCTTCTAATGTAATTAACAGATCTTTTTGATGTGTTTTTTTCTTAATGTGGCGTTCAACCATAAGCAGATGTCATCCGCATATTGAATTAAGTTAAAAGTTTTTGAAATGTATTTAGGTAAATCATTAGTTAAAATATTAAAGAGAAGAGGGGAGATCACAGAGCCTTGAGGGATACCCATATCTAGTAATCTTTTGGATGAATAAGTATTACCAATACTGGATTTGAGGTCTGATGCAGACTTTCCCAAACGTGCTAAAAACATTCGAGCCACTAAAACGATACTCACATATTCTTCTCACTTGTTGACAAATTCAGGTATCAATCATAAAACGCTTGCTGTGCGTTTTCCCATAAGTCCCGTACCAAACTGGGAGCTCTTCAAACCAAAATTTGATTATAACTATACTACTATATCTAAAACTCATCACATTAATATTCTAGCTTGCGAAGCAAAATCACATATTAATGATTGTTATCGTCACTTCGTAAAAGTCTATACTGATGGGTCTCTATTAAACAATAATGCTGGTTGTGACTTTGTCATTCCATTTTTAAAAATTGAGAAGTCCTTTCATCTTGGGGCAAATCTGTTTTTTTTTTTACACCCGAACTAATAGCAATATTAATGGCCATAGAGTAGGCCTACATAAATGATTTATCATTTGACTTTTATGGTATTTTCTTCTGTGTAGATTCTAAGTCAGTTCTTCAAGTTTTAGAATCTACAAATTCAAAAAATCGTGCTGAAATCATATCAGAAATTAAAATACTTATTCACAATCTTATGTCAAGAGGTATAATAGTTAATTTTTGTTGGGTTCCTTCCCATTGCTTCATATCCGGAAATGAATGGGCTGACAGGATTGCTCGAGCAGGTGCAAACAATTCTGACAATACGGCTACTATTCATATTCCCTTGAGCTTACATGAAGGATATTCTCTCTTACAAAGAGCCTCTTCTGAAAAATTTGAGGAATACTACAAAGAAAGTGTTCTCCCCCGAATACACAAACCCGACTCTTCTATACTTTGTTGTAGGAACTCTCGAGCAAGAAATCTTTTAAAAAGGGCTTCCTCAGTAAATCCAGTAAACAGAAATACAAACATAGGATCATATCCAAGACACAGTAAGCAACTTCTCTCCTTATTATTTCGGTTAACAATAAATGCATTCAGAACAAGATATGTCAAGAATATTCGATGTGCTTGCGGCGCCCTTGATAATTTATTGTACAAGACACGTTCTATACTTTTGCCCCTACTTTGATTCCGATTTGTCAGAATTTAGAAAGGATGCTTCAAAGTGCATATTCCAGGATACCATGTCTCTCTTAAATTTTGTACGAATTCTTATGTTAAGCCCAGTTTGATCAATCCTGTAATTGCTGTTTCATGATCTTATTTTGTACAGTTGTTTGTTTTTACTTTTGATGTCCTTTTTTTTCTTAATTTATTTAATTTATTTTTTTAGTTTAATTCTTACTTAGAGATTCTCCTCATCACACACACACGCACACACGTACACGCACGCACGCGGGCGCGCACTCACGTACGCACGCTGCACGCACACACGTACGCACGCTGCATGCACACACTCAACCCCCCCCCCCCCCCCCCCGCCCCCCCCCCCCCCACACACACACAAACACACACACACCTTGTCTAATATCGCATTTAGTGAAAAGACGTTAAATTGAAGAAGAAGAAGAAGAAGAAGAAGAAGAAGAAGAACACAACAACAACAACAACAACAACAACAACAACAACAACAACACACACACACACACACACACACACACACACACACACACACACACACACAGCGACCACACACACACACACACACACACACACACACACACACACACACACACACACACACACACACACCAC
>CM031610.1:60555624-60571782 GCA_018398815.1 Conus ventricosus
TTAAGACCAGAAAGATGTATAGGATGAAGACACGAGAAAAAGAGGACAAGAAAATGAAAGAGGAAGAGAAGGAGGAGAAACAGGAGTAGAAGAAGGAGGAGGATGTGGACGAGGAGAAGGGTGTGGAGAAGGAGGGGTAGGAGGAGGAGAAAAAGGATGATGATGAGGAGGAATGGACATTTGATAGGAAACCAATTGTATTGGCATTTGCCAGCAGGAGGAGGAGGAGGAGAAGGAGAGAAGAAGAAGAAGAAGAAGAAGAAAAGAAGAAGAAGAAGAAGAAGAAGAAGAAGAGGGAGGGAGGGAGGGAGGGAGGGAGGGAGGAGGAGGAGGAATGGACATTTGATAGGAAACCAATTGTACAGGCCTTTGCCTTACATTTGTTCCTCGTTTCGAGAACCAGTTCTTGCATACATTTGTGCTCATTATCCTCGCTGCTCACAATGCTATTAACAGTGCTTTGTGAAGGTTTCAATACGGAGTGACTGAGGGCAGAAAATGAAGCAAAATTTCGAAAGAGAGGGGGTGCGTTACCGCTAGGGACACAAACAAACAGAGTACAGGACAATACACAATGCATTTCAACCTCTTGGGTGTTCTTCAGGCGAAAACAAATAACATTTAGGACAGTGACAAGAAGAACATGTAACCACTTAGCTTCACTTCTCCTGTTCGTCTCCAAATCAAAAAAGGAGACGCGAAGGTAAGTGACTACATGTTCTTCTTGTCACTGTCCTAAATGTTAAACTTAAACTCAGTGCCACACGCAGGTCTACATTACGAAACGCTTACCGTTTAGATTCTGACAGGCTGCTGGCATAAACGCAAGGTTGGGAACGACATCGTTGCTGTCGCAAACAAATCTTTAACTCATTTGCAAATTCGGCATGCGGTCAAGATCTATGGAGAACGTCATACGGTTGTTGATGACGCGTCGTATACCATTTCTGAGGTATGGTAGATTTATTCGACCAATGCCTGTTATACATACCACTCACTGTCTACGCATACGCCAGTCAGTAGATTGCCACGAGATTGTCACGTATGCCTAACAACAAAGAACCTCCACGGGCGGTTACTGGATCAAGCCCGGTCTATTATGTTCTCATACTAGCATCGTTTTCGCCTGAACGTAACAAAAAAGAAGATAGAATAGAACCTATTGCTCTCAAAATCAGAAGTCTACGCGGAATATCATTGGGAAAAGGGTGGTGACAATGACAGATTGTTCAACGTATCAAAGTCGACAGTCTGTTCAGTAAAACACACACACACACACACACACACACACACACACACACACACACACACACACACACACACACAACCTTCCAAATTGGGTCTGAAGATTTATTTTGATCAATGATATACCTGCACCCTTTCTTGCTAAGAAGAAAAAAAAAATCCGGATACGGCTGTCCAGTTGTCTTAGCTATACTGAGCCCGTCTGATTGGTGCCAAGGAGGATTGAGCAGCTTACCTGCATCCCTGCTGACAGTGGGGAGGTGGGAGGGGAGGGGGGGGGGGGGGGGGGCGGAAGACGCATGGACCGTGCGTCATATGAAAGACATGGCATCGCCCGGGGGTGAGTCTGATGGAGAGGATGCTCAGAAGGTCTTGGCCGGACAGCAGAGAGAAAAATGATGTGTCCCAATCAGCTTGCCATGAACAATCCGCCTGCTTCTCTCTGTCTCTCTCTCTCTCTCTGTCTATGTGTGCGCGTGTGTGTGTGCGCGCGCGCGCGCGCGCGCGCGCGCGCGCGCGTGTGTGTGTGTGTGGGGTGTGTGTGTGTGTGTGTGGTGTGTGTGCGTGTGTGCGTGTGAGTGTGTCATTCGGTCGTTCGGAGCGGAGAACACGTTTTGCGGACAGAGAAGATCATTGTGGCTGGCGTTGTGTGTTCTTGCAATTAGTTTTCATTTTGTTTTCTTTATCGTCTAGTTTCATGGCGCAAAGAAAGCCCAGTACGAGATCACGTGCTACAAGTATAAGCTAACACTGATTTAGAACGACAAAGCCATCACTTCCATTTGTACCTCCTCCCGCTTCCTTTATGTTGATTGTCTACAGACCCAAATGCATCCAACATGTATCATTGTCATTGACTCTTCTCTCTCTCTCTCTCTCTCTCTCTCTCTCTCCTCTCTCTCTCTCTCTCTCTCTCTCTCTCTCACCCTCTCTCTCTCTACGACCAAGAAAGGCAAATGCAATTTATAATGAGTCAAATGCCTAAGGAAAATCAACATGGGCAACAAGTGTTAGAAAGAGTCTTTTACTGTTTGGATTTGGTTTTTGTATGGTCCACTCAAGACACTGGAGTTGGCGGCATTTTAAAGGTGGTCCAAAGTAGTGCTCCGATCACCGGTCAGCTGCATGAGATAAAGTGCAAAACTGCAAGAGAGAGAGAGAGAGAGAGAGAGAGAGATGTACACCCACATATATACACACTCAAATCTCTCTCTCTCTCTCTCTCTCTCTCTCTCTCTCTCTTTGTTCTTGCACTCAAGATCCTTGAGTTGTGTTGAGCAACCTACGGGGTTTACATAAAATATTTATTCAAATTTATTCTTAAAATATATATTATATATAAATATATTTTAAAATTTTATTGAATTAAAAAACAAAGTTTGGCTCTTATTTTTCTTGTTTAAAGGAAAATAGGGGGAGAAAAGCTTCATACCTGCGGGGGGAAGATTTTTCTCCCTAACAAACAGTAGGTGTTTGGGGGAGTGGGGGTTTTTTGGGGAAAAATAAAAAAATGCTTCTCAAAATGACCCTTCAGAAAGTTTAAAAATTCCCCAAGGGGGGGGAGACTTCCCCCCAAATAGGGGGGGAAAAAATCCTAACATATAACTCCTGGTCATTTCCCGATTTTTCCAAAAATTTTGGTGGTTTCCCCTCAGTGACCGGGGAAATGGAAATTTTTGACTCCTCTGTTTTTTCTTTTAAAAGAAGAAGGGCAATCCCAGAAAAGGTGGGTGCAATACTGTAGTATTTTTGTTAAAGTTTTTAAAAAACCCAAACCCAAAAGGGGTGCCTTTCTAAAAAGCAAAAAAAAATTTCGGAAAAGAGCAAAAAAGGCTACTTTTTTTGTAAAAAGGGTAGAAAATAAAAAAGTTTTATCCTCAAAGACAAAAGGCTGAGGGGCCAGTTCTTGGAATAAAATCCGCAAGGGACTAAAATCCCAAAAACTAAAAAATTTCCCAAAGGGAAATAAGTACCGAGCCCCGTTCCAGAAAAATTACAGAGCAGTTTGGTTTTTGCAAGCCCTAAAGAAAATTTTTTTAAAATAAAAAAAGCTTCCCTTTTAAAGGGTCAAAAGATTGAAGAAATAGGGGGAGTACCTTTCATACCTGCAGGGGCAGATGTTTCCCTTCCAAACAACAGTAGGTGCTTAAAGGGGTGGGATGGGGAAAAAAAAAAAAAATTTCTAAAAAATGACCCTTTCAGAAAAGTTATATTCCCCAAAGGGGGAGAGCACCTCCAAAGGGGGAAAAACCCCAATAACTTAAAAACCCCTGGTCATATCCCGTATTTCAAAACTTGGGGGTTTTCTCCCCCAGTGACCGGGGGAAATTTGGTAATTTGATTTCCTCTCCCTTTTTCCCGTTTAAGAAAAAATGCAACCCCAAAAAAAGGGCTGGTGGGTTTACGAGTATGTTTGTTGATTTTTCCCCCCCAAAAAAACCAAACCAAAGGTTTTGCCATCAAAGAAGCAAAAGAAAACCCAGGAAAGACAAAAAAGCTACTTTTTCTGTAAAAAATTTAAAAAAATATAAAAAGATATCCTCTAAGACACAAGTCTGAGGGCCAGTTTTTGGGAAATTTGAATCCGCAAAGGACAAAAAGACAAAAAACTAATTTTTTTCCCAAGGGAAAAGTCCCGAGAAACCGTTCCAGCATTTACGAGAAAGCTTGGTTTTGGGCAATGATGAAAGAAATATTAATTTTAAAAACAAAGCTTGCTTTTTTAGGTTTTAGTTGAAAAAATTTTGGGGGGGAGAAAACCATTCATACCTGCAGGGGGCAGATGTTTGCCTAACTAACAGTATGTGTTTAAAGTGGGTGGTGGGAAAAAATAAAAAAAAGGGTTTCCCTCAAAATGAGCCTTCAAACCCTTATATTCCCCAAAGGGGGGAGGGGAAATCCCCCTTTTTGGGGAAACTCCAAAACATAAACTCCGGTCATATACCGTATTCGAAATTTGGTGTTTTTCCTCAGTGCCCGCGGAAAGGGGAAATTTTGACTCCTCTGCCTTTTCATTTTTAAGGAAGAATGCAATCCCGAAAAGGCGGGTTTTTGAAATACGTATATTTTTTGTTGATTTTCAAAAAAAAAAACCCAAAGGTGCCTTCTAAAAAAGCAAAAGAAAATCAGGGAAAGAGCAAAACAAGCTACTTTTTCTTTTTAAAAAAGTAGAAAAAATAAAAAGTTTACCTCTAAGACACAAGTGCTGGGGGCCAGTTTTTGGAATGAACCCGCAAGGGACTAAAAACAACAATTTTTAAAAAATTTCCCAAGGTTTAAGTCCCGAGCCCCTTTTCCCAGAAACTTACAGAGCAGCTTGGTGTTGCAATGACTGCAAGAAATTTTGAATTTTTAACAAAGTTTGCTCTTATGTCTTAGTTTGAAAAAATAGGGGGAGATAGGGCTTTTATACCTCAGTGGCAGTGATTTTCCCTTAAAAAACCGTTTGTTTTTGGTGGGGGGGAGGGGGAAAAATAAAAAAAATGCTTCAAAAAAATGAGCCTTCAGCAACTTATTTTTCCCCCAAGGGGGGGGAGCCCATCCCCCCAAATTTGGGGGGGAAAACTCACTAACATAAAAACCCGGGTCATATTACCGATATTTCAAAAATGGTTTTTTTCCCCTCAGTAAACCGCGGAAAGGGGTAATTTGACCCCCCCCTCCCTTTCATTTTTAAAAGAAGAATGAAACCCCAAAAAAAGGCTGGTGTCCCAATACTTTTAGTGGGTTTGTTGGGGTTTTTTAAAAAAACCAAACCCAAAAGGGTCCCATCTAAAAGCAAAAGAAAATCATGAAAGAGCAAAAAAACCCTACATTTTCTTGTAAAAAGTTAAAAATTTTAAAAAAAGATTTTCCTCTCCCCCCCCAAGTGCTGGGGGCCCAGTTTTTGGAAGGAACCCCAAAGGGACAAATTTTTACAACAAACTAAAAAATTTCCAAGGATAAGTACCGAGCACCGTTCCGCTATTTACAGGCATTTGGGGGTTGCAATGATCCCAAGAAATATTAAATTAAAACAAAGCTTGTCTTAGGGTTCTTAGTTTGGGAAGAAATGGGGGGAAAAATACGCATTCATCCTGCGTGGCAGATTTTGCCAACTAACAGTTGTGCTTAGTGGGGGGAAATGGGGAAAAAAAAATAAAGGTTTTCTAAAAAGGGAGCCTTCAGAAACCCTTTATTTTCCAAGGGGGAGAGAAATCCTCCAATAGGGGGGGAAAACTCATAACATATAACCCTGGTCATATACCGATATTTCGAAACTTGGGGTTTCCCCTCAGGGGCCGGGGAAAGGGGGAATTTGGGCCCTCCTTGCCTTTTTCAGTTTTAAAAAGGAATGCAATCCCAAAAAGGTGGTGGGGCCAAAACTGTAGTATGTTTGTTTGAGTTTTAAAAAAACCAAACCCAAAAGGGGTGCCATTTAAAAAGGGCAAAAAAAATCATAAAAAAGGCAAAACAAGCTACTTTTTTCCTTTGTGAAAAGTAGAAAAAAAAAAAAAGTTTACCCTCTAAGACACAAGTGCTGGGGGCCCATTCTTGGAATGAATCCGCAAGGGACTAAAATACAACAAACTAAAAAATTTCCCAAAGGGAAAAGTACCGAGCCCCGTTCCAGCAACTTCCCAGAGCAGTTGGTGTTGAAATTGACTGCAAAAAAATATTAAATTTAAAAAAAAGTTTTGTTTCTTATGCCCTTAGTTTTAAAGAAATAGGGGGAGATCCGCTTTTCATACCTGCAGTGGCAGAGGATTCTGCCTAACTAACAGTATGTGCTTGAGTGGGGTGGAGGGGAAAAAAATAAAAAAAAATGCTTCTCAAAATGAGCCTTCAGAAAGTTATATTCCCCAAGGGGGGAGGGGACATCCTCCAATAGGGGGGGAAATTTCACTAACATATAACTCCTGGTCTTTTCCCGATATTTCAAAATTTGGGTGGTTTTCCTCAGTGACCGCGGAAAGTGGTAATTTGACTCCTCCCTTTTCCCATTTTTAAAAAGGGGAATTTCCCAAATTCCCAGAAAAGGTGGGTGCAATACTGTTTTTTTTTGTTGGTTTAAAAAAACCAAAAAAAGGTGCCATCTAAGAAGCAAAAAAAATCATGAAAGGGGAAAAAAAGCTACATTTTTTTGGGTGAAAAAAAGAAAATATAAAAAGTTATCCTCGGGGGAACAAAAAGTGTGGGGGCCCCTTTTTTCGTGGAATGAATCCGCAAAGGGACTAAAATAAAAAAACAAAAAAATTTCCCAAAAGGATAAGTCCCGAGCACCGTTCCGGGCAATTACAGACAGTTGGTGTTGCAATGCTGCAAAAAATTTTTGGGAATTTTAATAAAAAGCTTGCCTTTTTCTTGGATTGAAGAAAAAAGGGGGAGAAAAGGGCATTCATCCTGCGGGGCAGATGTTTCTGCCTAAATAACGTATGTGTTTGGAGTGGGTGGTTGTTTATAATTCAATATTTTTTTGCGGGCATTGCAACCCAAGCTGCCTGTAAGTTGCGGGAAACGGTGCCCCGGTACTTACCCTTTGGGAAAATTTTTTTGGTTTGTTGTATTTTAGTCCCTTGCGGATTCATTCCAAAAAATGGCCCTCGGGCACTTGTTTTTTAGAGGTTATTTTTTTAAAAATTTTTACTTTTCCAAAAAAAAATTAGCTTTTTTTTTGTTTCTTTCATGATTTTCTTTTGCTTTTTAGAGGGAAACCTTTTGGGTTGGTTTTTTGAAAATAAACAAACATACTACAGTATTGCACACCCCCTTTTTTGGGATTGCTTTTCTTCTTAAAATGAAAAGGCAGGGAGTAAAATTTACCATTTTTCCGGGGTCACGAGGAAAACCCAACCAAGTTTCGAATTTTCGGTATATGACGGGTTTTTATGTTAGTGATTTTCCCCTCCCTATTGGGGGAGTCTCCCCCCCCTTGGAGAATTTTAAGCTTGTTAAAGCTCATTTTGAAAAGGGCTTTTATTTTTTTTTTCCCCCAAACCAAACCCATCAAGCACTACTGTTAGTTGGGCAAAAAATCATTTTTCCCCCACTGGGGGGATGAATCGAATTTTCCCCCTATTTCTTTCAATCTAAACAAAAGAGCAGCTTTGGGTTTATATTCAATTTTTCTTGCGTCATTGAAAACCCCAAGCTGCTCTGAAAGGTTGCGGGAAGGGTTCTCGGGATTTTTCCCTTGGGAATTTTAAATTAGTTTGTTTTATTTTAGTCCCTTGCGGATTCTTTCCCAAGAACTGGCCCTCGGGGCATTTTGGGTTTTAGGGAAATATTTTTTTTTATATTTTCTACTTTTCACAAAAAATTTTGCTTTTTTTTGCCCCTTTTCTTGATTTTTTTTGCTTTTTAGGGGAAACCGGGGGTTTGGTTTTTTAAAAACCCCAACAAACTTTATACGTATTGAAACACCAGCCTTTTCGGGTTGCATTCTTTTTAAAAACTAAAAAGGCCCAGAGGATTAAAATTACCACTTTGCGGTCACGGGGAGGAAAACCACCTTTTTTCGAAATTGGGTATTGCCAGGAGTTTTATGTTAGTGTTTCCCTCCCTTTGGGAAAGGATTTTCCCCCTTTGGGAATTGTTTGGGGAAAGGCCCAATTTTGAAAAGAAATTTATTTTTTTTTTCCCCCAACCCCCCCAATCAAGCCCCCATTCCTGTTATTTTGGCAGAATCATCCCCACTGCAGGTATAAATGCGTATCCCCCCCCTTTTTCCCTTCAATCTAAAAACAAAGAGAAAGCTTTGTTTATAATTCAATTTTTCTTGCAGTCATTGCAACACCAAGCTGCTCTTTTAAGTTGCTGGAACGGTGCTGGTATTTAAACCCTTTGGGAATTTTTTTTTTTGGGTTTTGGTTTTTTTTTATTTTAGCCCCCTTGGGGGATTCATTCCAAGAACTGGCCCTCCCATTGTGTTTTAGAGGATTTCTTTTTATTTTTTTCTACTTTTCAAAAGAAAATTTTGCTTTTTTTGCTTTTTCCCATGTTTTCTTTTGCTTCTTAATGGCCCCCTTTTTGGTTTTGGTTTTTTAAAAAACTCAACAAACATACTACAGTATTGCACCCGCCTTTTTGGGATTGCATTCTTCTTAAAAGGGAAAAGGCAGAGGAGCAAATTCCCAAATTTTCCCGGGGTTTCCTGAGGAGAACCACCAAGTTTCGAAATATGGGTATAGGGAACCAGGAGTTTATTTTTAGTGAGTTTCCCCCCCTATTGGAGGATGTCCCCCCCTTGGGAATTTAAGTTGCGGGAAGGCTCATTTTGAGAAGCATTTATTTTTTTTTTTCCCCATCCCCCCCTCAAGCACAACTGTTATTTGGGGCGAATCACTGCCCTGAAGGTATAAAATCCCGTATCTCCCCTATTTCTTCAATCTAAGAATAAGAGCAAGTTTTGGTTTAAAAATTAAATTTTTTTGGGGGGCTTTAGCAACACCAAGCTGCTCTGGAAGTTCCCTTGGACGGGGCCGGTACTTATCCCTTGGGAATTTATTAGTTTTTTTGTATTTTAGTCCCTTGGGGATTCTTCCCAAAAACTGGCCCTCAGCATTGGGGTTCTTAGGGGAAAAATACCCTTTTTATATTTTCTATTTTTCCAAAAAAATTGTAGCTTGTTTTGCTCTTTCATGATTTTCTTTTGCTTCTTAGATGGCCCCTTTGGTTGGTTTTTTAAAAAATCAACAAACTTTCACAGTATTGCACCCCAACCCTTTTTTCTGGGTTGGGCTTTCTTCTTAAAACTGAAAAGGAAAGGGGGTTCAAATTCCCACTTTCCGCGGTCACGGGGAAAAACCCCAAGTTTCAAAAAATATCGGTATATCCAGGAGTTATATGTTAGGGGTTTTTCCCTCCCAAATTGGGGATGCCCTCCCCCCCTTGGGGGAATATAAGCTGCGGGAAGGCTCTTTTTGGGAAAACCCATTTATTTTATTTTTTCCCCATCCACCCCCCAAGCACTACTGTTAGTTGGCAAAATCATCTCCCATGCGGTAAAATGGGTACTCCCCTATTTTCTTCAATCTAAGACTTTAAGGCAAGCTTTGTTTTTTTTTTCCCCAATTTTTCTTGCAGTCATTGCAACCCAAGTGTCGGGTAAGTTGCGGGAAACGGTGCTCGGTACTTACCCTTTGGGAATTTTATTATTTTGTTTTTTTTTACCCCTTTTGCGGATTCTTTCCAAGAACGGCCCTCAGCCTTGGTCTTAGAGGATATCTTTTTATTTTTTCCCTACTTTTCCAAGAAAAAAAAGCTTTTTTTTCCTTTTTCAGGGATTTTTTTTTTTGCTTTTAGAGGCCCTTTGGGGGGGTTTTTTGAAAATCAAAAAAAAATTTACTACATTTTGCAAAACCCCCTTTTCGGGGGATTGCTTTTTTAAAAACTAAAAAGGCAGGGGAAAAATTTCCCCCACTTTCCCGGCCCTTGGGAAAAACCCACCAATTTTTTCAAAATATCGGTTATTCCGGGATTAATGTTTGTGATTTTTCCTCCCTATTTGGGGGGAATGTCCTCCCCCTTGGGAAAATTTTAAGCTTGCTGAAGGCTAATTTTGGAAGCATTTTTTTTATTTTCCCCCCCACCCCTCAAGCAATACTGTTATTTAGGAGAATCACTCCCACGGGGTTTTGAATGCGTTTCTCCCCCTATTTTCTTAAATTCTAAGACATAAGAGAAAGGGCTTTTTTATTTTTCAATTTTTTCTTGCGGTCTTTGGAAAACACCAAGCGGCCCGGGAAGTTGCTGGAACGGTGCTGGGTATTACCCTTTGGGAATTTTATTAGTTTGTTGATTTTAGCCCCTTTGGGCGGATTTTTTCCAAGAACGGGCCCCTCAGCACTTGTGTCTTAGAGGAATTTTTTTAATTTTTCTATTTTTTCACAAGAAAAATGTGGGATTGTTTTGCCCCTTTCATGATTTTTTTTTGCTTCTTAGATGGCCCCTTTTGGGTTTTTTTGAAAAATAAAAAAAATTTTTCTACAGTTTTGCACCCCCTCCCTTTTCTGGGTTGCATTTTAAAAAAATAAAAAGGCAGGGAAATTTCAAATTCCCATTTTCCGGCCCTTGGGGGAAAACCCCAAAGTTTCGAAATTCGGTAAGACCAGGTTTATATGTTATGAGTTTCCCCCCTATTGGGGGAAATTTCTCCCCCCCTTTGGGAGAATATAAGTTTGGGCTAAAGGGCCCCTTTTTTGAGAGCTTTTATTTTTTTTTTTTTCCCCTCCCCCCCCACTCAAGCCCCATACTTTTTATTTAGGCAAAAATCATCGCCCCTGCAGGTAGAATGCGTTACCCCCTATTTTTTCCCAATCTAAGCCCATAAGAGAAAAACCCTTTTTTTTAAAATTTCAATTTTTTCCTTGCAGCATTGAAACCCCCCCAAAAGCTGCTCTGTAAGTTCTGGAACGGGGGCTCGGTCCCTTACCCTTTGGGAAATTTTATTAGTTTGTTGTTATATTTGTATTTTTATATTTATATTTTATAATTTATCCCTTTTAAAAAAGTTATAATTTTAAAAGTGACTAAGAAAAGCACTTACTTGGTACTTACGACAGACCTCCGTCTGTCTTTTTCAGGGGTGGTGGCTACTGGGTGACTGCGTTCGTGCACCACGACACGGGTTAAACCCCGGGTTTAATGTAAAATGAACTTTTGAGGGTGTTGTACCCCGGATGGAAAGGGTTTTTGGTTGCCCCAAACCCCGGGTTTGAGTTTGGGGTTGTTGGGGGCAATGTGTTTCCCCCCTTCCCCCCCAAGGCGGAACCCTCTATTGTCCCCGGTTTCGAGAACGCTGAGGTTTTCAAAATTTCGAATGTTGATGGGGGGTTAGGTGGGCCCCCCACTGGTGTGTTTCCCTTTTTGGTTCGTAAAAAGGGTTTTGGGAAGGTTTCTCCCCGTTTCCCCGAAAAGTTCTTTTCACAGTCACGACAGTCTATTTGGTAGACATTTCCGCCCCTTGCCCCCATTTTGGCATTTTTGCCCTTTGGGGGGCCGACCACTGGCTGCAGAGGGTTTTTAAAATGGGTTTGGGATGTACGGAACCCCGGGTTTTCCCTGATCTTCCTGCTAAAGGGCTTCAGTCCACCGCGGACTTAGGGGAGGGGTGCCCTGCCCCTTTATCCCGGGTTTGGGTCTTTTTTGGGGGGTAGGATGCGGTGTTATCTTTTTTGTTTAGGGGCCCGGGAATTTTCCAAACCGGGCCCAACCTTTCCTTTTTTTTGCCCTGTATGGGGTTTGGGGGGCGTTTTTTTTGGGGGGTTTTTTTTTTTTTGGGTTTTTTGGGGGGGGGTTTTTTTGGGTTTTTTTTGTTTTTTTTTGGTTTTTTTTTTGTTTTTTTTTTGGGTTGGTGTTTTGTGTGTGTGTGTGTGGGTGGGTGTGTGTGCGGCGCGCGGGGCGCCTTTTTAAAACAAAAGGTTGGCATTGTTTTCCCTCATTTTTTTAACATAAATTCCCCCCAAAATTTAATTTGACGATAAAATTAAAAACCTGGTTACTGTTGGGCAGTCAGTCAGTCAGTCAGTCAACGTGTTGTGTGTGTGTGTGTTGTGTGTGTGTGGGGTGTGTGTGGGAGAGAGAGAGAGAGAGAGAGGTGAGAAAAAGAGATGAGGGGAGAGAGAGGGGAGAAGGAAGGGGGGGGAAAGGGGGATTTTGGCAGTGACGGTGTGATCAAGTTTTTTTTTTTTTTTTTTGGGGGGGGGGGGGGGGGGGGAGGGGGAGGGAGGTGGGGAGGGGGAAAAGGGTCACATAGGGGCGGTCACGTACAAAAGACCATCTGTCACCCCCGCTAATCGCCCCTCCCCATGGTTTTATTTTATGAGCCCAATGTAAAGAGAGAGAAGGGGAGAGAAAAGAGACCATGTCCCCAAAAACTTTGCAATTTCCCTAAACCTTTTCTCCTGCCCTTCTACCAGGGTCCGTCACTCTTTTTTTTCCTTTCCCCCCCAAAACCCCCTTTTAAAAAAATTTTTCCTTAATTTGGGAAAGGAAAAGGGGGGGGCATTCAACGGATATTTTGCAATGTTTTGTTGTGGTTTTGTGGGTGGGGGTGTGTGTTGTGAGAGAGAGAAGGGGAGAGAGAGAGAGAGAGAGGGGGTTTTTTCTGTATCTTTTCTATTTTATCTATTAAACACACCAAAACACCACAACACATATAATTATTATAAAAATTATTTATTTATTATTTATATTGAAAGAGAGAGAGAGAGGGGAGTCATATAAATTGAGGTTTTTTCCCGGGGCGTGTTCATTAAACCCATCTTAATCTTATTTAAAAACTTTAGAAGAGTCATAGGGCGTACCTAAAAAACAATTAAGCGGGGTTCCCCCCAGGAACATGATTTTTTTGGCCCACTGAAATTTTAATAAGTTGTTGTGCGGGGTTATTTTCCTAAAAAAAGGGTGTCAATCAGTCTTTGTCCCCTATTCTTATAAAGGGGGACAAAGCTCCCCCGGGAAAAAATTGCCCAGAGGGGGTTTTTTAAAAATTTGGTTTTTTTGTGGGGGGTAAAAGTGTTTGCCACCCACGCGCACGCTTGTGTGGTGTGTGGGGTTGTGTGTGTGTGTGTGACATCAGTAGGTTTGTGCTTAATACCACCTGAACCCCTCCCCCTTTCTATGTCGTTCTGACTGTAAAAAAGGGCCCTCTTTTTTGGAAGTTTTTGTTTTTTGACTTTTTGCGGGTTTTAGTAAAGAGATGATGCTTTTGTAGGAATCAATGGAAAACAAAAATAGTTAAACCTCAACCCCAAATTTCCGGGGGTTTTGTTAAAAGCAAAATTTTAGGGGTTGGAAATAGGAAAAATCAAATGTGAGTGGTCCTTTGAACTTGAACAGAAATATTGAAGACCGTGTGCTTAATAACTATGGCAAAATGTTACTCAACGTCTGCACTGTTTTTAGATCTGTGTATTTTGAATGGTATGTATCAGGGTGACTTTAAAGTCATTACACGTACGTATCTGATAACGGTAACAGTGTAGATGATTATGTTTTGCTGTCGAATGATCTGTTTTCAATATTTCTGATAGCAGTAGCACGAATATGTCTGACAGAATTGAATCTGATCATTTGCCTTTGGAGTTATATAATCAATTTCTCTAACAATAATAAGGTATGTATAAAAGATAACAGTAACGTTCAGGTTTTGCAAAGTTTATATGGGACGAAGCCCACAGCAATCTGTTCACAGACATGTGTTCAAATGAAATGCAAATCCAGTTTGAAATGGCGATCAATTTGATTGACGAAAATATTAACAAAGCTCTTGAGCTTTTTAATCGTTGCATAAAAAGTGCAACAGACTTTATGAAGAGACAGGTATACACTGGTAATGGCGTGAAAGATGACGACTGGTATGATGATGAAAATCGTGTCGCCAAAAGAACTGTACGCAATTTGTTGAAAAACTTTAATCGTACATTGTCTCAATCCAATCGCACTTCTTTATGTATAGCAAGACGTGAATATAAACATTTGTTAAAAAGAATAAGAGAAGGAGTTCAATGACACTTTGTTAAATGGCTTATTTAACTTCTGGAAATAGCCAACAGGAAATCTGGAAATCTGTGCATAAAATCTTCGCGACAGGAAGGCAGCTTTTGAATCATATTAGCATAAACGATTGGTATGTGCATTTTAAAGAATTGTTAAAAAGTAAAGACAACTTGATAATGATCTGATTCAGGGAGAAAATACTAGTAACTAAAGTGCTTATGGACATTGTTATAGTACTGTAAACAATGACAATGGTTATAATGACGATAGTGATGAAAGTAATGATTGTGATAACGAACATAATTTTAATCACCCTGTCTCAACAGAAAAAAAATTGAGCGCTTCAAAGACACTAAACATTGCAAGGTGGCTGGACCTGATATTAGGAGAATTTATCAAAATGCATGCAAATCAAACTTAGTAATGGATTAAAAAAATAGTTTGTTTTTAGCTCCTTGTTTGATACAGGCATAAACCCTGAAAGATGGTGTGAATCAATTGTTTTAGCATTATATAAAAAGGGCAATGTTATGAATCCAAACAACTACAGAGGAATTTTGCTGTGTAATGTATGTAGTAAACTGGAAAGTACGATTACAACTAAAAGACTTCAAGTTTGGGTTGAGGATAATATTATTACAGGTGAATTTCAAGCTGGATTTAAACAAAATTATTTCACAATAGGTCATATGTTCACATTATTAGTTTTCGTTTAAAAGCATTGTATGTTGATTTCATTGATTTTGAGAAAGCATTTGAATCTGTTTACAGAATTATACTTTGGCCTATTTTGTTAAAAAAAATGGTATCCGTGGAAAGATGCATAAATGTATTATGAGTATGTATGACCGTGTAAAGGCAAGGGTGCGATGTGGTGCTGCTTTAACAGATTATATCAAATGTACAACTGGTGTTAGGCAGGGTGATGTTTGCACCCCATTTCTTATTTATTGATGAGTTGACTTCTAATGTCTTCCATTTTGTAAACGATGTTCTGGAATTAGTCATTTTACTTCTTGCTGATGACGTTGCATTAATATCAGAGACTGTAATAGGCCTCCAGACTGTAATAAGCCTCCAGACTTAGTTGATTAGTTTGCAAATGGCAGCTGATTCACTCCGTTGAAAGTAAATTTTGAGTAAGATTTTAACATTTATTTTTCAGAAAAGGAGGTTGGCCTCTCTGCTAGAGAAAAATGGACAAAACAATGCGATATGTAAATGCATACAAGTACTTAGATATATATTTCTCTGTGCGATTAGGCTTCACTTTTGCATGTAAAAATATTGTTTGCAGAACCAAAAATGCATTGCTATGTATTATGAAGAAATTGTCGATGCTAAACAATGAATCTCTGGCCTTGTTTTTGAAGCTGTTTGATGCTCAAATCCTGCCTATGTTTACAACATGTGGCTGAATGTGGGGTCTTGATGCTGCAGCTGCACAATGAAAAAAAGGTTCTTTTTTTTGGGTCTAAAAAGTTTTGGGTGTATCCCACAACCCAAATGTTCTAGTGTATGGTGAGACTGACGATAGCCCACATAATCGCATTCACTGGTTTTAAAAGTCTCAAGTGCTGGGTTTGAAACTAACTCAGATGGCCCCGAACATAGATTGCCCCATAAAGCGGACAAAATGCTTCTAGAATAGATAATAGAGGAAAGATGGACTGAGTGTCCATGTTAAGAGCGAAAATTTTTACGAATATGGTTTGGGCTGCGTATGGCTTAACCAAGGTGTCGGAGATATGAACAATTTTGTCCATACGTTTAAAGAAAAACTTATTGACTGTAGATGGCAAAGAGTGGAATTTTCATATTTTAAAAACATAAACTGGCTTAGTTTTTTTTTTTTTTACAGAACATTCAATGATCTGCATTCTCTTCATTGTACATGTTAAATGCGTATGGACAGGCACATGAAGTTTATGATGACGAAGTTTAGAACTGGTGTGTCTGATATTTTTGTTCATTATTATCGTTATAAAACAATTAGTACCCCTTTATCTGTTGTCTCCACTATGTCGCAGTCAAAAGAAGATGAAGCTCTTTGCATTAACTCGTCCAGAATTTACAAAATATAAGAGGAAACATTAATTCCACGGAAATTTATACAAGACCTTGCCTGTTCAGGCTTGCCTTTGTTAATGTCACCTCAGCATGAAAACATTGTAAAACAATTTGCGTTTATTTATGTCAAGCTTTCAAAAGG
This sequence comes from Conus ventricosus, assembly GCA_018398815.1. Lineage (NCBI taxonomy): Eukaryota > Metazoa > Mollusca > Gastropoda > Neogastropoda > Conidae > Conus > Conus ventricosus. The sequence goes on from CM031610.1 coordinate 60,571,562, forward strand.
CGAAGGGTTTATGGAATGTAATTATTATCAAGTATCGGGTGGTCTGACTTTGCTATGTTCATGTATATCCCCCTTCTGGGGCCAAGGCCTATAAGGGAAATTTAAACATCTGAATCTTAATCTCTCTCTCGCTCTCTCTCTCTCTCTCTCCCCTCTCCTCCCCTTCTCTCTCCATCTTACACACCCACACCACCCCCACACAACACACACACACACACACA
>CM031610.1:60571882-60589382 GCA_018398815.1 Conus ventricosus
ACAACCCGTAGGTGCTGGGGAGGGACCCAGAGAGCACTGTCTTCACTGCCTTTAGAGCAGTACTTGTACCCACCCTTGGAGGCCGGCGCCTGTGTTGACGATGGGTACAGGCACGTCAGGATACTCCATTAAGATATCAAGGGACATACCTGCCTCCTGAACAGAGGTAAATTGATACGGATGCCAGCTCATAACAGCCTTAAAAGTAGCATCCCCCCGTGGGTGTACCAGCCGGTATTTCATGACTGCAGAGCCACCGGCGAAAAACCACCCTCCAGCTGCCGAGCACCACCCCACAGACCCAACACCCTGCCAACGGCCAGAGGGAGACAGTGCCACTCAGACATCCACAAGGGGGGGCCCCCCCCCAAAGCTTTCGCCATTACGGTCTATGTGCCTCAAGAGAGATCCAAGTTGTGTCTTACACTGTCAAAAGGACTTTCCCTGTGGTCAGGGGGTCCTTTTCACCTTCACTGGACCTTTCGCAAGGGTCAGCTAGATTTGAGTTAAGCAATGAAGAACAAAGAAACACCCGTTGGTGCTGGGAGGACCAGAGAAGCCACGGTCTTCCCCTGCCTTTAGAGCTGTCCTGTTCAACCCTCTCGGAGCCTGCGCTGTGTTGCGTTGGGTCACAGGCACGCACTAGGATACTCCATTAAAGATATCAAGGGACATTCCGGCTCCTGGCAGAGGTAATTTAGACTACAGGATGCAGCTCATAACAGCCTTAAAGGTAGCATCCCCGTGGGTGTGTACCAGCGCGTATTGTGACTGCAGAGCCCACCGGCGAAACAACACCACCCTCCAGCTGACGGCACACCCCACAGACCCAACACCTGCCCACGGCAGATTGAAGAACAGTGCCACGCCAGACACAGCCTAGACTTTCGCCTTACGGTCTTATGTGCCTCAAGAGAGAATCCAAGTTGTCATAGTCTTTCCCACTGTCACAGGACTTTCCCTGTGGTCTGTGGGGTCTTTCCTTTTACCAGGATGCAGGCGTGGGGCGGGGTACTGACCTGTTGGCTGCGCTGCGTTCAAGCCATAAACGAGTTGTAGAGATAGCAAACCCAACCGCTGATAATATTCTAACTATTGTATCCCCTGTTCCCAGAACAGAGTCCTTATTTCTTTCTGTAGCGTAGTGTTTCTATCATGACGTATTCTGTTTATAGTTTTCTCTGATTTCTGCTTGTTTGCGCTGCTAGCTGCACTCTGTTGTAGACAGAGCTTCTAACCTATTCGCCCTTAGCTGCCATTAAATTGTTATTTTCTGCTGTTTTATTGCCTTTTCTTCTCGCCCAAAATGGTTATCGTCTGCATCAGCCAGTTTATTTTTTCTTTTCTATTGGTTCATCTAACTCGTCAAGTTTTCCTAGAATGTGCGCTAGTGCCTCCCTTACAGTTGTAAGAGCATTCTTAATACCTCAAGTTCCGCGCTAGCCTAAAGTTTTCACTCCAAGAGCCTCAATTTCACCAGTGGGTTCGAGTTGGTCAATTGGTTTTAATTGTGTCTCCTTTCATTCAAACTGCATCCACTTTTCTGCTACTATCTCCATCTGCCCCTGTTCGATTTAATCTTGAAGAGGAATGTTTTGTATTTTAGATTGTGGTGGGAACTCTTGCCCAAGTTCTGTAAAAGATAACTGCCTCAGCCTTTAATCGTCAATAAGTTTTATTGCCTTGGTCAACAAATGGGAGATCTCTAAGAATTGTGGCCTGTTAAAACTGGGTTGGGTCCGGCCTTTGCAGTAAAGCGCACACTCTTTCTTTACGGTTTTATTCACATACAAATGCATTACTTTTATCTGTTGAAAAAAACCCCAGAACCCCTAAGTGCTTCTGGCTGCTCTGCCCAGAAAGCTATTATAATGATCAATTCTATCTAGGCATGCGGTATTTGGCTTAACCTACTCTTGGCCTGCTGTGTCCTTCCCAAGTTCTTCTTGCAATGAAGGACCCAGTTACTGTCTTCATCTTCGTTCTTCTTCAATAGGTTCAATCGCGTCCAAAATCTTATCCATATTTTTTATTTATTATTCTTTTTTGTTTATAACCCAATGCTACCTTTATCGGTTGTGACCTCGATCCATACAGAAAAGAGAAGGAACTCATGGCGTTATAAAAGGGTAAGGAGACCTTGTAATTAGTGTAAATCTCCATCAACAGTTGAGCTGGACAAGATTTTTAATGTCAAGTTCCAGATTTTGGCCGCTGACGATGTTATAATGCCAGGCACTGCTAAACTCTCATTCAAAATAGATATTACATCCGGCAGATCCTACTGCTACTGTTGTTGCTCAATTTAGGCAGGGCTATCGTTAACCATATAGCCAAATCAAACTGGAGGCAGAGAAGTCTTTGTACTAAAGCGAGGAGACATTTTTGCCCTCTATTTGTTCTATGGCTGCCAAAAAAAGAAAGGAAAGAGAAAGTTTATCAGGGGATACAAGCCAACGCCTCAAAACAGGCTTTTTAAAGCGAGTGATGCTAAGAACTGAGTTCGATAAGATGAGGCAGAGTCTGAGTAGGCAGAAGCATTTGGCAACAGATTCTGCACTCCCTCTAGATTTGAGCTGTTTTAAAGAGCATATGCCATCTACACGGCGGCGCTAAAAGGAACAATTACTTATGCACTGACATTTAAATCCTAGTGGTTCTGTCGTTCTGCTGATGATCCTGAATCTACTACACAGTTAGTGACATTTCTCTTGAGTTTGATGGTGTTATAACCCCTGGACTGGCCAGAACAATCTTAAACCAGTATACAAGTAATACGGTTATTTATTATGAAAACGTTATACATGCCATTAAGAAAATAGAAACCAAAGCGAGAACTCTTTGGAACATGCATCTAAATCAGTCCTATAAAGTCTTTAAAAGGGAATTTTGTTTTTGTTTTACTGAAGGAACCACTCCTTTAGAGAGCAACGAAGTGTTTTATACATCCAAACTTGAGAAGGTTGACTGTGCAATAAATGGCTGTCTGATCAGTTGATATTCGGGGCGCGGACTTTTACCTCACCAACACTTCGATGAACTAAGAAGTTGTTTGCTGGAGGTAGGCAAGGGATCTGACAGTTGATCGTGTATGTAAAAAACTTCGCCTTTTTGATGTTCAGCTCGCAGACTAATTACCTAACCAATTAGGGCTGTGGCTGGATTTAGATCTCATTTGACAACAGACTTTTGGAAGTGGAGAAAGGATAGGGCAAGCAAGGCATAAAAATAATATTCACAAGAAGCGACGGAAACGGTCCACTAAAACTGCACATTTTTTATGGTTTGTGATGCTCAGTTAATCATTTGAGAAAACCAGGCTAAAAACGAGCTTATTAAATGAGAAGAATTATTCTAAATAAAAAACAGATGGGATAGCTTGAAGTTTCTGCCCAAAAGATCAGCACGGTTCCTCTTATCTGCGGGATTACTGGGTGTGGGGGAAAACTGTCTTCGTACTTGATTTGTTCAAACAATATACAGGATTTCATTACGGGCCACGTTGTTTTATTCTGCCAACCATTAGCACAACTAGGTCTTACAAGAAAGGAAGTTTATTTGGACAGACGAGACTATATTTTTAGTTGATCCTAGCGACCAAACTGTGCGCCTGTTTAGAACAGTACTATAGACTATATGAGGGCATGAACGCTGTTTATTATTGATGACTGTTCGTGAACGCGACATTGTTTAAAAAAAGACAGCTTGTAAAATGCTTAGCCTTTTGGTGGGACGCCACGCCTTAGTTTCTGTTGTGGCTCTTTACCTCAAAACTACAATGCTGGTCTTAAAAGACTTTAGATCGCAGTTCTTAAACTAGGTTGTATTATTTACATAAGGACAAAGATGTTTTGAAGAATGTTTAAGTGAAAAATTATATAATAAGGGACAAAGATGAGCTCAAATAAAATAACAGAGCGTTAGAAATATCTAAGCACGTAAGCTATGCTTACGGACGGACCCCCCAGTTCAATAGTTTGTGTATTGTAGATGTTTATTATTGAATTGCTTATGACAATTTGTTTATTATAATTTTTATATTTTAAAAAGAATGTTTCGGGGCCCAGAATCAAAAGCGCAGCTCGCCTCACATGGCGTTGCAGTGAGTTAAAGCCTAGCAGACACAAACGAGTTTGATCTAATGGAGAGCCAGGAAATGTTTATGGATTTGGACTTACAAGATGATGGGGTTTCAAACGAACAGAAATTGAGACAAAATAAAAGACCAGCCAATATCCTACCTAGAAGAGATAATAAATTTAAGGGCAAACGATTTTGGCAAACCTGATACAAACTTCATAAAAGAGAGAAATGCTTGGGCGTTGCTTCCTGAAATTGCTTGGAATTTAACGTTTGAACTACGAAGCCCTAATGATTACTTTGATAAGGAAAACCCCCCCCCCCCCCCCCCCCCCAATTTTAGAAAAGCCTTACTTAGGACCCTATTTGTTAGCTGGGCTTCCAGGCACACACAGAAAAAACCCAAATTAAAATAAACTTGCATGGTTTGAATATATGCTACAGAGAATGATGTCCGTGAAGTGGCAGGTGACACCGTCGGCATTAGATTTAACCAAAGCTACTGCCCACTACTCGGCAAATGACGATGATTTTTCGCTTATTTCTTTACTCGAGGGGAGCAGGGCGATCTAGTTTTGCCAGAACATCGTTACTAGAGGCATACAAATAAAGGCTGAAAACTTGGATGCCTTCTTAAGCTTGGCATTGGCAATTACTACCAAACGGCGACCAAAAATAAACACATGTATCATCTGACAAGGTTATGTGATGGTTGACAAGAAAACTATCATATCGACTTTATTTTAATTACGTATGTTGATTTTATTTCGTTTTACTCTCTTAATGAGTGCTGCCAGAAGATTAATAAGAAGACATGTGCAGATTAATTTTAACAACATAATCTTATTTAAACCGCCATGTCACAAACGTTTTAGGTTAAAGCAAATAACTGAACTGCAAAAGAAATAGAAAGGACTTGGATAAGTATAGGGTTACTAGAAAGAAATATGCTAAGCTTTAAATATCTCTTTCTTATGTAATTACTGGCTCTTCACCTGTAGCCAGCGGTAAGGCCGGGTCTACGCGTTGCGTTTTAGCCAGGGGGTTGGGGCTCCAGCTCTCCTTCGCATTAGGAGTCTTGGGTTAGGGTTAGGGCGGCTGTTGTCTATGATTGTAACGCGCTGTTTCTAAAAAAAATTTAACCCGAATTACATAAGCACACTGCCATTGTTGCCTAGCATACGCAAAAACTTTGTTCCTTAAGATTAAGGAGTATAAGCAAAGCATTAAGGCTGAACAACCTTCCTGACGACGACTAAGATAAGCTTTGGCTGATTGGCGACGATTAAGACGAAGAACAATTGAACTTCAAAAGGAGTGGAGAAAGCCGTTCTACTTCCCGGCAGGTCGGACACTGATGCAATTACACACGAACCTTGCCACAAACACAGGATGGTTCAACCAAAATAGGCAAAAAATAAGTTTAACAAAAAAAATAGTGTTTATTTTTGTTACTCACTGTTGTTTGGCGGGGACAACTTGCATCTTCGGAACAAGATCTTTTAGGGGCAGGCTTTTAGACATAGGTAGCGCACATAGAAGAAAGAGTTTTCTTAAATATTATACGGGAGGTGTTTTGTTTTCATAATTCGCTCAACTTCATCCACATCTAATCATATAGGATCTGTTCAGCCCTATTCTAACATCACCTCCGCCTCCCAGGAGCATACAAAGTATCTTCCTTTTAGTCAAACGGCAAGAGTTTTTGAGTCCCCTGGCATCTTCAGTAATGCTTAATTTTTTTTAATTTGATGCGTTCACTGGCCTTCAACCCCCGTTGCTTTTTCAATTCTCATTGTATGCACGTTAAGACTGCAGGCAATCTCCTAACCATTCTGTATTACGCGTTCTGTCCCCCCATAATTTCTCTGTGATATTGATAGGTAACAGGCGGTTCAGCTAGATTCTTATTAGTTTTCTACTAGGGCCTGCGATCGATGGTAGCCTGGGATCCCTCTCTTAAACTGGAACATTATGTTTTATAACAGCTGGTTTACAGAACTTTTTACAACTCTTGACCCATCTTCACCTTGAATAGCCTAGGCTTACTTTATGGGCTCTATGTATATTGGGTAAGCCACACAGCCACAGCCGTTGAGCTTTTATCGTTAAGGTCAGGTCTTGTTTCTTGAAGCCATGTCAAAAACTGTCAGTGCATACTTAACTTTTTTTTCTAACGTTGTCATGTGGAAGATACAACAAGTCATCTGGTGGGTGTATTTGGAACTGTAATTAACAATCTAGGCCTTATTTTTCTTTGGGGGCAAGGTAAAAATATTTGCCAATTCGCCTGCCTGTTTTGGAAAGCAGTCTTTCGCATCTGATTCAGACACTCTTGCGCTTTTACTCAGTTTTTTTTCAATAGCTGTCTTCCTTTCAATACCCTTTCGGAGAAACAATAGATTTTGTTGCTTCGTATTGTCCCTAAGAAGGTCTGTATTTCATTGTATTTTTAATTATTTTTTAGATTGTTTGTGCGAAGAATATAAGATGCTCCCATAGACCCCATATAAAACCCAATTTTGCTTTTTCTGTTCTTCTGATGTTCATAAAAGTCCGGACAGTGTCTGGCGGTGCGATGTTAGAAATTCTTTCCTGTCCTAAGTAATATATTCATTGCCTCATAACGTCTGTAATGTGTGCTCTGCATGTCCCTGTTCTCTTAACTTTTTATTAAAAAGTCTAAATGAGCAATTCGTTTCTTTTTCATAAGCGTCTCTTGCCTTAGCTTAAATCTTCCATTGCCTTGTTATGACATTCTCTTCTTCGTCGGACTCATTTACTAACCTATAATTGCTTCCAGAGAGGCCAGGCATTAACAATAGCTCCTCCTCCATATACTACTTCCTGCCCATTTATTATAAATCATATTTTCTTATGAATTAATCTTCTATGAACTAACATTTTTCTGGGATATCCCTGTGTAACACGAAAGTCTTTTGAGGCAATGCCTGCCAGTATTACATAACTATACCCTTAACCAAGTCCATCACTGTCTAACTGCTAGGTCAGCAGGCTTCATTTTAAACATGTTTTTAGCTAAACAGCTATAGCTATACTAAGGCCCGCTAATTTACAGAAGAGTGGTAAATCGTTAGTGCTAATCTTTTTTTCACTCATCATTTTATTAACTAAAACAATAATTAAAATAATCATAATACGAACGGCTTGTTATTGTGTTGTTTAATCAGGATAATCTTATGTTGTTAAAAGCTAAAAATAAAGTTGCACTAGTTAGTTTTGGCGAATCTACTCTCTTTTCATGTGGGTGGTTTTTATTTCCTAACAACATTTTGCAAGGATTGAATAAAAACTATAACGCCACCGCTACGCATGCATAATTAACCCGCCGTTAAACTCATGGTTTTAAAAAGTAATTATATTATTTTTTATGTTTTAAAAATGATTGTGACGAACTATTAAAGTGTGAGGAGCAAGCAGACTATCCGCCAGACACTGCCCATAACGAAAGATTATTTCTCTGGCTGGTGTGGAAAAACTAACCAGTATTTAGGCACTGAACTACGTATGGAAACAGATCCCACACAACTGTCTACATCAGAATGAAAAGTCCTACCGCTAGGTACGAAAGCACAACTAGGTCAACACAGGTTAGATCGGTAGGTCAGACAATGATTTAGTTTATATGACTAAGTTAGGTAGTAAGATGCGCCGGTTGATTCCGAAGAAGATTTATATTAGACTTTCACAGATCCGGTTTTACACAAGTCCCTAGAAAGAAAACTCTTTTGCCATTGTGAATGTATTACAGAATTTGGGACGAGGCTATGCCCATTGATCATGGGATTAATTACTTTAATCATATTATTTTGATAATATTAAAATTTAATCGCAATAAAAAAAATGGCGAGAGCCGGCCACAGGTCAGGCCCGCGGGAGCAGAATGTGGGCACAAGTGAATGTGCCGGCACGTGAGTATTGTTACTAAGCCTAAAATTCCTGGAGGTGTTGAGGCGGGCGGGGTAAACTGGCTCTGCATGGAACAACACGGAGGAAAAGCAAACCAATCCAGCAAAAACCAAAAATTATTAGATAGTAATACACACTCCGCCCGCCACAACAAAACCACATTAACCAAACACAACACAATCAAACAATAAACGTATCACTATGTATTGGGGGCTGCTGGTGTTGTTGGTGTTTTTTTTGCATTTAAATACCTAACACCATACCCTAAACAACAAAGCCGAAGTCCCCACCGTACACGAGAAGCGCCGGTTTGCAAAAAAAGAGCAACCTCCTGTTGTAGACCATTTTTCTGTAAATAGTTTTAAGAACTGATAAAAGTTACAAGTTAAGCAACTAAATAAAAGTTAAGTTACGAATAAATAACGTAAAGTTAAGTTAGTATAGAAAGTATTTTTAAGTTTACAGTGCAATTATTTACAAGTTAAGTACAAAAAAATAAGTTCTTTTTTAAGTACTAGTTAGGTTCTTACCTAAGTAACGTTAGGTTCTTAAGTTAAGTATAGTTAAGTCGTCAAGATGCTAATCTTTTAAAGTTCTCCAATTGCCCTACAGCATATGAAAACTCAGATGACGTAAGTTCTCTTGTTAATAGTTAGAGACTAGTGATTTTTAGTTACAGCCAGTGAGTTTACTTGATGAAGAGTTAGGAGCGAGATTAACATTGTGTGATGAATCTTTGTTCTCAATGAGCGCTTGCTTGTAGTTCTCGTGCGTATATTTTTTTGACAAATTCTTTACTTATGCCCTTAGCTTTCATCATTACAGAAAGTTGGCTAGCAACGATGTACATCTTTTACGCAAAACACATATTCTTTGATAACTGTTCCATCCGTTCTTCCTTATCTTCCCCCAAATCACTTTTTGTTCACAGTTGACTGTAAAGGACTGTCTTTTTGGATAGTCGCATGTGTCGTACAACCATCAGTTCCTTTAGCCATTCTGTTTCTAAATCCTTATCAAAGTCTCTGCGGGGGGACGTCTAGAATTTAAACACTATCGTGTCTGTGTAAAGGACTCTTGCTTCTGGGTTACCAGTGGTTTAAAGTAGTGTTTACAAAATTCACATTAATAACTTTGACAACTCTAATACGGTAAAGCGTATAAAACACCGGGCGCTTTGTCAACTTAACATCCTGTTCTTCATCATAATGCAAACCTGGCTGTCGTTTAAATCTCCTAAGTCTTGATAGTTAGGATTTCAGCGGGCAAACTGAAATTGCTTGGTTTTCTTTTGTAACTCATTTAAATCTTTGCGAATGTGTTACGTTCTCCATGGTTTTACCAAAACAACTGTTGTTCCTCAGTTTAAAGAAAGTCTTTTTTGAAGGCATCAGTGGCGTGGTTCTAAGCTCGGTTTCTTTTTGATGTATGGCTCATAAAAGGTTTGGTTCCAGCCCAATGATTCTGGGAACGGCCAGACAGTTTCCAGTCCGTGTCTATAAGTAAAATGTAGGAGTTCTGTAATGACACACTATTTAGTTTTGTCTAAAGTTAGGCACAAGTTTAGGCGGTTCGATGGGATCATTTTTCTCCTTTCTGCGGCTCGGGGGTAATACGTTGTGAGATCGTGTAATTTTCTTAGGATACTCGAAGTTACTTCCAAGTGAGTCCTGCAGAATTTCAGGCGTAAGCTGTGACAACAGACCTAACCACAGTTGGACATCATGAGGCCCTTGTATTCATTTTAAAGTTTCTCAGTGGAAGCAGTTGACTCATGGCCCACCCATACAGATTGTTAGCGTCTAAGTACATTAGATAAGTGGAATGGTTAGTGAGTCATAATCGTTAAATATTGTTGTTGGCTTTGCAGTAAGGATGTGAGGGCCATGCTATTACTCCCTTCACCCCTCTTCAATCATCTGAAAAGGTGGGTGACAGATATTAAGTCCAGTTGAAGTTTGTCGACCTTTAAGAAAGCGTCCAAGAAAGACTGGGGCAGAGATGTACTTTGATGTGTTAGTGGTAATGTTTCCTGCATGTAGATTGAAATTCTGAAAGACGTCTGCCAATAAACACTCGTCAAGGCATAAATATTGATCGTGCTAATCCCCATCGTTTCACAGTGTAATTCTGTTCAGGCCTGTCTGAGCGTATTCATAGTCAAAGTCAGTTATGTCTTTGCCCTCTAAGCCTAGCAAGAAAGCCCTTTAGGAGGAAGTTGAGTCTTCGTCAAACCTATCCCACGCGATCATGTATTCATAAGGGTAAACTCCTTTGCGCACTAACGATGGGAAAGTATTGTTTAGTGATGGAAAAGCCTTTGTAGAGAGCTGTAACTTATCTATATTGGCCATTAGATGTTGCGGCAGAGTCATAAAAGGATAAAGAGTCAAGAGTAAAAGTCATAGTCTTTTCTGAAGATGTGCCATGCAGGTTAACCCTCTTATATTCAGATTTCACTGCTTGCTTGATTAAAATGAGCATCGTAGCCTCGTACGTTATGAAGAAGATAGGAGTTTCCATGTCTTAGGGTCAACCTTAAGTTGAAGATTACAATTGCTGTGCGCGGCCCTCTGAAACTTTCCAGTTGTGATCGTGGTCTCTTACTGCGTTGCCTTATAATTCTTTTTTACGCAATCCAACAAGTGCGTAGATGAGTCATAACATCTTGGTCTTCAGGGAGTCATAACAATGTCTGCAGATTTTGTTGGTTGGATAAATGATTGCGAAGTTGTTTCATATGATCTAAAAAATCTAATCGCTGCGTTGGGCCTCTGTAAAATCTCAGGTGTTGTGTGTTGGGGGACCATCTGACCTAACAGCAATCAACGCATAGGAACAGATTGAGGTGGGTTAATAAGGTGTTTTTTGTTCTGCTGTTGGGGCCGTCTTACTGTGGCAAGATTGATTTCAAAAGTCAGCATAAACCACGTATGACTCATCTGCATTTTGTGTACATTCTTATAACTAACTTGTTCGAGCAGGTTTAGGTTGTAGATTATGGTTTCACCGTCTACAAAACTTTTACAATGAGTGCTCTGATGGCTGCTGCATCTCTATAGTAGGGGATTTGACAACACCCTTTACACGCTCTTTTTTAGCTGGATGCTTGACATTATAGGCAATAAGTTCTGCTTATTGTTTCTGATTAATACATAATGACTCTTAGGGCGTCTGCAAACAGGATCAAGTCTCATGTTTGTTACGCGGTTCACTATAAGTTGGGGCGTTGGGGAGAATACTGAGAGGCACTATACCAGCTTTACAGACATGTCGTATACGTTTACTGTGATGGTTTGTTTTGCTCTTCCACTGAGCTATGCTTTCTGATGCTTACTGGAATGTTTATGTTATTAAAGTAGGCTTATCTTTGTATTGTTATAATTGAGACTCAGTTTGCATGATTTTTAAAAAGGTTGTGATGCGTAAAACACTACCACATAAAACACATGCCAGTCAGAATTATGTAGGTTTAAAAACTGCTCGTTTTAACTCAATCTTTTGGGAGAGAAGGTTAGAATTGCCAACTATAGGATAGAACCTTTGTATGTCTCAATATGATTTCAAGTACTGTCCTTCAGGACAGACAGAGCCTTACTTTGCTTTTCATTGCATGGTTAAAAATGGTGTAAGCATGTAGTCAGCCCGTTAGAGTTAAAGTCGTGATAGCTGATTACGTCTTTCTGTATAGTTGACACCCAGACTATCCATGTTTATTTGATCAGGTGTTTATAATCAATCAGAACGGTCCACAGCATTTTAACTGGCGGTTCCATTGAAGAGACTCTGGGATTTTTAGGAGATGGCATGTGTACGCTTTCATGAAACTTGTGGGGTAATGATGTTCATGTCGACTTCACTAAAGTAATGATTATTGTGTTTTTTTTTAATATCAAAATATTTTCTTTTCCATTGTTTTTTTTTTTATTATAATAGTTTTCCGTCTCGATTATACTTGGGTCGTCATTTTTCAAGCACATATTTACGTAGATTAAAAAAATAAATGGTAAAATAAAAGTAAGTAAACGCACTTTTTATCTTCACCAAGTGCGCAAACTTTCAGCTAGACACGTTAACCTTACAATAACGCCGCCATATTTTAGCTTTTTTGCATCCCTACAGTCAATGATTATCACTTTGATTGCTTTCGTTAAATAGTTCACTATTATCTTTTATTATTTTGTCTATTTCATTCTCCAAAACCAAATTCACTAAATCACTGATTAATCATTTCATTGTTTCATCTAAATAGTTCATTACAATTCTTTTAATCAGTTTCACTGCGTTCAAGCAGACATTTAATCTAAATAAATAAAATTTTAATGTAAATCAGCTGGTTGTATAGTTTTGTCTAATCGCAAAACATTAAATAATCTTCATTAAAGCGAATAGCTACTCCTTCAGGGTGGAGAAAAATCTGATCAACATCTTTATGAGTATACTATCAACTAAAATGGCAAATACCTTTATAATTGGTTGGGGCCAAAATCTAGTATTTTACTGACGATCGGCGTCATACTTTCTCGCATATATATACGCCTCATAAATGATCAGTAATTAATTCTTCAAACCAGTCTTAACTCTTCTCTATCAGCTTGCCCTCCCATCACCTCTCAAATTTATATAAGTAATCATACTACTTTCAACTCATTTTTTAAACACAAATTACAATTATAAATAAACAAGTAATTAATCAGTTTCTCTTCTCTCTCTCTTCTCTTCTTTCTCTTCTCTTCTCTCTCTCTCTGTCTCTGTTCTGTCGGTTCTGTCACTCTCTCACACCCGCGCAAACAAACAAACCAACAACAACAACCACTCGATAGGGGGGGTGTTGCAGGGGATGTGAAAGGGTTTTTGGTGTTTGTCACTGAGCAACGTAAATTCGAGATAGCACTAAAAATCACTTATCAGTGTCCTGAATCAATAATCACAGATCTCTTCCAAAGTTCTCTCAGCGGCCTTATGAATAGACAGCTTAAAGCAGCAAACACGTGCGAAGCGGGAATGAAGATGAAGCCACAACAGCAAAAAAAAAGTCATTTTATTGTATACAAAGTATAGAATCGAAGTTGTCAGCAGAGTAACCTTGACCGACCATGGCTGGAGTGCTGACAGGGTTTTTTTCCTCCCTCTCATGACCTTTGACCGACCATGGCTGGAGCGCTGGTAGACGCGCTTGGTTAGTAAACGCACAGGGAAACGCCCCGTATCAAACCAACCGACGGACCGATCGATGATTCAGACGGCGCGCGAGCTGGGAGGTTTCTATCATGACCTTTGACCGACCATGGCTGGAGCGCTGGCGTCTCTTTAACCTGTAGATACGCTTGGTTGGTCTTGTGAGGATTGCGGATCAAGACACATTGGTTGTTGTGTGGGGGTAGCCCAATAGTTTCTTATCTACTCACTACTCAAAAACATTGCCTTTAATTCTTTTCTCATTGAGTAGATTTCAAAGAAAGATAGTCCAACGGTAGAAAACCTTTGAAAATATGGTTTCAACATAGAGGCTATCTCCCTCAGTTTGCGAGAGTATGAAGGAGAGATTCCAATATGTTCTCTCAGCCACTCATCCCATTTTTCCTTGTGCTTTCCACTTTTCTTCTCTTCTTCAAAGATGCCAAAAGTAACATGTAAAAGATTGCCATATTGCAGATTAAAACACATGCTAGTCGCCTCCTGCCTTTTAATTTGCCTATATCCCTCCTTCAGCTTTCTAATAGCAATGTCTGAAGTCACTATTTCTTCTGGAGCAAAATCAAAGACTTCTTTTCTCACTTTCTTACTCACATCAGCCTCTTTTGATTGTAAGTACCGGTGAAGTTCTTCTGATGACCTCGTCTTTCGTTTCTTCGCTTCAGGCACCCCATACAACGATGTCAGTTTTCTTTTTGGAAGAGTGGGAAATTTAGGTAGTTTTCCGTTCTGAGACGGTCCTTCAGCTTTCATTTGGGTTAACACTTGAACAAAATCGCTGTGATAGCTGAGATTCTCTTTAATAGTTAAAGATTGTTCATCATTCCACACAGGCATCTGACCTTCCATAGTCAGAGAAGGAAGAATTAAAGTTGTTGGCTGTTGTGAATAATTTAAAAGTTCTTGATGCGCAATTTGATTTTCTAAAAGTTCTCTCTCTAATTCTGAAGAAATACTATCTTGCGACATAGATAATATTTCGTTTAAACAAAATCTTTACAGGCAAACACTTATCTCTCACAGAAAAAGCGCCACCACACCCGCACAGCACAAAGCCACCAAGAGAAATGGCAAGGCAGTTAATACAGAACTGTGCTGTGCGTCATACATCGAATGTTCTAGAATAACTGCCCCGGTGAAAAATGATGTCATACCCCCTGTCGATTGGTTAAATGTGCGCGCGCGATGATTAATACCGCAGGCTTGTGTAGCATTGCAACACCGCTGTCGGGACAGTAATGACAATTTATCGATTTGCGGTGGAGGAGGCAGGGGGCGGGGGGATAAACGGGGTGGTGGTGGTCTGCTAATAGTGTCATTGAATGCAAGTTGTTCCTTTCAGAGATCAATACACAAGCCAGCGAGGCGGCCACTGCGTGTGGTGGTGAGTGAACTGACTGGCATGCTTGATCAGTTCCACCATTTTTACTGAGATTGTTTCTGTTAACAGTCGGGAACAATTGACAGCGCCTTCTCTAATTTTATATCCCTGGAGAGAATGTACATATCTTCGTTCACGATCGCCCATGTTATTCTGCACGGAAACCCCATTTCACTGTGCTAATTACGTCGATTTTTAGAGGTTTTGGCGTGTTAATCTTAGTGTGAAACAGGTGTTAAATTTGGCCAAAACTGGCATGTGATGGACGTGATTTGTATGTGAAAATGGGGGTTTTCAGGCAGAATCACATGGGTGGTCGTGAACCAACATATTTACATTCTCTATATTCCTGTACACCAGTGCCCTGAAACGTTCAAATGAATCGTTGTTCCTTGAATGTTTTCACATCTATGATGTCCTCACACTTACATTTTAAATGTCTATTTCTCACAGATATCTTGATACAGAAACTACCCTCACGCTCTTGAACTGTCATTCTGGTGTAGAATCTCCATTCACATATTGTCTTGACACTTGCGAACTGCAATTTCCCACGAACATCTTCGTACAATAGTGCTCTCAATCCCCAACGACTTCTTTGTACATATACAGCTCTCACACATCTGAAATGTTCTTCCACTCAAATATCTATTTAAACGGCTTTTCCATACAGATATTCGCACAACATTCTCTCCTTGTACTTGCGCACTGCCATTCCACACGAATATTTTAATAGATGTATTCCCCTCATACGTACATGCGAACTACCATTTCACATAGATATCTCCATACACATTCTGCCCTCACAAATGTGAACTGCCATACACTGATATCTACATACACATACAGCCGTCACACTTATAACTGTCATTTTCACAAAGATGTCTCCATGCACATACTACACTCACACTTCCATGTAAACTATCATTTCACACAGATATCGCCATACACGCTCTCCCCTAACAGTTACATGTGAAGAGTTATTCCACACAAATATTTTCATACATATACTGCCCTCAGATTTTACACGTGAACTGACATTCCACACAGAGATATCCTTATACACACTCCCCTCACACTTAGAAGTGAACTGCCATTCCATCAGATAGCTCTGTACACGTGCTACCCTCACATTCGTTAATTGTCATGTCTTACAGATATTTTCATACTTCTAATACCATCATACCTGAATATCAACTGCCTTTCCAAATAAACACCTCCATGCACATTCTGCTCTCACACTTACATGTGAACTTTCATTCGACACAGATCTCTCAATGCACATACTGCCTTCACACGTGATTGTGAACTGCTACTCGATACATATATCAGCGTTCAAATACTGCCCTCACAGTTACATCCGAATTGCCAATCCACAGACACATCTTCGTACACACACTGCCCCCACACTTGTGAGTGGCCATTCCACACAGATATATGTGTACATAAACAAGTGTCACACTTAAAAGTGAACAACCATTTCACACATAAATCTCCATACAATACTGCTGTATCACTTTTGAACTACCATTCTACACACAATTTGCCATAACTACAGTTTACTGCTATTTCTACACAGATATCTCCACATGCATTCTGCCCTCACACTAGTCACAATGCCATTCCACACATGTCTATATACATATTCACACTTTTTAAACTACCATTCCAATAGAATAAACTCACACAAATAAATTCTTCAAATTGTTGAATACAGTTGAACGCAGATATAGAATGAATCGACATTTCCCTCATTCTTGTGAATTATCATTCGATATTGATATCTTCAAACACACACTGTCCTGATACTTACATGTAAATTGCCATTCCATATAGGTATTTCCATACACATAATACCCTCACATTCGTGAACCGTCATTCCACAGTAATGTCTCCATACAAATACTGTTCTTACACGTGGGAACTGCAAATATTCATAGCCTTTCCAGAACACATAGTCTCTAACACTTCTGAAATGTCATTCCACTCGGATATCTTTGTGAACTGCTTTGCCCTACAGATATTTGCATACACATATTGTTCCCATGCTTTCGGACTGCACTTCACACGGATATGTTCATACGTATATTCTGCTCACACCTACATGTGAACTGCCATTTCACACAGACATCTCTATACATATGTGAACAGCCATTCCACGCTGATGCCTTATACCAATACTGCATTTGTACTTGCAAACTGCCAATCCCAGACAAATACATCCATAAGTGTACTACTCTCACACATAAACATGAGCTTTTACTCCACGCAGGTATCTCTATAGACATACTGACCTCACACTTACATGTTAACTGTCAAACACTTGAATGGTTTGACCAAATCATCCTGATTGCCAAATAGTTTGTATATTAACGTAACATCATTAAGATCGAGCCTAACCCCCCAACACTTTTTGAACGAATTAAAGAGCAAATATAAAATCGAAAAAATCTACACACTACATGAAAATGCAATTTACAGAATTTCGTTAAAACGTGGTTTTCCTATAGAACTTTTTTTGGAAAGTAACAGATGAAAAAGAGCAATGTCTAGAAATGTAGATATCCTCTAACATTCTTCCACAGATCGTTGTCCACATACGAATTGTCTTGGATTACTGTAACAACTCGATATGTAGATGGAATGCACTGTACCTTAGCTAATGGATTGATTGCTTTGTCTTTACTTGTCGTTGTGATGGAATGTATTTGTTTGCAATTGTGCCAAAAAAAGGAAAAAAACAGAATGTAAGAGGTCAGTTAGAGAAGGAAAGAAAGAAACGAAAACAATACAAAAGAAAAGACAAGAGAAGAACCAGATGAAATGGCAGCCCTTAAAAACAGTTTTGGAAGTAAAACTTAACATTACACACACACACACACACACACACACACACACACACACACACACACA
>CM031610.1:60599382-60622258 GCA_018398815.1 Conus ventricosus
TTCGCCGCTTTCCCGGAGTCTTTGTGCGGCCGACCAAACGACGGTCAAAACCCCATAGACGTCACAGAGCTCAACGGACGGATCAGATACGAGAGTGAAATAGTTTTTGCCGTTTACCCAATGGAGTGAGTACAGCTAAAACAAGGTACAAACAGCTGTGAGCATGGTAACAGGTCGTGCACAGAGACGTTACAGAGTAGTTTTGCCAACACTGCAATGGGTGGTGGACAGACAGGTCAAAGAGCATGGCTAACATTGAGACCGGTGAAGGACAGAGATTACAGAGTACACCCATTATTGCGACACGTGGTGGACAGAGAAATTACAGAGTATCGCTGATATTGCGTCAAGTGATGGACGGGTAGGTCACTCAATATAGCAAAGATTATGACAGGTGGTGGATAAAGATTACTGAAAATTGCTAACGTTGTGACAGGTGATGGGCATAGACATCACAAAGTATTGCTAACGTTGTGACAGGTGGTGGACATAGACATGACAGAGTATAGCTAACGTTGTGACAGGTGGTGGACATGACAGAGTATAGCTAACGTTGTGACAGGTGGTAGACATAGACATGACAGAGTATAGCTAACGTTGTGACAGGTGGTGGACATAGACATAACAGAGTATTGCTAACGTTGTGACAGGTGGTGGACATAGACATGACAAAGTATAGCTAACGTTGTTACCGGTGGTGGACATAGACATGAGAGAGTATAGCTAACGTTGTGACAGGTGGTGGACATAGACATGATAGAGTATTGCTAATGTTGTGACAGGTGGTGGACATAGACATGATAGAGTATAGCTAACGTTGTGACAGGTGGTGGACATAGACATGATAGAGTATTGCTAACGTTGTGACAGGTGGTGGACATAGACATGACAGAGTATAGCTAACGTTGTGACAGGTGGTGGACAGGACAGAGTATAGCTAACGTTGTGACAGGTGGTGGACATAGACATAACAGAGTATAGCTAACATTGTGACAGGTGGTCGCCATAGACATGACAGAGTATAGATAACGTTGTGACAGGTGCTGGTGGACATAGACATGACAGAGTATAGAATAAGTTGTGACAGGTGGTGGACATAGACATGCCAGAGTATAGATAACGTTGTGACAGGTGGTGGCACAAAGTTTACTGAGTATTGCTAACCTGTGACAAGTGATGGATAGATAGGTTAGTGTTTCGGACGCTCGCTCACGCAACATCGACACTCAAGCAATCAGATATATAGGTGTGAGTTCCTCTTTTAATCAACAACCATTTTTATTTACATTCTTTACATAATTTATCATATTATGGTTTACATATTTAGCACGCTTCAATACAAAAACATTTACGAGGTCCTCAGAGACTCACAAATACTATTTTTCATTTCAACGTTGGCCGCAAATCATGCCACATAAAACTTTCTCACAGAAAACAACATTCCTTGAGGCGGAAGCGGAGAGAAGAAAAACTGACATTTGTTTCGAAAATTCAAATCCGGTTTTCCTGCGAAAATGTTTTCAGGATAAACACCGTTGTACTGATCCGCGAGTTTACACACGTCTTCTGCTTACTAAGAATACGTTCATGGAGAAAAACTGATAACTCTTTAGAAAACCGTGTAAAGTTTGCTTACTCAAAGGCAAAACACGCCAACTTTCAAAATCGTGACTGATTTCCGAGAGATCAATCACTCGGTCAAGAAAACACTAGAACATCTCTAAAAAGCAGCAAAACACGTTCACGTCATGCCAAATAGCACGAAATTTCACGGAAACAGTCCACTGCAAACTGATTGTTTTCATTAGTTCCCTTTTCAAATCACCCGGGTGACCAATTTTTGAGAGGAGAAGGAATTTACAAGGATCATACACTGCCACGAAAAATGGAAAGAGCTATATACAATCCTTTTTCCCTTGGGCCATGCACTAGAAGGGGTATGCGTTTCAAATCGAAAAAGAAGTGAATCTGTCCTGTCGCAAAATTAATCACAAATGGGAAGTCTGGGAGTGTATGAGGTTGAGGAAGTGGCGAAAAAAATAACAACACCATGCTGATCATCAACCTCACAACATCAACAATCTTTTGACTGTAAACAACTTCCAAGTTTTCAACGCAGGTTCAAACTCTCTCTCTCTCTCTCTCTCTCTCTCTCTCTCTCTCTCTCTCTCTCTCTCTCTCTCTCTTGTGCACAGGATGATGTATACATTTATTTCATCTCCAGTGTAACCCATTTTCTGACCATGCGCGTGAAAATACTGACAATCTTTTATTATGAAATCTTTCTGAAACACGTGACTTCGACATCCACACCTTTCAGTTGTGGCCCAAACGGTAAGGAGTGAACGTGATTAGGCCTGATGTTCAAGATAGCGGGAAGTCTCATCCCCGCCATTCTCCCCCCGGCCCAAAACTTCCTGACCCCTGTGAGTGCTGGCCGCAGACGGATACGACCCCCAAGTATGAGGACTTCGAAGTCTTCAATATTACAGAACACCGTGTGGTCAGTAACACTCGCGGCTTCAAACTACCTGTCTGTAACACAAGTCAGTACACCCACTCCTTCTTCGTGCGGACAGTGATGGACTGGAATCATCTACGGGAGGATATCGTCAGTGCAGGCTCTGTCAGTGCATTTACAGCAGCACTTGGCAGATCAACATCGCCTGCCTACTAGCATCCTGACAGCAGTGGAGTTTTTAGCCAGCTTTTTTTTTGGTCTTTTTTTTTTTAACCTGTAGAAAACCTGTTGTGGCTACTCACAGAGACCTTAACCCAGTAGAAGATTGTGAGGACAAAGTGGTGGCTTTTTAAACTATTTTTGCGCTCTCCCCATTCCGTCGCGTTTATAGCCGTTGATTGGCTCCTGCGACGTATTGTTCCAGATCCAGATCCAGATCCAAAAGGAGGATGGCAGAAGAAATTACTCATATTGGCATGTGAATATGTAAAAAAACGAAAGAAAAGAAAAGAAAAAGTTGTCTGAACCAAAAACAATTCCCTCCCCCCCACAATATCATTCGAAATTCGGGATCGAAAACAAATAATAGGAATCCTTGAATTCTTTATAATTGTCTCTAAGATTTGCCTTTGAGGGACATTTGGAAATTTTGACGTGCATTTATCTGCATGACCTAAACTTTGAACAAGCTCATCTTAGCAGAGAAGATAGGGGGGGGGGGGGGGGGGGGGGGGGGAACGAGAAAGATATTGAAATGACGAAAAAGTCAAGAACCCTTTTCGGAACATTTAAAAGAGGAAACTCATCTCAAAAAGTCAACGAATAACCTACGTAAAATAGTTTGAAATATAGATAGTAGATGTCACTGAGAAAGAAGGAAACAAGAACCAAGAACTGGAGAGACAAGACAAGCAAGAAGAAAGGGAGAGTGCATCGCGTCGGAGATCTTGTCGATGCAGATGGAACGTTTATGACGAACCGAGAGTTTAAGGATAAATACGACATCCAACACACTTTATAGACTTCTTAGGGTGCATCCAAACAAACTTTATAGACTTCTTAGAGTGCATCCAAACAAACTTTACAGACTTCTTAGGGTGCATGCGCGCAATAAAAGAATACTGCAAGAAAACCGGGACGAACCGAAACGGCAGGAAAATAAGAAATCTATCGAGATCTCTTACCACCATACTTTCTGTGAAGAAAGGGGCAAAACTCTTTTATAACGTCCTAAAAGCAAACAAACATCAGCATGAATGGAGCAATGAAATATATTTAAAAAAAACATTAAACGCAATAAACATTTCTGAAGATTCAGAAAATAAAAGAAATTAAAACTAAAATGGTTTCAAATCAGACTGGTTCATAGGATCTCGGCGACAAATATTATATTGCAAAGATGCACATCTCTGACAATGGTAAATGTACGTTCTGTTAGTCGGAAAGAGAATCAGTTGAACATTTGTTTTGGTCATGTAAGGTGACGTTACACTTCTGGAGTGAAATGCAAGCTGTTCTAAACAGATGTGATAATATTAACAATTTTAGATTTACAAAGGAACTTGTGCTATTTGGTGACAATGCGGTAAATAAGACTGACGGTATACTCGATTTTATTCTAATGTGCGCAAAATATTTCCTCTACAAATGTACATGTGAAAACACTATTCCGGAATTTACATTTTTTTAGGCGACAACTTAAAAATGAATATACTACTGAAGAATACATAGCTAGAATAAATTTGCAGTACTCAGACTTCCATCCGAAATGGTGTGTCTATAGGGGCCTTGCTCGATGAATAACCCCCTCTCTATTGACTTAAAGCTGTTATTTGCGACTGCATGTCTGATCACGTAACTGCCAATCTAGACCAAAGGTTCTCAAATACTCTTGTTTCTCTGCTCGATACACATATGCTTGTCTATGTCTGTGAATTTGTGTGTGTAGCAGAGTCGGGGTGGGGGGCGATGGGAGAGGTACAGAATCTGAAGTTATGCTTTCTCTGTACTCTACTCTGCTATTCTTGTATTTTGTATTGAATTTGTCCGCCATTTGTTTTGATCTTTTATTACTGTTTTCTCTATGGAATAATTGTATTTCCCTTGAGGTGAAATGCGAGAGCCTAAAGAATGAGATGGAATGCGTAGTTGAAAAGATTTATGTATTATCAATTTATGTAGGTCATGCATGAATATGTCTATTATATATCTGTGAAAATCTCCGCGCACTGTCCTCTTTCTGCGCATTTGTAAGCTCTCCTGTTACTTGAATAAAATGTGTCAGAAAAACAAAACAACCCCCCCCCCCCCCCCAAAAAAAAAAAAAACGACGACGGCGGTACACGATGAGCCCTTGACTTCGCTCGTGAAAAAAAAAATCAAGAAGAAAGGGAGAGAGAAGCAAAAAAAAAATCATCAAGCAGAATTCTAATGCTATTTACTTCCCGTAAACTGAAGACGGGGATAAACTATACACAATGACCAGGGCAACACACACACACACACACACACACACACACACACACACACACACACACAAGCAAGCGCGCGAGTAAACACACACACACACACACACACACACACACACACACACACACACACACACACACACAAGCGCGCCCGCCCGCACGCACGCACACACACACACATGTGCGCCTGCATAAACACACACACACACACACAACTCAAAGTCGTTCCGAAACCATTTTTTGTTGATTGAAAAGGTTCTGTCCAGTTTGTGGTACTGGAATTAGACTCTCCAAAAATATGTTGACTGAGCTGAAGTAAAGAGGCATGTAGAAAACAAAGCACTGGTCCTAAAAAAAAAGTGAAGAACAACAAAGCACAACACTCATTAGTAAAGGTAGCTCTCTGCATTCTTTTACAAATCAAAAGCTTATTTGATCTGTTCACGCATTGATTAACAATGCGCTGTCATTTATAAATGAGAGAGAGAGAGAGAGAGAGAGAGAGAGAGAGAGAGAGAGAGAGAGAGAGAGAGAGACAGAGAGAGAGAGAGGAGAGTGAGTGAGTTTCTAAACTTTTTTCACGCCTTTCAAACTTCATTAATTTTAGTTTTCAAGGTGTAGAGCCAATTTGAATGACTCTTATGTATTATACACCTGATTTGTTATATAGCCAGCCTTGGTTTTACTTAATCGTAATCAAACAGAATTAACTTCAGACAGAGAAGGTAATGGTCACATTTCAGGGAAACCGATAATCCATCATGAGTTACAACGTATTCAGGACACACAGACAAACAATTACTGTATTCAAAGACACAGCAAAGTCGTTATGGAAAAATGACTGAAAGGCAAAGCATGAAACCTCAACAGAGACATCATT
This sequence comes from Conus ventricosus, assembly GCA_018398815.1. Taxonomy (NCBI): domain Eukaryota; kingdom Metazoa; phylum Mollusca; class Gastropoda; order Neogastropoda; family Conidae; genus Conus; species Conus ventricosus. Next base: position 60,605,192 of record CM031610.1, read on the forward strand.
GTGCTTCGACAGCATCTGGATTTATTTCGGTTTAGAAGCTCTCATGACAGTCACAAGTGTCATCTATGCTTTCTGTGCTTTCCACAACTCTTCAGCTGGTCGTAGGAACGGTTACAAAGCACCATCCATGAAGGCACCACCCCATCTGGAACACATCTGTCTGAAATGTTCTTTTGCCGCATGCAGAACGTCAACGTTATTTGGGGATCTTCAGAACCAGATGATCCTTCACATCAAGTCTCACGGATAAGAGGAACTCGTTTGTACTGCCTTGTGGTGTGTCCAGCACGCGACCTGAATTAGGTTTCTTTGATTTCATGAGAAAAGCACTGGCACTAGTCCGTCGATATCTCCCCCCCCCCCCCCACCCTTGACACCTCCTAAACACTCTGAGGAGGTGGGGCCACATCCAGGTCATGACCTCTAGATGCACTGCTAATGCCTGACTTTTTCCGTGGCACTGCCGGGATTCAACTACCCAGTTTCCAAGGGTGGTGCAGGATTGCTCCCGCTGCCATATTGCAATCAGCTGGTTTGTTCGGCAGTTGAGGACAGTACTTCTCTGGATTCTACCCGCACCTTTGGGTGTGTGTGTGTGTGTGTGTGTGTGTGTGTGTGTGTGTGTGTGTGTGTGTGTGTGTGTGTGTTTTCGTGGCGATGGCCGGATTAAAACCCTCAACATGCATCGATTGGCGTCTCAAGGCGTCTTTTCTCTTTTACCTCTTCACTATCGGACACCTGTTCTGAGGTGGGAGATTTAAGCCTTATGAGGTTCACTTTTGTTCGTCCTCCACCAGATCTAGCTGGAACTCTTCTCGGCTGACCCTGTTTTTGCCTGTAGTGTTCTCGCCCTGTTCTTACTAAGAAAAAATTATGGAGCCTTTCTTGTGATCCTAGGCTGTGGACCCTGCAACCCTTCCCTGCTGCAACCTTTATGGTGGGGACTCTGCCTTGGGAGCCAGGTTCACTCAAGATGATGGCCAGACTGGCACACGTATCTGTGTTAGATGTAAGCTTTCTCCAGTCTGTTGTCACATGGCACAGTGAGTTTAATTAAAATCTTGTGTTCTGATGTACCTCAGAGGAGTGCAATATCTGGTCTCGTGCCACTCTTCATAATTCTGTCTGGATGGTTTTGCCATGTTTGAAGGTCTGTTGTGCACTTCCAGTCGTTCACCCTATTCCGTAAGCCATGCATCCGTGCTCTTGATGTCTGTTTTTTCCTCATCGTGATTTGTGGCGCCCTGCTTTGTAGAATGTCATGGCTGCAGTTTTAGTGTCGCAGTGTTTCCTTTTGCAGTGCTAGCCGCATGTTTGGTCTCCTCAAACATTGGTTGTGCCTGCATGTGTCCTCCTCCTGGTTAGCGCTGCCTTACATAAACTTCAGGTGTGTTGCACCGTTTCACTGCCCTTGCAGAGCAGAAACATATATCCGTTTAATCCCCCACCCACCTCCCCTGTCACCTGGTTTTCATTCGAAGGCAGAGAGCTATATGCAGATCTGAGGATAAAGCTGATGCCAAGAGGTGCCTTGTGCTGTATTTCATCCCAGCTGAGACATCTCAGTCTGTTTTCCCACATAGTCCACTGCTTCTGTTGGTCTTGTTGGACTGCTTTCCGGATTATCTTTGCTTTTTCTTCTTTTTTAAACTCCTGTTTTACCATGTCTATCTTTGCTTTACCTTTTGCCATTGGCCACCATTCCATTTTTGCTGACCCCAGCCCTGTCTATGGGTAAAAACCTATGTGTCCTGTTATTTTCCTGAAATTGTGATTTCTCTTTACAACGTCAACTGCCTTCAGAGTTTTCAATTTTCTACTATTTTCAGCTGGGAAGGGTGGATTTCCCTGAGTCCTGTGTCCTGAGTCCTAAAGCATGAGTAGTATTCCTGCTTTGTATTTCGCTAGGGTCGATTTCAGGGGTGGCTTCAACTTTGCTTTGCGACAGTAGAGTGCAACGTCATCCAGACCAGGTGGATCACCAAGCCATTTCCTTGTGTGTCTGTTGAGTTTGGCCTCTACCGATTCCTTTGTGCTCGTGCTGATGTAGAGGCCAGATGAGCTTCGAGGTAAGCATGAACTACGTACATCAGACTTGTAGGTGCCGGGGAGGCCACACTAGACTATTAGCTGTAGGCTTTCTTCTGCCGTTTCCTTGATTTTCTTTCCCCTCTTTGTGTATTTAGAGGAAGTGTTATAACATCTATTAAGGCTCTTGGCTGGTTCTTCTCTCACTACTAAAAAGGCTAGGTTGGTTTCAATGAACATAACTGCACACTCCGGGATCTGTTCTGATTCTCTCCCTACAGCTAAGTTACCCCCACCTGTACACTGTGCCACGTACCATCTGTCATTTGTATACATTGTTGTTGATCTGTCACTGTATAGCACCACCGTAGATTATTTTCTGACCAAATATTTCATTGTTGATTTATCATCTGATCATAATACATAGCCACCCACAGATTATTTTCTGACTATATATATATATTATTGTGGTCCCATCACAGATCATCACCACCCATAAATTATTTTGACAGGATATATTGTTGGTGACCTACAATAGTACGGCACCGCTTATATATTCTTTTCTAACTGGATGTGTTACATTGTTGTTAACGGGACAGATTGTTGACCTGTCAGGGTCAATGTTCCTATAGAATTCCGACACACAGAGCTTCTGTGATGGCCTGGATACTTTTACGCGTGCGCTAAACGCGTGGTGCACAGGGGACCTCAGTATTTTGTGTGGTCCCAAAGACTAGCGCTCAGACTACAACTGAAGGTCCAGTGGACAAGAAGAGGACAAGAGGTAACGGAGGAGAGAAGATCGCTTGGTGCGAGCCATAAACCACACACCTGCTATTCTCTAACGTTTCAGAGGAGTGCATAAAACGCCAGGCCATGTTTGTCTGTGGGGACTGGTGGGAGTTTGAATAGGAAATAAGAGGACAGATGTTTCGATTATTCATTCTGAATGGCTATAATTTCTGTGTGCAGTAAACTTTGCAGAAGCCTCACAGAAGAATTCTTAAGGTGCTCAAACAAGGGTCAAGCTGCTAGCAGTTGTAAGCAATATACAAGTCCTAAGCATATGTCCTGTTACGCAAAGTATGAACACACGACGGCTAAGGAAGTGCTGTACAACTGCATGCTGTTCTACTGTGGAGATGAAAACGACAAACAAGCGGCACAATCCTGGTTGAACACACTCAAGAATTCTCCAGCAGACTGTCATATCACTTTTTCTAGCGAATGATATGTGATGCCTCCACAAAGCACACACGCGCTCATACGCACTGAGGTTTCACGAACACACACACACACACACCACACACACACACACACACACACCACACACACACACACACACACACACACACGCACGCACGCGCGCGCGCGCGCGCGCGCGCGCGCGACCACCAAATGTTTACATCATTCATAAGAACTACATTTATTATGGCTTTCACGCAATTTTGGAACTATAAACACACTTTCAATACAGTGTATTAACTGGATCCTCATGGACTCACAATTACATTTCCTCATACGATCTGGCCTCAAACATCACTATCAAAAATCCCTTTAAAATACAAAAATGTCCCCCTCTTCACTGACCCACAACACATTTCTATTCTATAGTCTGGTCTCAACTACACTACAAAAATCTCCATTTTCTCGGCGCAGAACTCAGTCGAATGAAAACTACTCTGTGCCTGTGCCCCTCTCAGTTTAAAAAGCAGAAGATTTCACTCCTTGTTCAGTACTAAGGGAAACTTTCTTGGGGAAAAAAAAAGAACTACTTACTCTCCTTGCTCAATGTATTTGAAAAACGTCTTTATTCTTGGATATTTTTCTTGTCCTTTTTTCACATCTTACGTGAGGTTTGATGTGCCTGCCATAGGCCAGTCGTGATCTTTACTTTACTTTTCACGCTGACACAACGTTGACTCCAAACAAAAGGGAAATGTTCCCTCAATTATGACTTTACATTATCTTATGATTTTTAACCCCCTGTCAATACAAAATTTGAATAGACTCTGTCGAATTCACGATTACTTCACTTTCTTTTTAATGATCTGGCATCCAACAAGATCTATTTAATAAATATAACGTTATTGTTCTCAGCCCAATTTTTGTATTCTTTAGTTTGGCCTTAACAATGCCACAAAACGCTCCATCTTTTCAGTGCAACTTCACGTTGAATTCAGATATACTAGCCCCTATCTATCCCTGGAAAAAATGTCTTTAGATTTACACTGTTTTAGATTTCAATTTACAGCCTCGTATCTGGTAGTTAAATTTATCAATCATAGATGGAGCCTAGGCTTTACATTTAACGTTGACACCTCTTGTGCCATTTACACACACACACACACACACACACACACACACACACACACTCTCTCTCTCTCTCTCACACACACACACACACACACACACACACACACACACACACACACACACACACACACACACACACACCTGCCATTGGGTAAAATCAACTTTTCAAATGCGGTTTTATCCAGTAGAAGGAAGACAAGCCTAGCTCAAACGCCGATCTTAATCGAACTTCCTGTCAGACGATTTCGTTTGTTTATCTGGTTATTTTTCATTCATGTATTTGTTTATTCACTTATTTATCCATTTACTTACTTATTTATATTTATTTACTTGTTTCTTCCTTTATCTGTTTATTTGTTTGTTTATTCATTTATTTGATTATTTATGTACTTATTATTTATCTATCTATCTTTTCATTCATTTATTATTTGTGGGTGATGTGTTTAGGAAACACTGAATTGGGAGGGAGAAAAGGAAGGGGGAATACAGTCCGCTATAAATTGATAACAAATGACGTCATTTCTTTTCAAAGCAGCGGAAGTTAACGTTTTACGATTCATACACTTTTTGTCATATGTCTTTTGTATTCATTTTTTTTCTGTTCCACAACAGGTGTAATACAAATCTATGGGAAATTTGAAATTGCTTTTTTTTTTACTCGTTTTCCGTATAATGTATACTTAATTGGTATATCTAAAATGTTTTCACGATTTTTCTGGATATTTGTTATATGACTCCACTTTTTATGTATATTTTCTGATAAACATGGGTTCCAATGTCATTTACTTCAAAATTAATCTAGACTGTGATTGTTCTATGATCAGTATGGGTATTCATTACAATGGGTTAAAATGTCATTAATTCAACGAGGTAATCAATGTTGTAATTTTTGTCACGCTCATTATATATATTTTTCTAAAATGGTTTCAATTATATTTACTTTGTGTTCTGATCAACATGGTAGACTTTCTACGATCATGAGTGTCATCTACTGAGGTGGGTTTAAAAGCCGCTAAGGTCATGAGCTGATCTATATTGCAGTTGTTCAGTCATCATTCTGGATATTTTTCGATACTGTTGTAGTTTTTTCAACTGCATTAATTGATCTATGTTATAAATGTTCTATGATTATTGTGGATATCTATAGATATGAATTAATTGTGGGATCGGCATTACAACTGTTCTTTTCTTATTGTGAGTATGTCTCTGCTTGGGTACAAATGTCATTTAGATTAAGGGTTGAACGGCATGGTCATTGCTTTAACATTATTATGCATATAACTGGTATGATCTGACTTGTCATTTATTTCGTGGGCTGTTATCTATCTTGTAATAATTCTAGGAATATGATGCATATCTATTGGTATGGTCTGATGTATGACTTACTTTGTGGGCTGTTATCTATCTTGTAATTGTTCCAGGAACATGATGGGTATCTATTGACATGGTCTGATGTATGACTTACTTTGTGGGCTGTTATCTGTCTTGTAATTGTTCCAGGAACATGATGGGTATCTATTAAGATGGTCTGATGTATGACTTACTTCGTGGGCTGTTATCTATCTTGTAATTGTTCCAGGAACATGATGGGTATCTATTGACATGGTCTGACGTATGACGTACTTTGGGGGCTGTTATCTATCTTGTAATTGTTCCAGGAACATGATGGGTATCTCTTGACATGGTCTGATGTATGACGTATTTTGGGGGCTGTTATCTATCTTGTAATTGTTCCAGGAACATGATGGGTATCTATTGACATGGTCTGATGTATGACGTATTTTGGGGGCTGTTATCTATCTTGTAATTGTTCCAGGAACATGATTGGTATCTATTGACATGGTCTGATATATGACTTACTTCATGGGCAGATATCTACACTGTAATTATTCCAGGAACATGATGGGTATCAACTGACATAGTCTTATTGTCATTTATTTCGTGGGCTGTTATCTATCTTGTAATTGTTCCAGGAACATAATGGGTATCTACTGGCCTGGTCTGGCGTGTCATTTATGTCATTTGCTGAGATCAACATTGTAATTGTTCCAAAATTATGAGGGATATCAACTGACGTGGTATGGTGTGTGCTTTGTCTCATGGGCTCATATTTACAGTGTAGCTGACCCAGGTTCATACTGGATGTCTATTGACATGGTCTGTCATGTTGTTTATTTCTAGGGCTGATATCCACTTTGGAACTGTTTCGGGGTTATGGTGAATACTGACATAGTCTGACGTGCAACGTATTTTATTGGTTAATCTAAGAGGGGTAATCCAAACTTCTTGTCAGTTGATTCATAGACTTCATTGTTAAAGTCCCACTCACTGAAAATTGTTCCCCAAAGTCCCTCAAAGTATTCTCCACTTCACTCTGAGCACATAGTTCTTTTAATGGTCTTATTCTTCTTTTAAGCGGCCCACTTAGATTTCACATCTTTTTCCCCAAACCCTGAGCTGATGACTACCACATTCCGAACAGTTCTGTTACACAAGAGGGAAGAGACGGGAGTCCATCGGAGTCAGATCAGGACTGTAGAGTGTGTGAGGGAGAACCTGGACAGACAGCTCCTCTGGAGAGATCACGTGATTCGGGCTTTCCGCTCTCTGGTTCTCTCATCACAAAAGTTGGTTTTTACCCGTACCAGTTCTCGGATGCGGCCCGCAGATGGCCTACATCACTTCAAACAAAGTGATGTTTTATATCGCGAGCAGTGTTCATGCAAATTATATATCGACCATGACAGGTCCTTAGAAGTCTAACGAAGGAAAGAAAAATCTGTTCTGATATAAAAGCAATGAATGCAACAGCTCTATCGTCGGCCGCACCAATGTAAACGTCGTTTAACTGTTTATGTGCAAAACAGCAAGCTAATCGTCTTCTATTACAATATGGAGCAGTCGTTGACAGTTCTCAGACTCAAATACCGTAAGCAGTCGCCTTTTATAGATAAGCGACTCCTGTCTTTGTTTTTCTTTGTCAGAAAAAGGCACCGTCCATAAATCAGACAACGTTTTGATCTTAAAATCGCTACACAACTTCTCTTCAATTGGTATGAGACATCGGTTTCGCTTTTTCGGAAAAGAAGTAGCGTTTATAGGGACATTATGACATAGACAATAAAAACAACAACAACAACATCGGATTATGACATCCTTTCCATTTTGCGGAGATAAAAAAGAAAAGTCCAATTTTCGGCTAAATTAGTTCATAACGTTTGTTGCAGAGTTAAGAAGTGGCATAACTGACAAAATGTTCTGGATTACCCTCCACCACCACCCCCCCCCATCGCCCCCTTCACACTTAGTTGTTTGGATTATTTCTTGGTGTGGTGATCTGGTTGCACAGGTTTCATTTGCACGAAATAAAAAAAAGAAAGGTGTGAATAAGGCAGTTCAGTGTGGTACATTACATGTTTCTTGTTTTGTTGATGGATGACCCCCACCCCCCGATATCCTTTTTACTTTACATCTCTCTCTCTCTCTCTCTCTCTCTCTCTCTCTCTCTCTCTCTCTCTCTCTCTCTCTCTCTCTCTCTCTTCATCTCATATTGTGTGTGGTGTGTGTGTGTGTGTGTGTGTGTGTGTGTGTGTGTGTGTGTGTGTGTGTGTGTGCGCGCGTATATATATATATATATATATATATATATATATATATATATATATATATGTATATATATATATATATATATATATATATATATATATATATTATATATATATATATGTGTGTGTGTGTGTGTGTGTGTGTGTGTGTGTGTGTGTGTGTGTGTGTGTGTGTGTATGTATGTGTGTGTGTGTGTGTGTGTGTGTGTGTGTGTGTGTGTGTGAGTGTGTGTGTGTATGTGTGTGTGTGTGCTTGGAGGAGAGAGAGAGAGAGAGAGAGAGAGGAGAGGAGAGAGAGAGAGAGAGAGAGAGAGAGAGAGAGAGAGAGAGAATGCCTATGCGAATGCGAATGATTTATTCAGATTGAGGCCATAGCCCATACTGAATGGGTAACACCCGTAATACAACACACAAGAACAATTCTCAGTAAAGAAAATGAAAGAAAAAGCTATTACTCGTATATGCACTACGCAAACTATTATGAATATACTGTTCGTATTAACTTTTGAGCCTCATATATGTACATAGCAAGATCGAAGAGGTCATTTTAATTTCTTGTTGCTAACAATAAGTTGACTCTAAAACTACAGGGGTCACAGTAATACTTAACTTTAATAAATCTAACTCTAAGGTCACCGAGTGCAGGACAGCAAAGTAAAAAAATATATATCATCTTCCTTTGCCTGATTACCCAAGCGACACATCAATTCGTTATCTTTCAGAACACTGTATCTAAACCGATGGCAAGCAATGTCAGAGACACCAAATCTAAACTTACTCAATGCACTCTTAACATACCTATTTATATTCATTTCAATGTATGGTTCCACCACATGTGCTGTTTTAAAGAGTCTGTATTGTACAAATCTGTCACTGCTATAGATATGGTCATGCCAGTCTTGCCATCTGCAATCGATCATTCTTTGTTTAAAACATTTCAAAAATCCCGATATACTTTCAACGCCCTGGTTGTCCCAAACATAGGCAAACCATACGAATTTTAGCACTGACGAAAATTGGTAGCCCGTGTCTTCTTGCAATTACCATCCAACTGTCGCAATGTCTTATAAGCTTTAAATGGTATTTTGCTTTTCTCCATTCTGGTTATTTTCAGCCAATACTTAATACATTTAAAAACAGAATTAATGTAAATTAGAAACCTTCCAACTTCACGATAAACTAAATCATTTGGTGTTTGATTGCCTACATTCAAAAATCTTTTCATTGCATACAAATGAACATTCTCTATTTCAACATTTTTCTCGAGAGCCCAAATTTCAGCTCCATACTGTAAGATTGGCTGCACCTGAGAATCGAATAACTTCGAAGGAACAGAAATGAGCTACTATTCAATTTATATAAAATATGAAGAATACCTGTGACCGCTCTCCTTGCCCTATTTGCTATATCTTGACACCCAAAAGTGAAACTTAATCTGATAGTAAAATAAAATCCAAGATATTTGTATGTGTTGACTACACCAATAAATTCACCGCCGTAGGTCCATTTTTTCGTTACGTGCCAAATATCCGCCTTTACGAAACACAATGATATTGGTCTTATTCATATTTACTTTTAATTCTAAATTAGTAGCAGCTGTATGCAAGCTGTTCAGTTGCATTTGAAGACCAACAACAGTCGTAGATAGTAAAAGAATATCGCCAGCAAAAAAGTAATGCAAACAGTTCCAAGAGATCAAAAGTAACACCATGTCGTCCATTTTGAATAACCTCCAAAGCCAATTCATTTATGAACAGAAAGAATAGAACTGGACTACAAGCATCCCCTTGCTTAACCCCTCTTGTACACTTAACAAACTCTGGTGATTTTGCTCCCGCTCTAATTCTTGCTTTTACCTCTTTATACATGCTTTTTACACAACGATGTAACTTACCTTTCATTCCATCTTTTAACAAAATAGGCCATAATACATTCCGTGGAACTGAGGAGAGAGAGAGAGAGAGAGAGAGAGAGAGAGAGAGAGAGAGAGAGAGAGAGAGAGAGAGAGAGAGAGGAGAGAGAGGGGAGAGAGCAAGTAACATGGTAAGCAAAATCATCGCAACGAAAATGACCCTCCCTGTGTGCAAGCTACTGTACATACAGTACAGTAATCGATTTCCCGAGAAATTCTAAGTAAGACGACCGGGTGGTCTCTAGTTACAACCAAAGAAGGGTAAACGGCCTGAATGACTGACTTCAAATTATGAGTGAAACGGCCGACCGGCCGGCCGCAAACAAACAAACAAACAAACAAACAAAATGGCCAACTGACATGAAACTTGAGACAAGTAATGCCACACCTGTGAACTGGTACTGTCAGCGGCTCAGCTGCTGAACGGTGAAAAGGATTAGGCCTTCATCAGTGACTGCAGAAGCGGTCCCATGAGGAGCGACAGTTATCATCGCTCATAAATCAGTGCTTGTCTTTTTTTTTCTCTCCCTCTGATGTCGTTAAAAGAAAATCCAAAAGAAATGTTGCAAGAAGCCAAAGAGAAACGTGATCTGGCGTTTAGGTCATAATCCTATGAATAGAATTTCACTTTCGAGAGAAAGGCTCGCTTATCTATGAATCATAGATTTATTATTCTATTTGTTTTGTTTACTGTGTCATTAACAAAGTCCGTTCAGTTGCCTCGCAGATTGTGTGTGTGTGTGTGTGTGTGTGTGTGTGTGTGTGTGTGCGTGTGTGTGTGTGTGTGTGTGTGTGTGTGTGTGTGTGTGTGTGTGTGTGTGTGTGTGTGCGTAAGTGTAAATCTGTCTATCTGTCTGTCTGTCTGTGTATGAGTGGTTAGGCCAGTATGCGTGTGTCAGTATATGGCGTGTCTGTGCATGTGCGTGTGTGCTGCGCGCATGTGCTTACGTATGCCTGAGTGATCTGTGGGCTTGTGTGAGTATGCTCTGGCATTCATGCATGAGCGTGTGCACAAATATGTAATATGTATATATGCCAGTGTATATGTTTGCACACGCAAATGTGTGTGTGTGTGTGTGTGTGTGTGTGTGTGTGTGTGTGTGTGTGTGTGTGTGTGTGTGTGTGTGTGTGTGTGTGTGTTTGATCAGTTGTGGCGAACGAATGTTCAGAAGATGACATAGTCTTCACTGATTAATGACAATTACAACAACAACAACATTGACAGCAAAAACAACAACAACAACAACAACAACAACAACAACAACAACACAACTGCAACAATGACAACAGCAATAGCAATAATGATAATGACGATCATGATAATTATAGTGGAAATCAAAATAATAGTGATGATGGATGAGGGATGGGGGTGAGGTGTTATATTCTGGTTTATTAGGGAGTGATCTCAGACTGGTACAGCAGGCTGTAGACGGGTTCTGGTGTACAAACATATCTGAAAATCTGCAAGCCTTTTGGCCCATGAGTGCTATCAGTTTTATTCTACCCATTTTAAACGGTAGTTAGATGAAAAAAAAATCGTTCCGTGTGTATGTGATTATCAGCAGTAACTCACATGTGCAGTCGTTTCTGTGTGTGTGTGTGTGTGTGTGTGTGTGTGTGTGTGTGTGTGTGTGTGTGTGTGTGTGTGTGTGCGCGTGTGTGTGTGTGTGTGCGCGCGCGCGTGCATGGGTGCGTGCGTGCGTGCGTGTGAGTGTGTGTGCGCGCGACGTTAAAATAAACAGGAACTCAGACGATCCAGTCTTGTTGCGCTGATCATATTCGAACAGACCTGCACAATCTAGGGGCTGTCCCCTGCTCACGTCAGTTTCCCGTGGGTCATGGTGGCAATTTTGTGCGAATGGCAGTCAATTGCAACCACTTAAGCAGGATTTTGCTGACCTCAATCAATGGCTAGCACTTCAGGCAGGTACTCACTGACGTCAATCAATGGCTGCCGTGCGAAGCATGATTCAGACAGTGACAGACACCTGCGTTGATCTCGAAAGATAGGGAAGCAGCTGGTTGGCAGCACTTGACTGAAGCAGTCGGTCGATGTAGAGTGAACAGGCTGGGATCTGGAGGGGAGTGGCGATGGGGGGGGGGGGGGGGGGGGGGGGAACTGTCAGCAACCAAGCAGGCGGACTCAACTGCCTGCAGCAGTTTATGAATATAATGATTCCAGGTGGATTTACAAAATATTTTGCTTTCTTAGCAGTTTTTTTTTTCTTCTGTCGTTTACTGGCTTGTTTGAAAGTCATCTAGATTGTGATTTTGTGCCTATGGTGGTGGGAATATGACTGAATTATAGATGGAGTTCTGTGCTTGATACCAGGAGTGGACAAACACAATTAGCCAGTATCTACTCATGGATCTCATCCAGGAGACGAAAGTCAGTTCTTGTTCTTCTCCCTTTGTTCAAAGAAGTGTCACTAGGGCGCCACACTGAAGTGCTCTCCATCACGTTCCTCCAGGTCTATCAGTTGTGCGCTAAAGACCTGGATCTCTGCAAAATACATCCTTTACATTCTCTTGCCAATCCATTGTTGTCTTTTTTTTTATCTGTGTTTGCCTGCCTCGTTCTCCCATGAAAGTTACCTGGAGGCCGTTGTCAGCAGGCTTTGATTTGGTTTGATGTGCTGCTTGATGCTTGGCACACTTGCTGACTGGTGATATAATCAGTATATCTAACGTCCAGTATCTTGCCATAACATCTCATTGCCACGGCTTGGATTTTTCTACTGTGACGTTTCATCTCTCACATATCCACGGCAAGACTGAAAACCAAAACATACCTGAGGACAACCAGTATTTAATGGAGATGTTACTGACCTTTCATGCAGATGTTTAGTCTGGATAGTGTTTATGTTGTCTCTGCCACCTCTGAGAGGATTTCTGGCTTTAACGTGTTGTGACTGTCTGTCAGCTTGCTCTTCTCGGCGTGTGTCTCGTTAAAAAAAAACCCTACAAACTTCACTGCACTGTCTTCCTTTCTTTTCCTTTCAATCTCTTTAACATAACAACAACACACGAAAAGTGCTCATCTCTTCTGCGAGATGTCTAAGGACAATGTCACGGTTAGATGATTAATAACTTGTTACTCGACCAGCCGCCGTGGCGAAGTGGTTAGCGCCGCATACTCCCAGCTGGGAGGTCGTGGATTTAAATCCATCAGAGTCATGTGGGTGTTTTTTGTCTCGACCGGCTCCTACCCAGAGTTGAGTTTGCTACGGGCTCAGCTGGGAAGACTGGGACCACACAGTCGAGTTTCATCCACTTAATGGATGCATCTCTGAGAGTATTGCTCAACTTTCCTGACCAACACTACAGGTGTCTGTATCTCTCGGGCCTGGCTGATGCCGGGATATATTATGAAAGGAAACGTAGAGTACAGCCCTGTAATGCAGTCTCAGACCGGAATGGAAATCCGTAGCATCATCCTCATCACCTCATTGTCATCGATCAGCATACAATAAAAAACAGTCTCAAATTCTGTTGCCTTTCATGCTCTGCTCTCATGCTGAACTCAGTGTCAATGTCCTCTCCGCGTCTGTAGCCTTGTTTGATTCCGTCGGGGTCACCGGTATCGGCGAGTCCATGGGGGCTGTCGTTGGACGAACGTGGTGGCGCCCTCCGGAGGGAGAGCTCACTCATGCGGCTACGCGACTAAGCAATTATTGTCCGTAGTAGGGGGCTTAGTAGGTGGTGTCCTGTGTACGTTGGATCAGAACAGGCGCCACTGAACACCACCGAAGTGACTCGGCAGCAGTGCAGTGTCTCCTCTGGTGGGTTGCCTCTTGACGACTTGACAATGATGCTCCCTGTGGATTGCCGATGTCGGTGGTGCGGCGGGACCGACCGGGCTGTGGTTGTGGCGGGGTGTTGGAATGAGCGGCGTGGGTGCACTGTCACTGAGGTGGCACATAAGACGGGACAGCAAAAAAAAAAAAAAAAAAAAAAAAAAAAAAAAATTGTAAAAAAAAAACCCAAAAAAAAACCTTGTCACTCACCATGTCACTGTAAGGTCAGATGATATTAATGGCTCATCATCACCTGATAGGTAGTTGGGGAAAATACAGGTGATTAGTAATTGACGAAGCAGTTTCTACAAAGCCCTGTGAAGCGGGGGTTTAGCTTCCCACAAGCGTGCATTCTTTCCTGGCTGGAATGGAACAGGTGCTCTGTCCCTCCCCATCAGAACACCAGCCATAGCCCCACACCTCTACCCTATTCCCTGGAAACAGAGATTCATTCCAATCGCAACAGCTCTAACTCAGCTCTCTACAAACCCAGGTGTTATCAGAATGCAGGGTGAATAAACCCAATTTCACATGCTAACACAGTTTGAAGCCTGTCTGTAAGGGCATAACCTTCTCAACCAGAAGACAAAAGAGGCTAAAGATGAATTCACCCAACAAAAACCGCACTTCTGGTTAAGTCAGTTTTGAAGGTTGTCCGCTCAAACTAAAAAAAGAATGGATGGCAGACAGAACATTACTCCGTCTTCACATTTTCACAGTAGGTACGTCCATTTAAAATAATTGCTCTGTTGAAATCTAGATCGTGCACCCCACACACACACACACACACACACACACACACACGCACGCACACTCACAAATGATTACACGCACTCATACTACTTTTATCATACCCCCTATCACTACAAGCTGTCTGAAATCACTTTATGTTGGAAGACGTTAAAGGGAAGAAAAAGAAGAAGAACAACAACAACAACAACAACACACACACACACACACGGAGGGTCGTGTGGCTTTCGGTGGTTGTGTGACGTCAACGTAAATTATGACGTCAACTTAAAAAATAAACATAGGTAACTACATGACGAAAATAATAATATTAGACAAGAGAAGAAGAGAGCAAGAATAAGGGCCGGTTTTTGGTGTCCAGCCTAATTTATTTGTTTTAATCATTGTTTTCTCCGTAGTGATACTATGTGGAGAGGTTGACTTTCAAGTCAGTAGTACGTCGATGTTCATTGTGTATGTGGGATACTTTTGATGACGGTACCGCGGAATTGTACCAGGAAATTTATTTGTTATAAAAATGTTGCGAATGCTGTGGTCGCGAGAGTGATTTTAAAACTCCTGTAAGAATTTTATGTGCTCTAATTGTACCACCGCATGTGTGTCGGTGGCCTGAATTTATTGATGTAAAACACTGTAATATCAATACACGAGAAGTAATATTTTTTTTAGATCAACGGTACGTCAAAATCGAAGTTTATTGTACCTATGGGACTTTGCTGAAATTGTGTTCTCCGGGGATTCATATGGATTGCTGTGCTTATCTGCATTCTTCTATGGTTTCTGTGCTTTATGAATCTGCAGTTTTTCTTCTGTGGATTGCTGTGCTTTGTGAACTGCGGTTCTTCTGCTATGGATTATTGTGCCTTGTGAATCTCAGTTCTTCTATGGTTTACTGTGCTTTATGAATCTGGGGTTTCTTCTTCTGTGGATTGCTGTGCTTTGTGAATCTGCAGTTCTTCTATGGTTTGCTGTGCTTTATAATCGGGGTTTCTTCTTCTGTGGACGCTGTGCTTTGTGAATTTGCGGTTCTTCTTTTCATAGCTCGAGTGATTTATTGTGCTTGTTGTATAGAGACCCTGTTTCTTCTTCTTCATCGCTTGTGTTTGTGAACGGCTGTGCTTATCATGTGGGGACCTTGGTTATCCTTCTTGTCTTCTTTTAGTGTTGTAGACTGTGGCTTGGGTACTGTGGAACCGAGTCTGTTGACTGTATAAATATGTGAGACACCCTGGAAGGCGCCGGCGAGATCTGTGAGTGAAAATCAAGTATGTAATAAGATATCTGATGATTGAAGTTCCTATGTATTGATATCTTGATCTATATGCTGTGTAGTGACATGTATTGATTTGTACCAATTCACATGATGTATGTTTTGAATGGTTCAGGCAAGCATAATTATAAAAAAAAAGAAATCTAACCGTGGTTGCCTTGGCTATCCCTGTACGTAAAGGTGTGGGGGGTGTGTAGGGAATATTATTACACGCATCCAAACTTTTGAGAGCGAGAGTCAGACAACAAAATCGCCCCGCACACCATCCGTAACAGTTTGGGAAGCCTGAAGTACAGAAGAGTGGACAATGATTTCAATGTCAAAATGTACCACTGAAACAGCTGATATTGCTAATTTTTTTGTTCGTGCATATATAATTCCAATCGAAAGCACAGTGTTTTAATAATCTTTGTTTTTCTCAGTACTAACTGATGGAATGCATGAAGTGACAGTATACTAACAAATGGCATGCATGAAGAGAGAGGGGGGAGGAGGGGGAGAGAGAGAGAGAGAGGAGAGAGAAGAGAGAGAGAGAGAGAGATTAATTGATTTATTATCTTTATTCCCCAGAGTAACAGATAAGAAGAAGATGTTTTTCAAGCGGCACTTGTCCCTTTTTTAGGGACTAAGGAATACCAAAAACAGAACACTATTACGCAATGTAGAATTGATTAAACAAGAACAATGATTATTCATATTAATAATAGAGAAAAAATTCGTACTCATTAAACGTGTTTTCTCTCTCTCTCTCTCCTTTTCTCACAACACACACACACCACACACACACACACACACCACACACACACCACACGCATACACACACACACACACGCACACACGAACACACACACACACACACACACACACACACACACACACACACACACGCACACACACACACATACACGCACACGCACGCACGACGCACGCAGCACGCACGCACGCACGCACGCACGCACGCACGCACGCACGCACACACACACACACACACACACACACACACACACTCCATTGCTTTTACGGCATCAATTTCAGATGAACTATTGCTAGGTGAGTGAACGGTAACCAAATTTTCCTGACTGAAGACGTCTGTCTGCTTTCACACGAACTAAATTAATGGGTGATTTTAACAACTGATTTGCGGAAATAATCCAAAAATGGACACATTCCTCTAATCATTTAGCCGCTAATTTGAACAAGAAAGTCAGCTACCTACAAAACTCAATGTATTCTATCCAAGCAAAAAAAAAAAAAAAAAAAAAAAGTATTGAAAATAGGCTCGCGAGTTTTGGTTGTGGTGCATTCTTCTATCTGTTTTACTTGACAAAAACAAATGCAAATCCCAATGCTATGAAAGAAATCACTCGTTTCGTACAAGTTTTTTTGCTT
>CM031610.1:60623258-60638258 GCA_018398815.1 Conus ventricosus
ATTAAATTTTGTTGCCTTTTCATCTCTGCTCTCATGTGAACTCAGTGTCAATGTCCTCTCCGCGTTGTAGCCTTGGTTTGATTCCGTCGGGGTCACCGGTATCGGCGAGTCCATGGGGCTGTCGTTGGACGAAGGGGGTGGGGGCCCTCCGGAGGGAGAGCTCACTCATGCCGGCTACGCGACTAAGCAATTATTGTCCGTAGTAGGGGGCTTAGTAGGTGGTGTCCTGTGTACTTTGGATCAGAAACAGGGCCCACTGAACACCACCGAAGTGACTCGGCAGCAGTGCAGTTCCCCTCTGGTGGGTTGCCTCTGAGACTTGAAAATGATGCTCCTGTGGATTGCCGATGTCGGTGGTGCGGGGGACCGACCGGCTGTGGTTGTGGCGGGTGTTGGAATGAGCGGCGTGGGTGCACTGTCACTGGGGTGGCACATAAGACGGACAGCAAAAAAAAAAAAAAAAAAAAAAAAAACAAAAATTGTAAAAAAAAACCAAAAAAAACCTTGTCACTACCTGTCACTGTAAGGTCAGATGAATTAATGGCTCATCATCACTGATGGGTAGGGGGGAAATACAGGTGATTAGTAATGACGAGCAGTTTCTACAAACCCCTGTAAAGCGGGGTTTAGCTTCCCACAAGGGGTGCATTTTTTCCCCTGGCTGGAATGGAACAGGTGCTCTGTCCCCCCCCATCAGAACACCAGCCATAGCCCCACTCTCCCCTATTCCTGGAAACAGAGATTCATTCCAATCGCAACAGCTCTAACTCAGCTCTCTACAAACCCAGGTGTTATCGAATGCAGGGTGAATAAACCCAATTTCACATGCTAACACAGTTTGAAGCCTGTCTGAAAGGGCAAAACCTTCTCAACCAGAAGACAAAAGAGGCTAAAGATGAATTCACCCAACAAAAACCGCACTTCTGGTTAAGTCAGTTTTTGAAGGTTGTCCGTAAAACTAAAAAAGAATGGGTGGCAGACAGAACATTACTCCGTCTTAATTTCACCGTAGGTACGTCCATTTAAAATAATTGCTCTGTTGAATCTAGATCGTGCACACACAACCCACACACACACACACACACACGCACGCCCCCTCACAAATGATTACACGCACTCATACTACTTTTATCATACCCCTATCACTACAAGCTGTCTGAAATCACTTTATGTTGGAAGACGTTAAAGGGAAGAAAAAGAAGAGAACAACAACAAAACAACAACACACACACACACACACAGGGATGGTCGTGTGTTTTTCGGTGGTTTTGTGTGACGTAAACGTAAAATTATGACGTCAACTTAAAATGACATAGGTAACTACATGACGAAAATAATAATATTAGACAAGAGAAGAGGAGCAAGAACTAAAGGGCCCGAGTCTTGGTGTCCAGCCAAAATTAATTTTGTTTTAATCATTGTTTTCCCCGTAGTGATACTATGGGAGAGGTTGACTTTCAAGTCAGTATTTACTCGATGTTCATTGTGTATGTGGATATTTTTTGATGACGGTACCAGCGGAATATGTACCAGGAAATTTTTTGTTATAAAAATGTTGCGAATGCTGTGTCGCCGAGAGTGGGCTTAAAACTCCTGTAAAATATTTATGTGCTCTAAATTTTACCACCGCATGTTGTCGGTGGGCTGAATTTATTGATGTGAACTGTAATATCAATACACGGAGAAGTTTAAAATTTGTTTAGATCAACGTACTCGAATCGAAGTTTTGTCCTATGGGGCTTTGCTGAAATTGTGTTCTCCGGGGATTCAATATGGATTGCTGTGCTTATCTGCAGTTTTCTATGGTTTACTGTGCTTTATGAATCTGCAGTTCTTCTTCTGTGGATTGCTGTGCTTTGTGAATTGCGGTTCTTCTGCTATGGGTTATTGTGCTTGTGAATCTGCAGTTCTTCTATGGTTTACTGTGCTTTATGAATCTGCGGTTCTTCTTCTGTGGGTTGCTGTGCTTTGTGAATCTGCGTTCTTCTATGGTTTGCTGTGCTTTATGAATCTGCGGGTTTTTCTTCTGTGGACTGCTGTGCTTTGTGAATTTGCGGTTTTCTTTTCATAGTCGACGTGATTTATTGTGCTTGTGGGATAGAGACCTGTTTCTTCTTCTTCATCGCTTGTGTTTGTGAACGGCTGTGTTATATGTGGGGGCCTTGGTAATCTTTTGTTTCTTTTAGTTTGTAACTGTGGCTTGGGTACTGTGGAACCGAGTCTGTTGACTGTATATATATGTGAGACACCCTGGAAAAGGGCCCGGCGAGATCTGTGAGTGATATCAAGATATGTAATATGATATCTGATGATTGAAGTTCCTATGTATTGATATCTTGATCTATATGCTGTGTAGTGACATGTATTGATTTGTACCAATTCACATGAATGTATGTTTTGATGGTTCAGGCAGCATAATTATAAAGAAAAGAAATCTAACTCGTGTGTTGCCTGGCTATCCATGTACGTATGGTGTGGTGTGTGTAGGGAATAATTATTACACGCATCCAAACTTTTGAGAGCGAGAGTCAGACAACAAAATACGCACCGCACACCATCCGTAACAGTTTGGGAAGCCTGAAGTACAGAAGAGTGGACAATGATTTCCAATGTCAAAATGTACCACTGAAACAGCTGATATTGCTAATTTGTTGTTCGTGCATATATAATCAATCGAAAGCACAGCTGTTTTAATAATCTTTGTTGTTTCTCAGTACTAACTGATGGAATGCATGAAGTGACAGTATACTAACAAATGGCAATGCATGAAGAGAGAGAGAGAGAGAGAGAGAGAGAGAGAGAGAGAGAGAGAGAGAGAGAGAGAGAGAGATTAATTGATTTATTATCTTTATCCCCAGAGTAACAGATAAGCAAAAGATGTTTTTCAAGCGGCACTTGTCCCTTTTGAGACTAAGGATACCAACACAGAACACTATTACGCAATGTAGAATTGATTATAACAAGAACAATGATTATTCATATTAATAATAGAGAAAATATTCGTACTCATTAAACGTGTTTGTCTCTCTCTCTCTCTCTCTCTCTCACACACACACACACACACACACACACACACACACACACACACACACACACACGCATACACACACACACACACGCACAACACGAACACACACACACACACACACACACACACACACACACACACACGCACACACACACACATACACGCACACGCACGCACGACGCACGCACGCACGCACGCACGCACGCACGCACGCACGCACGCACGCACGCACACACACACACACACACACACACACACACACACTCCATTGCTTTTACGGCATCAATTTCAGATGAACTATTGCTAGGTGAGTGAACGGTAACAACATTTTCCTGACTGAAGACGTCTGTCTGCTTTCACACGAACTAATATTAATGGTGTGATTTTAACACTGATTTGCGGAAATAATCCAAAAATGGACACATTCCTCTAAATCATTTTAGCTCGCTAATTTGAACAAGAATGTCAGCTACTACAAAACTCCAATCAGTCATATCTATACCACAGCAAAAAAAAAAAAAAAAAAAAAAGATATTGAAAGTAGGCTCGCGAGTTTATGGTTGTGGTGATCATTCTTCTATCTGTTTTACTTGGACAAAAACAAATGCAAATCCGCAATGCAGTATGAAAAGAAAATCACTCGTTTTCGTTACAAGTTTTTGCTTGATTTAAGCATTCAACATCTTCCATGGGTGTACCAGTTTCCAAATCCTGATGACGCATTTGAGGTGGGTATCAGATTTTAAAAACATGTAACAAACACCGCACTAATGAAAATCAAACGTGTCAGAAGTATGGGAGTTTGTATTATACTCCCTGTTTGGCTAGTATACTTACCATGTCCAGACAATAGCATTCAGGCAGTTAGTCAGCTCTGCCAGGCCGAAGTTTTTGTGTGGCTAATGCAGTAATAAGACAGTCACGTGATGCCCACCCGCTTTCCGCCGTAGGAAGAAGCCAGTGTCAACCTCCCGTACCTCATTCATCGAGGCCTGCGCGCAAGGTAACCCCAGAACCTTGCGCTAGTGGGAAGGCAGGGCGGGCATTAGAGTCTGACATGGTAAGTATACTAGCCAAACAGGAGTATAATACAAAACTCCCCATTTTGGCGTCATATACTGTACCATGTCAGACAATAGCAGAATTCATAGGAAAAGGAGGAGGGCGAGTGCCCTAGTGTCCTGGGTTACCCGATATGGATGCATTAGCCGCCACAAAGGATATCCCATTAGAACCATCAGCCCTGGTCATGCGGATGTCCCTTAAATAAAATTTATGAAGGGATTTTCCGAACGCCAGAAGGCTGCCTCCTGGAGGTGGCGCATGGGAACAGAGTGCAGGAATGCTGCCGAAGCGGCGAGCGCTCTGGGCTCATGACCGGGGGACAAGACGGGAGGTCCTTGGATGCCTGGGGATAGCCGTTCTGACCGTCTTGGAGAGCCACCTAGAGACAGTGCCAGCTGAGAGGTCTTCCGTGTTACTGGGGTTGATGGAAATAAGGAGACGTCTTTGCGAAACGCGCCTGGGGCGTGAGCGTTCCCAGTAGTGTGTTAGACCTCGAAGGGCAAAGGGCTATGTCCGAAAGGTTTCTCCCCCTAGTGTATCCGCCAGCGGGCGGATGACGAGGTAAGGAGAGGCACTAACCGGTTCCTGGTTCTTAGCTAGAATTCGGAAGGAACTTAAGAGAGACGGAGCCGTCTCAGTGGAAGGCAATGTCTCTGGGGTCCCCGCTAAGGGCATGGATCTCGCCTCGCCTTCTGGCGGAAGCGAGGGCGAGGAGGAAGGTAGTCTTCATAGACAGAAGGTCGAAGGGAATGGAGGAGACAGGCTCAAAGGGGGGTTTCCTGAGGACGTCAAGTAAGTGAAGAGGTCCCAAAGGGGAACACGTCTAGGGGATTGGCCTCACGAAGAGCAGCCCCTCTGGAGATCTGTCTGAGAAGGAAGTCATTCTCAAGGAAGGTCCGCCCATTTGGCGGATGGTCGTGCAGATGGCCGACCTGTAGCCCCGGATGGAGCTAGCAAGAGGTTAAGGTGGGACAGGAAATTTCCTAATTGGAGGGGCGAT
This sequence comes from Conus ventricosus, assembly GCA_018398815.1. NCBI lineage: Eukaryota > Metazoa > Mollusca > Gastropoda > Neogastropoda > Conidae > Conus > Conus ventricosus. Next base: position 60,628,352 of record CM031610.1, read on the forward strand.
TGTGAGAGACAGAATTGTCTTCGCACCATGAGACCCATTTCCTCCATCTGTAAATGTAAAGGGACTCTGTGCTAGCTCTGCGAGAGGACATGGCTAGGTCTCGGAGTTCCTGAGAGGCCCCAGCGATAGAGAGATATTGAGGACGGACTGGGACCTGTCCGTTCGAGAGGTGATCTAGCTGCTCGCAACCGGGCTGGCACAGAAGCCAGGCGTGGAGGCGAAGCATCTGGGATTGGCGTGAGGGAGACCCGAACGGGTTGCCTGAGCATGTCCCACCTGGTGTTCAACCGAAGAGGGGGTGCGTGAGTAAGGGACTTGAGGTCCGGTAACCAGGACTGAGTGGGCCACCCGGGGCTATGAGAATGAGCCTGGTCTCTCGAGTCTCGCCTTCCTGATCACCTTGTGAGGATCGGGAAGAGGGAAGGTGTAAGCTATGAGGCCGGACCAGGAAGGGATAGGGCGTCGATGGAGGAAGCCCGGGGGTTCGAGACCAGAGACACATACACTGGCAGACGATAGTTGAACCGTGTGGCAGACAGGTCGATCAGGGTCTGAACCAATGTTCCCACACGTTGTTAGGGTAATGCCTGCTGAGGTCCATTCCGTGTGGAGGACAGACTTGGAGAGGCTGAGAGTGTCTGCCCAGATATGTTGTGTCCCTGCTATGTGTCTCGCGCGAAGGGTGACCCCCTGCGTGTGACACCATGGAGGAGGCCTCGTACGGAGGGAGAGGCCGATGGAGTGTGCCCCCCCCCCCCCCCCCTTTGTTGATGTAACAAGCTACCGAAGTGTTGTCCGTGAAAGGAAACGAATCGGTGGGAGACTATGGACTGGAAGTGAGGAGGGCGAGCCTGACCGCTTCCAGTTCCAAGATGTTGATGTAAGACGGCAGTCAGAGGATCCCAAACCCCCGAGGCGTGACTGCTCTCCAAATGGCCCCCCAGCCCGAGTTGGAGGCGTCGTGTAAAGTTCCAGGCCTGGAAGGGAGGGAGATGGGAAACTCCGGGGGCCAGGTGGATGGGCTGAGCCACTCCTCCGTGGCCCAAACGAACCAAGGCCCTAGGGGAATGGTCTGGTTCCAGCTGTCGTTGGTCTGGACCAATGACGGCGGAACTCCCTCTGAAGCTGTCGCTTGGAACTCTGCTAGGGAATGAAAGGAGACAGGGACTCCATCATCCCCAGAAGGACGAAAGTGTCCTTGCCGAAGTAAGGGAGAGAGTCGAAGGTGGGAGATGAGGTCCACTAGGCGAGCGGAACTCTCCGGGGTCGGGGAGACTACCATGGAGGTGGTGTCGAAGCTCATGCCCAGAGAGGTGAATCGCTGAGTGGGCGAGAGCTCGCATTTGGAGGGGTTGGTGACGAACCCCAGAGAGGAACAAAGGTGTAGTATTTGGAGGTATGGATTGGGCCAGGCCTGAGTGGAGCCCGAGTTGGAGGGGTAGTGTAGAGGTTGAACTAGTGTCACTCTCCCTACCCATCAGCTTGAAAAGACTGGAACACGAACGCGCGTGTAAAAAGATACTGAGCCACGCGCTTGTTGTGGCCATAGTCAGCATGAGTGTGTTGTTTTCGAGCCCATAGATGCCAAATGAGGCGATCTTTTGCACACTGAACATAGAACGTAATGTTGTTTTGGGGATCCTTAGCAACCAGTACTGCTTACCTTGACCCCAGGTCCTGAAATGCACACTTTCCTGACATATCGATTGCCTGAGCACCGACGGAAAATGGCGGAAGCAAGTATCGCGTCTTGACGCGAAACGAGACTATGGGAAATTAGGACGAGACCTGAGAAAAATCAATACTTCAATGCGAGCGTCGTCTGCTAGGCTAGGGCCGTTTGTCGGAACCCATTGCGAGCAGATTTCAGTGCAAGTACAGACTGCTTCCAGTTCTACTGGAACCCTGATCTTGCAGACGAGACGTAGGTAGCGTCTTGAAATAGGAGTATAAGGATGGAGTCCCCATGGCGACTCCCCCAGTTACCTCCGGGACCGTGTCTGCTGGCAGAGAGGGGATATTAGGGCGTTTGGCGGGCCGTGCGGTGTGGGCAGGTGACTGCCTGGGAGGGTTTGAGCGGGAGTCAGTCTCCTGGTATCGCAGTCGAATAGCTGGCGAACAGCGACTGGTCCTGCCCAGGGATGCACCGCAAGGCCGACTTGAGCGCCTGGGAGGGGTTGGACCGTGACAGCACGGCCTGAGAAATTGGCCTGTGATAGTACAGCATCTCTCACTGCCAACAGGCAGTTAAAGTGACTCCTGGCTGCGCTGTCTGCCTCAGCCGAAAGATGATGCGATATCTTGTGAATAAGAAAGCGCATCAGGGGTCGCCAAACAAGCTAGAGTCTGTCTCAGTGTCGTCAGCGTCTGAAGACACAAGGCAGTGCCGTAGTCCTTGAGGAAAACTCCTACTGGAGCTGCGTTAGGGCTGACAAGAGTCAATCCCCGGCGGAGGGACGGCCTGTGCACCCCTGCGAAAGATGCCGATCTGCCCACAAGGGGATGAGGGTCTGGGGGGCGACTATCCTTGGCCGTGATAGCTGGGCAGGGAGAACCCGGCGTAAATGAAAAGGAGAAAATGTTGTCAGAGGAGGGGATTCCTTAACAACAAGATCTGGGCGCCAGCTTTCCAAGGTGGAAAAGTCACCAGACTGGGGGAGGAGCCCTCAACCCCGTCCTCAGGCTGTGGGTCAGTGTTCCTGAAAGGGATGTTCAGATCCACCTTCAGGGGGCCAGGACAGGGGTGTGTGGGAGTCCCGCCCTCGTTGGGTAGTGGGGAAATACGAGGACGGGTCCCTGGTGGCTCCATACTCGGCAGGCAGACTAGGGATCGCCGATCGACAGCGCCCGAGAGGGAGGGGACCCAGGTCGATCCAGCTGAAAGAAGCCGATGCCACATGCTGACCGAAGATGGAGTCAGAATGGGTGTCAGCCCTAAGCCACTGGTTCCTCTCGGAGGCATGGAGCCACCGGTCCCCGGGAGTACGCAGGCTGTGGCGGCCCTGGGGCAGGGTTTCCTCGGGGACCCGGGTAACCTGGGGCACCATGGGTGGGTAGCGAGAAGGCGAGCTCTCTCTGTACCCGCCCCGGGGAGAGCACTGCCTCCTGCGTCTCCCGGGTGGGGTCCATGCCGGCCCCCTGCATGGCAGGGTGGCCGGTGGGTGGCATGGTAGCCGAGCCCCCTGGCCGCGTGGAAGCGGACTGGGAAGGCTGCAGTGACGAGACCACCTCAAGGGACCAAAGGTTACCCCTAGTCCCGCTGGTCGATCCTCCCCCCGGAGGAACGGGACTGCGGACGTTGCCCAATAGGGAGCGAAAGAAGTCCACTCCCCAACGTCCTGTACCCCAGAGGGAAAGTGCGACAGTCAATCGGGGTGGTTCGACCGTCGGGGGTGAGGGCGCAGATCCGACCTAGTCGATGCCTGCGTCCCTGACCCGGAGTTGTGGTCAGTGGGGAGACCCACCAAAGACTGCCCACAACTCCTCCACCGGAGTGATGACGCTCCTCGTGTCCGAGTGGTGGCTGCACTCGGACACGGTTGGGGAGAGCGTGATGGACAGCGTGACGGTAAGTGGGGGCAAGCTAACGCCACGAGTCTCATCTGATCGAGTGACGGGCGGTGATTCCGGCCGCGAGTCGTCACCCGTGCCGGTCCGCGCCTCGGTAAGGTTCCACGGGGCCGAGGGTCGCGGGACGCAGCCTGATAGGAGAGTCTCTGTGTGCGACCGAAGGCGAACAGGCGATTTGGCCAGGGAGCGGGAAGATTTTGAACGGGCAGGTCCTTTCAGGGAGCCTTGCCTTTGGATTTCTACAGTGAGAAAGAAAAACCGTTGGCAATAAAGGCCGATTGCCTGTTTTCGCTTCCGAACGCAACGATCGTGTGTCCGCCGGACGGGCAGAGAGGTATCGTAACGATGGTCGCGCGTCCCCTGCGCGGAACCCTCCTCCACACCGGCCGTACCGCGCATCATAGGTGCGAGCGGATGTCCCCTGGAATCGACATGCGGTGTCCTCCGGGGCAAGGGAGCGACTCCCGAACAGAGGAGAGGCTCGACCCGTTAATGTCCTTCACCATGTTGGGCACTGGGTGGCGAGACAATCACGGAACGCACGATCGCAAAGAGGAGACAAAGAGGTGGATCGAGGGATAGAAAAGAGCTCGAACCACCTCGTGAGGGCACTGGGAGTGCGGTAAATGAAGATGAAAACGCGAGTGCCGAGAAGAAAGCACAAACGCGAGAAACATGTGATCGAATAACTAATGTTACTAATGGGTACTACTAAGTGTGCACAAGTTGGTAGATCAAGAGATCGCAAGACAATCTCTATACCTGTAATAATGATAAATAAGGTACAGGAAAATGAGCCCGGGGAAGCCGAGTACCGCCAAACAAGGTGTGTGAGGTCAGGCAACATGGCGGAGAACGGCAACCGGCGTGGCACAATCGAAGATGGCGGATCGATTGACCGGGAAGGGATCGATCGTCAAGAGTGACGCGCAATGGCGCACAAGAGTAAAATACCCCTGGTGTACCTTGTAATATGCTAAGGAGGTACTAATAAATGTGCACCAGTTAGTAGATGAGGAGATCGTTTACCAGTGATAAATTGGTACACATAAATGCGCACCAGTGGGCAGATCAAGAGGTCGTAACTTTCGAAGATCGAAAGAACGGAAGGCGAAGTCGCGAGTGCCGAGACAAAGGCACAAAGGCGAGGATGGCGCGGTTAAATAGGTAAATAAAGCGCACCAAACCAAAGCCCCACCGTTCAAGAGTAAAAGGTGAAGCGAGCAAGCCACAACAAATAAGCAAACACAAAGCTATCTTAACACAACGGCAAAGAGAAGGCGAGACAGAGCACAAGACTTATCTTGCTTGGACGGCAGGCCGAGAGAGAATGAGGTACGGGAGGTTGACACTGGCTTTCTTCCTACGCGGAAGCGGTGGGCATCACGTGACTGTCTTATTACTGCATTAGCCACACAAAAACTTCGGCCTGGCAGAGCTGACTAACTGCCGTGAATGCTATTGTCTGACATGGTACAGTATATGACGCCAAACGTCCCTTATTTACCGTGGCTTTCCTCGATGCATGATATTTTGTGGATCCCTTCTGTCAACAGAAACTAAAAAAAAATGAAATTACGAAAGAAAAAAAAAACGTTTGTGAATCATCTAAAGCGTGCAACGAAAAGGTGGTTACTTTTCGCCCGTGCTTGTTTTGTCTAATACGAATACCAGTCACTTTGGATCGCCACTGAGCAACATGAATCCCAATACCAAGACAACTTCTATTACATCTGATAAGTCTATTGTTTAATATTTTAGAGGTGTTAGAGATGAGGGGGGAAGGGGTTGTTAAAAATGCCTTCTTGTCTGACATTCTGCTCAAGTTTTTCTATTAAGTGCATGATTTTAAATTTCATCTAAAGAATCATGCTGTCATAGGTTGAATAACATTAATGCTAATATCTAAACACTGGAACTCCGGTCTCTATGAGGCACTCGCACATTTAACCTATGCATGAGTAATAATCATTTCCAAAAGCTTTCAAAGTGTTTTAAGACATACCAATGGATAGATCACATGACTAAACCAGTATTCCAAATTACCGACCTATTCGTATTTTGTCTATTCTATCGAAATCTCTAGAGGAACATATAAGGAAAAAATCCTTGGGCATTTTGACAGACCCAGCTTGTTTCACCCAAACCAGTTAGAGTTAAAGAAATAGCACTTCTTGCCACAACGGCACTCACGAATCACAAGATAATTTCTGTTGACATGAATTTCAATGTATTGTAAATAAACAACACATTGAAATTCATGTCAACATAAATCATCTTGTTCTCAATAATGAATATAAATCTTTTCTTCTGCAAGTCCAATATGGCGTCCCTCAAGGCTCTATCCTTGGACTCATTCTCTTCTCAATAAACACTAATTACCTTCTTGTCTTCTTACAAAGTCTTCGTGACCTATATGCAGATGACACAAGTATTTATATTAGCCATTCTAATTTTCAACACATAGCACATATACTGCAAGAAAATATGAACTGATTAATCAAAAAGTCCAAATTGAATTATAAGTTTGAACCCGAATAAAACAAAGTGTATGATCTTAATTAACAGACAAAAACGACGCCATTTTTTCCTCTTGTATGCATCAATGGCAAAAGTATAGAAGTAGGATGCGATATAGTTTTAGGAGTGGTTATTGATAACATTCATCGTGGTCGATCATGTAAGAAGTGTGTGAGTGTAAAACAGCATAAAAAAAGATTTAAATACTGTCTAAAACTAAACACCTTTTAAATGCTTACTCTCACAACCATTTTTCCAGGCCCATGTTTAATCTCATCTAAATTTTACACTATAAAGATTTGGGAAACTCCTTGAGTGCGAGTACCCTGAAACTACTGCTGACTCTTCAGGCAAGCGTTAATCTCTCTCTCTCTCTCTCTCTCTTCTCTCTCTCTCTCTCTCTCTCTCTCTCTCTCTCTCTCTCCCCCTTCTTAAAAAAATCTACATTATCTTTTTCTGACAATGCACCCTTGAGTATCCTCCATTACAGCTGAAACCGAAACACAAGAAGTCTTAAAGAGAGAAAAGAGAGAGAGAGAGAAGAGGAGAGAGAGAGAGAGAGAGAGAGATTTGAAAAATGAATGTAAACTTTGATGGCTGGGAGATGATAAGCAGTCAACGGGGTTTTTTTTCTCCAGATTATGAACTGAAGTTTTTCGCACCCTACTTTCACAGCTCTCTCTCTCTCTCTCTCTCTCTCTCTCTCTCTCCTCTCTCTCTCTCCTTCTCTCTCTCCCCTCCTCTGTATGTGGTGTGTGGTTGTGTTGTGTGTGTGTGTGTGGTGTGTGTGTGTGTGTGTGTGTGTGAAGAGGAGAGAGAGAGAGAGAGAGAAGGAGAGAGGAGAAAAGAGAGAGAGAGAGAGGGGGAGAGGACTTAAACAAGCAAAAAACCCCCAACACCCAACAGGATTTGCTTATCGTAGTTTGACATATTTGGGTTCCCCGAAGGCAGCAGATGGCGATCGATCCCCCTAGACTGAGGCACGATCCCGCTGTTCGCAATTAACTGCTGCCCGTCCGGCAGGATCCATCAAGTACCTGCGGAGTAAAGGGTTATCTTTGTGGAGACGGCCAGAAACATGAGCAGCCTTTCTCAGCAGGAAGGGCAGCAGCTGGCTAACTTCACTTTGACAGTAGATGGTCGAGGTCAAATCGTGGACTGGAGTCGGCGAAAGCCGCGTGGGCAACTAAAGCGGCTGGTCAGACTTCTTCACAGCAACTAAAGCCTGTCTGTTTAATTATTGCATGATCGGTGACCACAGAATGACCCCAGTGATAAATCTTTTCCCATATAAATAAAACAAGATTCAAGCATATAAACGTACTCCCAGTTTATCAGGAATACGCTGAATATTCCACAAAGAGAAAAAAACCGTTTTGGGCCGTTATAGCCGTCCAGTAATGGCTATTTGGAAACATCGAGCATCATCCGTGAACCTTTAAAGAACATACCTACAAAGTTTCAGAAAGATCGGCCCACGTACTTTCTGAGAAATTCCATTTAAAAAAAAAAAACCGTTATAGGCCCTTATAGCCTTAGTAGCGGCTATAACGGTAAATTAAAACAGCGGGCATCTCCGCGACCCATAATGAAACATACCTACAAATTTTCCAAAGATCGGCCAAGTTTCTTTCGGGATATTCCATAAGAAGAAAAACCGTTATGGGCCGTTAGTAACGGCTATAACAGTCAACTAAACATCAGGCATCATCCGTGACCCATATGAACAAACCTACAAAATTTTCAGAAGATTTACCAAGCGCTTTCTGAGATATTCCATAAAGAAGAAAAACCGTTTGGGCGTAAAGCCGCTAGTAACGGCTATATCGGTAAAATAAAACAGCGGGCATCATCCGTCACTCATAAGAACAAACCTGCTAATTTTCAGGAGATCGGCCAAGTCTTTCTGAGATATTCCATAAAGAAGAAAAACCGTTTTGGCCGTTATAACGGATATAACGTAAATTAAAACATTTGGGCATCATCCGTGACCCACAACAACATAAACCCACAAATTTTCAGAAAGATCGGCCCAGTAGTTTGTCTGGAGTGAGTGGAACACATTTGACTGCGGACGGACACACACACACACACACACACAGGGGCATTTCTTTGTTTCCATTCTAAAGTACTTTCCCCGTTCTATAAAAAACTGGGGGTTCAAAAAAATAATGTTACAACAAATAATAATAAACAATAATAATGATTATTAATTTATTGTTGTTGTTGTCGTTATTGTTTTTATGATGATGATGATAACGACGATGACCATGATGATGACGACGACGACACTGATGAAGATGATGATAATGATAACACTAAATTTATAGCACCCCCTCTAAAAACATAGGCTACAAAGCGTTTTACAAAATTTAGATATCTGTCTGTCTGTCTTCCCCCCCCCCCCCCCCCCCCCCCTTTTTATGTATTTTCCCATTTTTCTTATATATATATAAAGAAAATGGGAAAATACATATTTTAAATAAAGAAAAGCCTTCACTAGCGGCATGAAGGAACCCATCACAATCCCTCTCGAAGGCAGATTTATATGCTCCTTGGCCTTTCGTCCGCTGGATTTTGTCTGTGCTCTTGGCGTCAAAAGAGGACACACCATATTCTGTGGTGTTCCACCACCAAGGGTTCAAAAAAGAATCCAAAAGCACCCCCCAAAACAGCCAGCGAAAAGTAGAAAGTAAAACAAAAACGAAAGTGTGGGGGGAAAAAAAGTTGCTGAAAAAAACAAAAAATTTAAAAGTTAAAAAAAATTTTAGGGGAAAATCTTTGAGCCTATGCTTGGGACCCATTTAAGGATAAAAAGGGAGTGAAAAGAAGGGAAACAGCTGAGTGGTCAGTCGCTGTTCAATAACCAAGCACTGTCAGCGGCAAGAAATGTGGAAAAACCTTCGCTTGGTCTCCAAGGATGCAATCCCCCATTTATTGACCAAACAAAAAAAGCTGAACTTAAGTAGGGGGGAAAAAAAGTGAGGTTAAAAATTCTTCCTCATTTAATATAATGACTTGGCAAAGTTTTGAAAAAAAAAAAGTTCGAAGATGGGGAAAATGGGAAAATACATGTTTTAAATATGAAACCTTCCTGCTGCATGGGGGAAACCCTCATATATTTGTAAATTATAATTTATATTTATTATATATATTTAATTTATTGTATTTACACATACACACACGCGCGCGCGCGCACCACACACACACACAACATATAAATATTTAATATATTTAAAATATAATAAAAATTTTATATTTTATATATATTATATCACACATACACACGCACGCACACCACCACACACACAACACAAAACACACACACACGATTGCAGAAGCACACGCCGCGCCCCGCGCGCGGCACAAACCACAAAACACACACACACGCAGCACGCACGCACGCACGCACCACACACACACACACACAACACAACACACACCACCAAATACACAAACATGCGCACGCGCGCGAGCGCGCTGCTTACTCAAAACAAACTTTTTTTGTTTACCATGCCAAGTTTATAGTTAAAGATAAAAAGTGAAAAATTTCTATTGACTGTGGTGTTAACGGACTTTTAAATGTAAGTCTTTGTTTTTTGTTTTCAGATTTATATTAAGATTGCATGAATTCTTGATGTTTTTTAAAGAGCAGTTTTCTTTTGTACTTTTGAAGAAGAAGAGTGATGCTGTTGTAGAAACAGAGAGTTTTTGTTGGTTTCCGCTCCTTTGGGCAAAGTGAAAGCAATGGGGGCAGAAAAAGGCACGAGTTTACTTCAGAAGCGTTTTTTTCTCACTTCCCAAAAAAGAAAAACGA
>CM031610.1:60643258-60658258 GCA_018398815.1 Conus ventricosus
CACATCAACACAAGCCCCGTTGGTTTCCTCTTTATATTTCAAATCATACTTGGACCAACGGACCAGTTCAGACCGAACCAACCTCACCAACCTCAGGACAGTGCGTGCTACACACTACGGCTCCTCATGTTTCACCCGTTAGGCCTACACTCCGGCCCAATAAGGCGCAGCTGTTGCTTTTCAGCCCTTCACATTGATAAACATATGAATAACGGAATCAGAGTCAAAGTCTTTACCACACTCTGCTTAGTGAAGAAATGGCCTTAGACCCAGGACAATGGGTCAGGACCATTCCCCGACCTTCCTTCTGCTCCCCCAGTTCGAGAAATGTGTGTTTGTGTATACATGCGCCAGTGTACGCATGTACGTGCCTGAAATCAATGTATGAATATGTATACATATGTATGTACGCGTAACTGTTATATGTCTACTTGTATGCATATGTGCGTACGCTCGCGCGCGCGCGCTCGCGCACGCGCACGCACGCACACACACACACACACACACACACACACACACACACACACACACACACACACACACACACACACGCACGCACCTCTCTATCTATCTATCTATCTATCTATCTATCTATCTTCATGTCCTATATATGAATGTATGCTTGCATAAACATCTATATAGGTTTGTATGTTTGTACATTTGTATGTACATATATGCTTGCATGTGTATGTGTTCATACATGTTTGTCTGCAGGCATGTACATTTGTATGTATGCATATGTGTATGAATGAATGTATGTATGTATGTATATGTATGCATGCTTAGGTAAATATGCATGTATGCATATATGTGAGTATGTTTGTATGTATGTATGTATGTATGTATGCATGCAATCTGTATGTATGTTAGTATGCATGTATGTGTGTTTGTTTGTATGTATTTATGCATGCCTGCATGTATGTATGTATGTACGTCTGTGATAATGCATGCATGCATGTATGTATGTCTGTATGTGTGTAAGTATGCATGCATGCATGTATGTACGTATGTATGATGTGTGCATATTTGTCTGTCTTTCTCTTCGTCGCTGTCTCTCGACGTGTGTGTGTGTGTGTGTGTGTGTGTGTGTGTGTGTGTGTGTGTGTGTGTGTGTGTGTGTGTATATATATATGTGTGTGTGTATATATATATATACATATATATATATATATATATATATATATATATATATATATATATATATATATATATAATATATGTGTGTGTGTGTGTGTGTGTGTGTGTGTGTGTGTGTGTGTATATATATATGTGTGTGTGTGTGTGTGTGTGTATGTATATATATATATATATATATATATATATATATATGTGTGTGTGTGTGTGTGTGTGTGTGTGTGTGTGTGTGTGTGTGTGTGTGTGTGTGTGTGTGTGCGTGCGTGCGTGCGTGCGTGCGTGCGTATATATATATATATATATATATATATATATATCAAGTAAAAAAACAAAACAAAAAAAAGCACAATAAATCTAAACGATGTTAAACTGGCACTGAGCCAGGGAATCTTCCACCGAAGCAGTTGATACCAGAGCGTAAATGTTCAGCCGCACAATGCACAATTCACAAGGAGCGGAAGCAGATTTTAAGGCGTAACATTTACTTGAAGCTAAATCAAAAACACACAAACACCCCCACCCCCTCCCGAATTTAGTTCTTAAATAGTTCAGTACTGGTGTGAAACTTGTAAATTAAAAACATAATAGCATCCAGCCCCCCAAATTTAGTTCTGAAGCAGTTCTGTATTGGTGTAAAACCTGTAGACTAAAACTATTATTTAATGATTAAAGACATAAAGAAAGGAATTGAATCAAAAGTAGAGGAAAACTAATAAGCAAAAACACTTATAAAAAAGATGAACACATATACAAATACATCAAGGAACGAATGAATAAACAAAGTGTACAAAGAAACAGAAAAATAAATACGTAAACAATTTGATAAACATGTTGAATAAAAAGGTAAATCATTCATAGCAAGTATGCCTAAATTAACAGGCACAAACACTTTGGAATGGGAAGCACTTACAACCAGTAGCACGAGTGAATAAACAAAGTAAACAAAGAAACAGAAAAGTGAATACGTAAACAATTTGATATACAGGTTGAATATAAAGGTAAATCATTCATAGCAAGTAGGCCTAAATAAACAGGCACAAACATTTTGGAATGAAAAAAAACACTTGCAACCAGCCATTAAAAACTCTTAAGTATGGAATATTGTCAGCTTTAAATCAGATTAAAAAGATTTTTTTTTTCTAAAACAAGCTCAAATGAGTTACAACAAAAATAAGCTTATGAAAATAATATCGCATTTAATTAGCAAATGTACAGCATATTCTGACATAGAAATGAACAATTCGTCTCCATTCATTCCTGAATTTTTATGTGTTTATTTTGTTAATGTCTTTTTCATAGACTTAAAGTGGGGTGGGGAAAGGGATTTCACCAATTATCCCCCCCCCCAAAAAAAAAAAAAAAAAATCAAAATGAGCGTCCAATTATGATCTTTCACCTTTATCATCAGGCAGTACGATTTAATCAATAACCTCTCTCAACTTTTTTGTATGCTTAACTCAAGCGAAGGTATTTTTCGAGCAAACTTGTTTACACATCAGTGAAAATAGCATTATCTAAAGTAATCAGCTAACTATAAAATCGGCGTTTTTGTGAAGTTATATCCAAGCTACGGACTCGTGTAGTTACATTTAAAAAGCGAAGAAGCAAAACAAAACAAACAAATAAACAAACAAGCCGTCAAACATTGTTCTCTCAGCTCCATCAATTTCCTGAAAACGTGCAGTAAATCATTCTCAGTTTAGACCATCTTCATTGTGAGTGCTTTCAACGTGCACGTCGGAAACACGATGCATCTCCCAAACGTTTATGCAAACTATTAAGCAGCTTAGATATGGCCTAGTTAAATAAGAGAAGGCACAGTATCGCAAAACAAGTCTGTACAAGGTAAAATAAATAAAAGCATGCCAAACATTGTATACGACAAAATGACATTAAAATCATTATGTAATTTCTCCTTTAGACAGTACACAAAAGTCCTCCTATTATCACTTACAGTGAAAACAAAGAACAGTAGTGAAGAACTTATGCCTGCGTGAATGAAGATACGGAAGCGAATAGACACTTTTTCACTCTTCTTTTTTCCCCTCATTTTTTTTTTACAAGAAGCCCGAAGTTATGAGATTTTTGTCAATGCGACGTTATTGTTTTTTTTAAAATATTTTTTTCAATCCCAAGTTGACTCATAGTGAGAGCTTGAAAGATAACCTACAACTAGACGTCCACTGAAGATCATTTAAATGGTTCATCTCTGACTTTTAACCATTAGCCCACGCGAACCAACTCTCGTCACATTCCCTAACCAAAGCTTGAAACAGACCCGACCATTTCTGTTTGTTCTTCAGCCTCCTTATTGTTTTGTTTTCTGTTTCTTTCTTCTTCTTTTACTGGGCGTAGTCTCCACCCTCCTGGGTTTTTTTGTTTGTTTTTTTTTTCTTCTAACTTTCCCCGTCCATCCGTCTATCCAAGCGTCTGAGCATTCCCGAAAAGCTGTGCTTGCCGTGGGTGGGAAGAGAGAGAGAGAGAGAGAGAGAGAGAGAGAGAGAGAGAGAGAGGAGAGAGAGAGAGAGAGAGAGAGAGAGAGAGAGGAGAGAGAGAGAGAGGGGGGGGGGTTACGTATAGTCTCACAAATTGGCTATTCCCGATTAAGGCCAGCCTTACAGCGAAAAAAACTCTATAAGGACGACATGGCAAAAGCCAAGAAGCGAGACAAAAGGCATAAGAGTTTCCCCCTCTCTTCCCCCTCTCTTCCCCCTCTCTTCCCCCTCCATCCTCCCCTCCTCCCTTCCATCTTTGACAATACCATGATGTGGAGACATATCGAGGATTGACTGCCCAGTATCTCACTTACACACACACACACACACACACACACACACACACACACACACACACACACACACACACACACACACACACACACACACACACACACACAGAGCCTTGAAATGTATGTTGAGGACAGGTCAGCTGCGAGCAAAGTGCATGACTGACGAGTTTATTTTCAGACATTCAACTGTAAAGATTTATTTGGGGCTCTGTGGAAACTTTCTGTAACGGTTTCAAATAACATTATGTGTATCAAAAAAAAAAAAAGAAAAGAAAAGAAAAACATACGAATTTGAGAAAAAACAACATTCATCTGAAGATCCTGCTGCTGCCGAGTAAGATGTCAACCTCTGAGAGGTAACTGCTGACACACATTCTTTGAGAGCACGCTCGTTTCATTCTAAAATTCCCATTTTGTGAACATGATAATCTCTAAAACAAACACACAACAAAACCTATAAACCCCAGGTAATTCTTTCCCCTTAAACTTTAGAAGCGAGCGTTTTTTTATGTACAGAAGATATGCCAGCCTGTTGAAGCCACGTGGTTCTTTGGGTCGACCAACTAGAAGGTCAAAAGGTTATCTGTGCTGTGTGTGAAGGCTGCTTCACAGTCACCATCGGCAGCATCTGCAACCACACATTCCCATCATGCAATGTCTCCTATTCATAGTAACCATCAGTATGCTCTCTCCATTCTCTCCCTCCCCAGCACGCACACACACACACACACACACACACACACACACACACACACACACACACACACCACACACACACACACACACACACACACACACACACACACACACACACTCCCTTCTTTCTGGATTTTTTTTGTTTCCCAAACGTCTATCTTTGCCATCCTACCTCGTTCAGGACTCTCTCTCTCTCTCTCTCTCCTCTCTCTCTCTCTCTCTCTCTCTCTCTGTCCAACACTTTGCCCACATTCTATAACTCTCTCTGTGTCAGGCTGTCTCTCGAAATACTATTATATCAACACCATTCCAAACCCTGCTCACATTCTTACTACACCCCGTCCCCTCTCTTTCCCCTCCTGCCTTTATACAGAACCTTGTCCATTCAAGAGCCTGGCAGCCCTGATATGGCCCTCTGCAGTCGGCTGGGCTATGGGCAACATTATATGTTGCTCTCTCTATTATCCAAGACCCTTCTCGCATTCTTTGACCAGCTGCTTGTTCAGCCCCAACCCCTCTGTCTCCTCATCTCTGTATCCTCTTCTTACCCCTTTGTCATCCCCTCCCTCTCCACCGCCTCCATCTTTTCTTACTATGCCCACCCCTACGCCACACGCGCCTCTTTTGTCATTCTATATATCTCTCTCTGCCTGTCTCGCTGTCTCTTCTGCACCTTTACCGCACACAGCCTCTCTTTTCACCCATCCCGCAGTCTTCTGTATTATCTGCGTCTTCTTCCATAATCCTTCTTTCCTCTGGAGAATTGGATCTGCACCCTCTTACCTCTGAGCATGGGACCTGCACCCTCTTACCTCTGAGCATTGGACTTGCACCCTCTTAGCTCCAGAGCATTGGACCTGCACCCTCTTAGCTCCAGAGCATTGGACTTGCACCCTTTTACCTCAGGAGCATTGGACTTGCACCCTTTTACCTCCAGAGCATTGGACTTGCACCCTCTTACCTCCAGAGCATTGGACCTGCACCCTCTTAGCTCCAGAGCATTGGACTTGCACCCTCTTAGCTCAAGAGCATTGGACGTGCACCCTCTTACCTCCGGAGCATAGGACCTGCACCCTCTTACCTCTGGAGCATTGGACTTGCACCCTCTTAGCTCCAGAGCATTGGACTTGCACCCTCTTTCCTCCGGAGCATAGGACCTGCACCCTCTTACCTCCGGAGCATAGGACCTGCACCCTCTTGCCTCCGGAGCATAGGACCTGCACCCTCTTACCTCCGGAGCATTAGACCTGCACTCTCTTACCTCTGGAGCATTGGACGGGCACCCTCTTACTTCCGGAGCATAGGACCTGCACCCTCTTACCTCCGGAGCATAGGACCTGCACCCTCTTACCTCCGGAGTATTAGACCTGCACCCTCTTACCCCTGAGCATTGGACTTGCACCCTCTTACCTCTGGAACATTGGACTTGCACCCTCTTACCTCTGAGCATTGGACTTGCACCCTCTTAGATCTGGAGCATTGGACTTGCACTCTCTTACCTCTGGAGCATTGGACTTGCACCCTCTTACCTCTGAGCATTGGACCTGCACTCTCTTACCTCTGGAGCATTGGACTTGCACCCTCTTACCTCTGGAGCATTGGACTTGCACCCTCTTACATCTGGAGCATTGGACCTGCACCCTCTTACCTCTGAGCATTGGACTTGCACCCTCTTACCTCTGGAGCATTGGACCTGCACCCTCTTACCTCTGAGCATTGGACTTGCACCCTCTTACCTCTGGAGCATTAGACTTGCACCCTCTTACCTCTGAGCATTGGACTTGCACCCTCTTACCTCTGGAGCATTAGACCTGCACCCTCTTACCTCTGAGCATTGGACCTGCACCCTCTTACCTCTGAGCATTGGACTTGTACCCTCTTACCTCTGGAGCATTGGACCTGCACCCTCTTGCATCTGGAGCATTGGACTTGCACCCTCTTAGCTCTGGAGCATTGGACCTGCACCCTCTTACCTCTGAGCATTGGACTTGCACCGTCTTACCTCTGGAGCATTAGACTTGCACCCTCTTACCTCTGAGCATTGGACTTGCACCCTCTTACCTCTGGAGCATTAGACCTGAACCCTCTTACCTCTGAGCATTGGACTTGCACCCTCTTACCTCTGAGTATTGGACATGCACTCTCTTACCTCTGGAGCATTGGACTTGCACCCTTTTACCTCTGGAGGATTGGACCTGCACCCTCTTACCCCTGAGCATTGGACTTGCACCCTCTTACCGCTGAGCATTGGACTTGCACCCTCGTACCTCTGGAGCATTAGACTTGCACCCTCTTACCTCTGAGCATTGGACTTGCACCCTTTTACCCCTGAGCATTGGACGTGCACCCTTTTTCCCCTGGAGCATTGGACTTGCACCCTTTTACCCCTGAGAATTGGACTTGCACCCTTTTACCCCTGAGCATTGGACTTGCACCCTTTTACCTCTGGAGCATTGGACTTGCACCCTCTTACCCCTGAGCATTGGACTTGAACCCTCTTACATCTGGAGCATTAGACTTGCACCCTCTTACCCCTGAGCATTGGACTTGCACCCTCTTACCTCTGGAGCATTAGACTTGCACCCTCTTACCCCTGAGCATTGGACTTGCACCCTCTTACCTCTGGAGCATTAGACTTGCACCCTCTTACCTCTGAGCACTGGACTTGCACCCTCTTACCTCTGAGCATTGGACTTGCACCCTTTTACCTCTGGAGCATTGGACTTGCACCCTTTTACCTCTGAGCATTGCACTTTCACCCTCTTACCTCTGGAGCATTAGACTTGCACCCTCTTACCTCTTGAGCATTCGACTTGCACTCTCTTACCTCTGGAGCATTAGACTTGCACCCTCTTACCTCTGAGCATTGGACTTGCACCCTCTTACCCCTGAGCATTGGATTGCACCCTTTTACCTCTGGAGCATTGGACTTGCACCCTCTTACCCCTGAGCATTGGGCTTGCACCCTCTTACCTCTGGAGCATTAGACTTGCACCCTCTTACCTCTGAGCATTGGACTTGCACCCTCTTTCCTCTGAGCATTGGACTTGCACGCTTTTACCTCTGAGCATTGGACTTGCACCCTCTTACCCCTGAGCATTGGACTTGCACCCTCTTACCACTGGAGCATTAGACTTGCACCCTCTTACCTCTGAGCATTGGACTTGCACCCTCTTACCTGTGAGCATTGGACTTGCACCCTTTTACCTCTCGAGCATTGGACTTGCACCCTCTTACCCCTGAGCATTGGACTTGAACCCTCTTACCTCTGGAGCATTAGACTTGCACCCTCTCACCTCTGGAGCATTGGACTTGCACCCTCTTACCTCTGGAGCATTAGACATGCACCCTCTTACCTCTGAGCATTGGACTTGCACCCTCTTACCTCTGGAGCATTAAACATGCACCCTCTTACCTCTGAGCATTGGACGTGCACCCTCTTACCTCTGGAGCATTAGACGTGCACCCTCTTAACTCTGGAGCATTGGACTTGAACCCTCTCACCTCTGAGCATTGGACTTGCACACTCTTACCTCTGAGCATTAGACTTGCACCCTCTTACCTCTGGAGCATTAGACATGCACCCTCTTACCTCTGAGCATTGGACTTGCACCCTCTTACATCTGGAGCATTGGACCTGCACCCTCTTACCTCTGGAGCATTGGACTTGCACCCTCTTACCTCAGGAGCATTGGACCTGCACCCTCTTGCCTCTGGAGCATTGAACTTGCACCCTCTTACATCTGGAGCTTTGGACCTGCACCCTCTTACCTCTGGCGCATTGGACTTGCGCCCTCTTACCTCTGGAGCATTAGACATGCACCCTCTTACCTCTGAGCATTGGACTTGCACCCTCTTACCTCTGGAGCATTAGACTTGCACCCTCTTACCTCTGGAGCATTGGACTTGCACCCTCTTACCTCTGAGTATTGGACTTGCACCCTCTTACCTCTGAGCATTAGACTTGCACCCTCTTACCTCTGGAGCATTAGACATGCACCCTCTTACCTCTGAGCATTGGACTTGCACATTCTTACATCTGGAGCATTGGACCTGCACCCTCTTACCTCTGGAGCATTGGACTTGGACCATCTTACCTCAGGAGCATTGAACCTGCACCCTCTTACCTCTGGAGCATTGAACTTGCACCCTCTTACATCTGGAGCATTGGACCTGCACCCTCTTACCTCTGGAGCATTGGACTTGCACCCTCTTACCTCAGGAGCATTGGACCTGCATCCTCTTACCTCTGGAGCATTGAACTTGCACCCTCTTACCTCTGGAGCATTGGACTTGCACCCTTTTACCCCTGGAGCATTGGACCTGCACCCTCTTACTTCTGAGCATTGGACTTGCACCCTCTTGCCTCTGGAGCATCGGACCTGCACCCTCTTACCTCTGAGCATTGGACCTGCACCCTCTTGCCTCTGGAGCATTGGACTTGCACCCTCCTACCTCTGAGCATTGGACCTGCACCCTTTTACCTCTGAGCATTGGACTTGCACCCTCTTACCCCTGAGCATTGGACTTGCACCCTCTTACCTCTGAGCATTGGACCTGCACCTTCTTGCATCTGGAGCAGTGGACCTGCACCCTCTTATCCCTGAGCATTGGACCTGCACCCTCTTATCCCTGAGCATTGGACCTGCACCCTTTTACCTCTGGAGCATTGGACCTGCACCCTTTTACCTCTGGAGCATTGGACCTGCACCCTCTTACCTCTGGAGCATTGGACTTGCACCCTCTTGTCTCTGGAGCATTGGACTTGCACCCTCTTGTCTCTGGAGCATTGGACTTGCACCCTCTTACCTCTGGAGCATTGGACCTGCACCCTCTTACCTATGAGTACTGGACTTGCATCCTCTTACCTCTTGAGTATTGGACCTGCACCTTCTTACCTCTGGAGTATTGACCATCTTACCTCTGGAGTATTGGACCTGCACCTTCTTACCTCTGGAGTATTGACCATCTTACCTCTGGAGTATAGGACCTGCACCCTCTTACCTCTGGAGGATTGGACATGCATTCTCTTACCTCTGGAGTATTGGACCTCCTCACCTCTGGAGTATTGGACCTTCTTACCTCTGGAGTATTGGACCTTCTTACCTCTGGAGTATTGGACCTCCTTAACTCTGGAGTATTGGACCTCCTCACCTCTGGAGTGTTGGACCTTCTTACCTCTGGAGTACTGGACCTCCTCACCTCTGGAGTATTGGACCTCGTCACCTTTGGAGTATTGGACCTCGTCACCTTTGGAGTATTGGACCCTCTTACCTCTGGAGCATTGGACCTTCTTACCTCTGGAGTATTGGACCTCCTCACCTCTGGAGCATTGGACCTTCTTACCTCTGGAGTATTGGACCTCCTCACTTCTGGAGTATTGGACCTTCTTACCTCTGAAGTATTGGTCCTCGTCACCTCTGGAGTATTAGACCTCCTCACCTCTGGAGTATTGGACCATCTTACCTCTGGAGTATTGGACCTCCTCACCTCTGGAGTATTGGACCTTCTTACCTCTGGCGTTTTGGACCTTCTTACCTCCGGAGTATTGGACCTTCTTACCTCTGGAGTATTGGATCTCCTCACCTCTGGAGTATTGGACCTCCTCACCTCTGGAGTATTGGACTTCCTCACCTCTGGAGTATTGGACCTTCTTACCTCTGGAGTATTGGACCTTCTTACCTTTGGAGTATTGGACCTTCTTACCTCTGGAGTATTGGACCTCCTCACCTCTGGAGTATTGGACCTCCTCATCTCTGGCGTATTGGACCTTCTTACCTCTGGCGTTTTGGATCTCCTCACCTCTGGAGTATTGGACCTCCTCACCTCTGGAGTATTGGACCTTCTTACCTCTGGAGTATTTTACCTCGTCACCTTTGGAGTATTGGACCTTCTTACCTCTGGAGTATTGGACCTTCTTACCTCTGGAGTATTGGACCTTCTTACCTCTGGAGTATTGGACCTCCTCACCTCTGGAGTATTGGACCTCCTCACCTCTGGCGTATTGGACCTTCTTACCTCTGGCGTATTGGATCTCCTCACCTCTGGAGTATTGGACCTCCTCACCTCTGGAGTATTGGACCTTCTTACCTCTGGAGCATTGGACCTTCTTACCTCTGGAACATTGGACCTTCTTACCTCTGGAGTATTGGACCTTCTTACCTCTGGAGTATTGGACCTCCTCACCTCTGGAATATTGGACCTTCTTACCTCTGGAGTATTGGACCTCCTCACCTCTGGAACATTGGACCTTCTTACCTCTGGAGTATTGGACCTTCTTACCTCTGGAGTATTGGACCTTCTTACCTCTGGAGTATTGGACCTGCACCGTTCCAGGGCTGTAGCAACCTGTGGCAAAGGTGACCTTGGAGTCCGGTCGGCCAGCCGTGGGGTCTGGCACTCTGGTCACCTTCGTGCCGACCTGTAAATGAGGGTCCTGGCTGCGTCCGCCGTCATGTGAGCTTCTGCTGAAGATGCCGGAAGACGTGGAGGGCTCCCACGACTGCCTTCCGCTTCCTGTTTCCGCTTCCTCGGCCTGCCGGGCGCTCATGAGGAGACGTGCGCATTGGTGGATGAAGATGTACTGCTCCTGGACATTGGGGGCAGGCACGCAGTAGGGGTTTGTTTTGGCGGTTACGGGCATGGTGGTGGTAGGGACGGAGTTCATGGATTTTCTTGTTAATCTTATCTTGATATTTTCAAGATTGCGATGGTGGTGGCGGCGGTGGCGATGATGACGATGATGATGGTGGGTGGTGGTGGTGATGATGATGGTAGGGGTGGTGGTGATGATGATGATGATGATGATGATGATGATGATGATGATGATGATGATGGTGGTGGTGGTGGTGGTAATGGTGGTAGTGGTGGTGATGAGGATGATGATGATGATGATGATGATGATGATTTTTCTATCTTTATAAGTTTTGCGTTTTGAAAGCTGAACTGAAAATGTATTATTATTATTATTATTATTATTATTAGTAGTAGTAGTAGTAGTAGTAGCAGTAGCAGTAGTAGTAGTAGTAAAAGAAATGTCCGTGGTTCTAACCTGTTAAGATGGATTACATTTCGGGGGTTGACTGCCAGAACCCAGTATCTCACTTATTCTTTTCTTTTTTTTGATCTCAGGAGATAACCTCGTCTACCTTCAAATGTATCCCAGATGCCACAATCGAAAAATACTTACTCTAAGAGAGAGAGAGAGAGAGAGAGAGAGAGAGAGAGAGAGAGAGTGAGAGAGAGAGAGAGAGAGAGAGAGAGGAGAGAGAGAGAGAGAGAGAGAGAAAGAGAACCAACAAATCAAACTTGACTTGTGTTAATCATAGCCAGCCCCCTCCCCCCCCCCCTTGACTTATGTTAATCATAGCCAGCCGCACCCCCCCCCCCACTCCTTGCACTCACCACCCCCTTTCTAAAACGTACGAACAAGCCAAGGAACGAACAAAGGAACCAAGAATACATGGACATACAAACGAACCAAGAATGCATACACATGCACGCATACGGGTACGCATCTCTCTCTCTCTCTCCCGCCCTCCCCCTGTCTCCCCCCTCCCCCACAACAAAACCTAACTCACCTGTCTGTCAATAATGTTACATCGGTACTCGCGCATGCGCGTGACGTAACCGTAAATGTCCAAAGCTTGGTTCATGGAGAGTTCTCGAATGGCTTGCTGGATGAAGTCCAGGGCTATGAAGACTCCGGTACGACCCACTCCAGTGCTGTGCGCGCGCGCACACACACACACACACACACACACACACACACACACCACACACACACACACACACACACACGTGCAAACACACGCACACGTATAACAATACTTATAATGGTCACATTCACGTGTCTTGTCCTCATTGATCTATAGTATTATGACAGACGAACATAGCCATCCTAGCACAGTGCGGGGAGCAAAGGCGAACTTGTTTTACACAACAATGACACACCAGAACGACAACACGTTGAGATGGGTAGAGAAATCGTAAGCTTAATAGTGAGCGCTAGGGACGTGTGACTACGAACTCGGTGCATCAACTGACTGTACCCGGCAAGCTCTTAGTAAACATAGGACTACTAGCAGTGTTGTCAAAACAATAACAGCAATAAGAATAACTATATTACTGCGACTACTAAAAAAATGGGGTTAAAAATGATAACAATAGGGGATATGATATCAATAATTAAAATAAACAACAGTAACAACAATAACAACAACATAATGATGATGATAATAATAACAATAGTAATAACAACAACAACAACAACAACAACAACAACAACAACAACAACAATAATAATAATAATAATAATAATAATAATAATAATAATAATAATGATAATAGTGTCTTACAGAAAGGCAAACAACTCCAGCCCGGATGTGCCTGATCCGCCACTAATTCAAACTGCCTCCCTTCCCACGTAGTCTTCCTTACCACTCGACCAAGTCCACGGTAAGGACAATTTCCGTTGGCCATTGGTGGTTATGTAACTGGCGACCAGAACCAGCGAAATCTACCGGCTCTGACTGCCGTCAAAGAGGCTGCAGCTCACCTGCAGTGGACGACGATAGGTCCAGCGCTGTGTGGAAGAGCAGCTTGTTTCACTGCGCTGTGGAACTCCAGAACGGAGTTCTCGGAGAGGTCAGTCAAACTGTCCGTCCACTTGAGGTAGTGACAGTGCAACAGCTCGCGACGTCTGCCCCTCTCCTGCCAAGAAGAGGCAGAGGAAAGATCAGTGAAACGTTGGACATGATACACATTAGATCATGAGAATGTTTCTAATGTTTACCCGTCGTGGAACCTGGCGCAGGTTGGACAGTTTACATGTTATTTGACAATGCTGACTGAATCTTGGATAATGGTGAAACAAGGAAGGGGGGGGGGGGGGGGAGCTGTGAGTTATAGACAACAAGTTAAGCGTGACGTTCACGGCTCATGAGCTGATTTGAATACACATATACATGCACACTCTAAGCCGTGCATGCACGGGTGGCCGTTCACACACACACACACACACACACACACACACACACACACACACACACACACACACACACACTCAAACACACACATACACGCACGCACGCGTGCGCGCACGTGGCCCGCGTGCGCGCACACACACAACACACACTCACGCACACAACACACGCACACGCGCGCGCGCGCGTGCACACACACACACACACACACACACACACACACACACACACACACACACACACACACACACACACACACACACGCACACACACTCACGCACACTCACGCACACAAACACACACGCACACACACACACACACACACACACACACACACACACACACACACACACACACACACACACAACACACACACTCACGCACACTCACGCACACAAACACACACGCACACACACACACACACACACACACACACACACACACACACACACACACACACACACACGCGCATACAAATTTGCTCCGCTTCTCTTCTCATTGCTATTGCATGATTTGCCAAATAAGTTGTCTAAAAAGTTAGTTCTCGTTCAATATGCAGACGACATTTGCATGTGGTTGGAAGTAACTCTTAAAAAAAAAGAAAACTCCACAGCGTGATATAAATTTCATCAGAAAGATCTATCAAGACGAACTAAATAGGATGGCGGAATACATGAAGTTAAATGGATTGAACTTATCTATTGAAAAAATAAATATAATTCTTTTCAATAGTGGTAATAATCCAGAAAAACTGCCTGTTTCTACATTGGGCGAAACACCTCTTAAATACGTGACAGAAGTTAAATTCCTAGGAGTCCATTTCACATCTAAACTATCATGGAACGCTCATATTGAATACCTATTAACAAAGGCGAGGAAAATATTAAATTTCCTTAAAATTAGTTCTAACGAAAAATGGGACAGAATTCATCTACATTGATAACTCTATGTAAATCTTTAATGAGGTCGAAAATAACATATGCCCAAGAAGTAATCTTTAGCGCTCCCAAATACGTATTGAAAAAGCTTGAAAGTATTGAATGCAAGGCATTGAGATCAGCACTTGTCCTTCCGCTGACGTGCATGCAGCATCTTCTCGTACGTATTACGAAGTGCAGATGCTTCCCTTAGATGAATACGGAGAGTTAGCGTGTTGTAAATTTGTTATCAAGAGTACAACTAATAAAACGCACATTAGATCTGAAATAAAAATGAGGTCAGATATTGATTTCCCTAAAAGAGCAAAATCTATAGCTTCTCCAAAAAAAAAAAAAAAAAAAAAAAAAAAAAAAAAAAAAAAAAAAAAAAAAAAAAAAAAACACTGGCAACGTACACGTCAAAAAAGTATTACTGATTCTGGAGTTTCAATCAATAACGATGCTCTATCCATTAGACCGT
>CM031610.1:60663258-60675758 GCA_018398815.1 Conus ventricosus
CATCCTCATTTTTTTTCTTCCAAAATTACACCCCTTCTTCAACATTCTGGAAGTGCCACCCCCTACCACCCCCTCCTCCTCCCCCCACCCCTTCCCCAATCCTTGGAAGTAAATCAAGACTGATCATCCTCATTTTTTTCTCTCCAAAATTACTCCCCTTCTTCAACATTCTGAAAGTGCCACCCCCTACCCCTCAAAATTAAAAACAACAACAACAACAACAAAACAAAACAAACAAACAAAAAAAAGCACACTGCGCCTGAATTTGAGACGGGAGGGATTCTGGACCCGCTCCAAAATCATTCCCCGGTGAGTGATTTGGAGCCTGTACGTGAACACCCTATGCCGCGAGTACAGGCACGGGCCCAGATTTGCCCGCCCTATGCGACAGGCGGTGGAAATGAACAGGTGCCTGTATCACTCAGCGGTGTGTTTCTGGACAATGCCCCAAAGTGCACGCGCGCACTTACACATCTGCAGGCAGGAGCATGCACACATACACATCGCCGGGAAGGAGTATGAACTCATATACATTTCCAGGCGAGAGCGTGAGCACATACATTTCTGCAGGTGGGAGCGTGCACACATGCACATCTGCAGGCAGGATCATGCACACAAACACATCTGCAGGCAGAAGCATGATCACATACACATCTACAGTCTGGGGGGTGAACACATACACAACTGTTGTCTGGAGCGTACACAGATACTCATCTGCAGGCAGGAGCGTGCACACATACGCATCTGTTGTCTGGATCGTGCACACATACACATCTGCAGGCCGGAGATTGCACACATACACATCCGCAGGTCGGAGTTTGCACACATACACATCTGTAGGCCGGAGTTTGTACACCTTCACATCTGCAGGCCGGGGAGTGCACACAAAAACATCTACTGGCCAGAGTTTGTACACATACACATCTGTAGGCCGGAGTTTGTACACATACACATTTGCAGGCCGGGGCGTGCACACATACACATCAGCAGTCCGGAGCGTGTACATATACACATCTGCAGGCAGGAGTATATACTCATACACATCTGCAGGCCGGGGTGTGCACACATACACATCTGCAGGCAGGGGCGTGCACACATACACATCTGCAGGCAGGGACGTGCACACATACACATCTGCAGGCAGGGGCGTGCACACATACACATCTGCAGGCAGGGACGTGCACACATACACATCTGCAGGCAGGGACGTGCACACATACACAACTGCAAGGAGGAGTGTGCACACATACACATCTGCAGGTCGGAGTTTGCACACATACATATCTGCAGGCAGGGGCGTGCACACTAAGATATCTGCAGACCGGAGTTTGCACACATACACATGTGCAGTTCGGAGCGTCCACACATACACATGTGCGGACAGGAGCGTGCACACATACACATCTGCAGGCCGGGGCGTGCACACATACACATCTGCAGGCCGGGGCATGCACACATACATATCTGCAGGCCGGGAAGTGCACTCATACACATCTGCAGGCAGGAACGTGCACACACACACACACACACACACACACACACACACACACACACACACACACACACACATCTGCAGTCTGGAGGGTGCACACATACACATCTGCAGTCAGGAGCGTGCACACATGCACATCTGCAGTCGGAAGCGTGCACACATACACATCTGCAGGCAGGAGCGTGCACACATACACATCTGCAGGCAGGAGCGTGCACACTTACACATCTGCAGGCAGGAGCGTGCACACATACACACCTGCAGGCAGGAGCGTGCACACATACACATCTGCAGGCAGGAGCGTGCACACATACACATCTGCAGGCAGGAGCGTGCACACATGCACATCTGCAGGCAGGAGCGTGCACACATACACATCTGCAGGCAGGAGCGTGCACACTTGCACATCTGCAGGCAGGAGCGTGCACACATACACATCTGGAGGCAGGAGGGTGCACACATACACATCTGCAGGCAGGAGCGTGCACACATACACATCTGCAGGCAGGAGCGTGCACACATACGCAATCATTGACTGACCGGGATGAAGTTGGCGTTGATGTAGTCACTGCCATCCTCGCCCTGGGTCAGCTTGACTCGACTGTGTTCATCTGACACACACACACACACACACACACACACACACACACACACACACACACACACACACACACACACACACGCACACACACGCACACACGCATACATACACGCGCGCACACGCATGAACGCAAGCACACACACGCGCGCGCGCATACACACATAGTACTACTACTACGACTACTACTACTACTGATTATTATTATTATTATTATTATTATTATTATTATTATTATTATTATTATTATTATTATTAATGATATTATTATCATCATCATCACCATCACTACGTCGATCAACGTTATGCTTTTACCTGTGTCCATTAGTCTGTTTATTTTTTATCTTTTTATTATCACAATTTAATTTTTTTTTTTTTTTTAGCTCGCCTGTCAGTAGGATTACAGGGTAAAACCCTACCTCACGTATTGTTTTCACCACACTTCGTCAGAAGAAGGAATGTGGCCCATGGCTGGGCCCATGACACACTGAGGCGGATATCTGGACCACCAATTAAGCCAGTACATTTTGGGGCGGATGTATGGACCACGAATTAAGCCAGTACATTTTGGGGCGGATATTTGGACCACCAATTAAGCCAGTACATTTTGGGATATATGGACCACGAATTAAGCCAGTACATTTTGGGGCGGTTATTTGGACCACCAATTAAGCCAGTACATTTTTGGGCGGATATTTGGACCACCAATTAAGCCAGTACATTTTGGGGCGGATATTTGGACCACCAATTAAGCCAGTACATTTTGGGGCGGATATTTGGACCACGAATTAAGCCAGTACATTTTGGGGCGGATATTTGGACCACGAATTAAGCCAGTACATTTTGGGGCGGATGTTTGGACCACGAATTAAGCCAGTACATTTTGGGGCGGATGTTTGGGGCATGGATGGAGCTAGTACATTTGGTGTGTGGGGTCTTGAGGCCTACCTCTCTATCTAACGCACGGGAGGTAACTCCTCCAATACGTACCAACTATTACTTCCCCTGACGTGATATTTACGTCGTTTTCCGCTCATGATCTGACTGAAATGGAAGTTTCAATGTTCGTTCGAGGGGCTGAGGCGCTATCTTAAACTATTATTTAAAATACTTTGATTAAAAAAAAACCCAACTGATATTAAAGTTTGATTAAACGTGATTTAAGTCCATCATCGCTGTATACATCGCTTGTGTCGTTACAGAAAGCCTACTCTCTATACCCTTTTACTGAACTTATCCATTATCTGCCACCTTACAATTGTGAACCGCGGATGCTCTTTGTAGACAGATGTCTGGACATAAGCGAACCTTCACTGGCCGGGGTGGGGTGAGGTGGGGGGGGGGGGAGGGGAGGTTGGTATCACCCTCTCTACCATCGCAACTACCTGTCCCCCCCCCCCCCCCCCCGCCCCCCATTCCTCCCTTTCCCTCTAGTCAACACCGTCCAGCTCTCACAGGTGATGACGTCATTCTGGCGGTTCTTTCTCCCGGTTGACCTCTATGGCGCCGGTGTGGTGGGATGGTGGCGGGGCAGGTGGGTGTTGGGGTCTCTCTGGCTTGTACGATATCCTGTGGGCAGAGAGACAGCATGGACATGTCCACTCAGTCTATACAATCATGGTCTGGAACAGCTGTGAAGTGTGGAAGCGAAAATAGCTGAATAGAGTGAATGACTTGTTAAACAAATTAGTAATGGTGGAAAGCAAGTGCGGTCCAACAATTCCTTCGTCGTTATGACGATGAATCGGCCAAGATTTGAAAAAAGAATGGACGGGAGGGGCAGGGGTGTTGGTGCCCATATGGATATGAAATCTTTCACTAGCAGCATATGGAAAACCATCGTAACCCATCTTGAATAACTGAACAGAATGAACGACATATTGATCAAATTAGTAGTGGAAGAAAACAGGAGCAGACCAACAATCCGTTCGTCGTTTATAACGATACATTGGCAAATCTCTCTCTCTCTCTCTCTCTCTCTCTCTCTCTCTCTCTCTCTCTCTCTCTCTCTATTATGTTTGTGTGTGTTGTGTGTGTGTGTGTGTGTGTGTGTGTGTGTGGTGTGTGTGTGTGTGTGTGTGTGTGAAGGGAGAGGAGACGTTGTGAGGGAAAAAAGAAAAATGGGAATGAAAAATTAGGGCGTCAGGTTCTAAATCTAAAATCCTTCACTAGCAACATGTGGGGACCATCGTAATCCAGATGTGACAATAGAATCATTCATATCGCCTGCCTAGATTGGATGACTGACGGGCAGTGCACTGCAAGCTTACTTTAAAAAAAAAAAAAAAAAAAAGGAAGAAAAAAAAAGACCCCCCCCTCCCCACCAGCACAGAAATCATGAGCATGCGTGGCACGAGTCGAGACCAGTTATAGTACCACATTTACGTTCGTTAAAGCGAATGATTCTGATGGAGCTCACCGTACCGGGGGGAGGGGGGGGGGGGGGGGACAGAATGAAGGATACAAATTTTCTATTCAGAATTATGTCAGCCGAGCCAGAAGCTTGATGAAATATGGCTCCTATGCCACGATCCCCACCGTGGAGATTGGATCGGAAGGGTTTGCAGGACCATCTACCGTTCCAGCTGGATATGTTCGAGGAGCAACAAAAGCGAACGTCATAAGGCTTACGTTTCCCAGCTTACTACTGGTAACCGACAGCTAAGTGGTCAAGACAGGCTGCACACCAAATATCAATGCGCCAAGGCCTTGCTTAAGGAGTCGGGTATTTATACACTGGCGCGATTTCAGATTGCTTTGAGAAAACGTTTTATTCTGTCTGAAAGTTGATTCTCCTCACTTTCGTTCATATGGCGATCAAATGAAAAAGCCTGGTTCTTCCAAACGATTGAAATAAAAGGAATAGGACTAATTTTGGGGGCTCTGAGCTGGTGCAAAGACAGGGTCACCCGCGTGATGCAAAGGCCTGCAAAGGGGTAACTAAGGGGAAGGTCATGTGTGTGAAAATGGTTTGTGATTTCATCGGTAAAAATCCCCCCCCCCCCCCCCAAAAAAAAAAAAAAAAAAAAAAAAAGAAAAGAAAAAGAAAAAAAAGGGAAATGATCGTGGGCTTGTCCTTTCATTTAATTGTAGCTTGACATTAAACGCTGGCTCAAATTTGTAGCAGGTCTCAAAACGCTACATGTTATATGGTCTTATAAGGGAAAAACTAAAAAGTGGCGTGTGACCACAATGATCCCACGGCAACACGACCTTTAGACCTTTAAGGCGCAGTTTGTATCCAGCAGCACGAAAAAGGTGACAGCAGAAAGGCAACCTAAAATTATGACCCCGGATGCTGCCCCACAGTTTCTGTCTGTTCTTTCTCTTTTGGGGGTCACTGTTTAACACTTCAAATTATAAGGGGAAGAGTGTCCGGCCCAATACTCATTTTCGTATATACCATGTTTGACATGGAGCTAGCAATATAGCTACATAATAACCCGCTCTCTCTCTCTCTCTCCTCTCCTCCTCTCTCTGTCTGTCGGTCTGTCTGTCTATTCGTCTGTCTGTCTGTCTCTCCTCCCCTCTCTCTCTCTCTCCTCTCTCTCTCTCTCTCCTCTCTCTTTCTCTCTCTTTTTTTTTCTTTTTTTTTTCTCTTTTCCCCCCAACGAAAACACTTAAAGATTTATAAATGACAATATTCACACATGGAGTTCACTGACCCCAAACTCTTCTTTCAGCAAAAGACAGCCGTCACGTTGCTTATGGCTGATGATGCTTGCCAGCGAATTCAGTGTCATTGGCCGTCTGAAAAAATTCAAAGCAATAAATAAATCAATTAGTAATGTAACTAATTCAATCATTCATTATTGTTTTTCATTGAACCATATATTCTTTCACTCATTTTTTTTCTGTTTGTCGTTATTCCTTTTCTTTTCTTTTCTTTTTCTTTTTCTTGTCTTGTTTTTCTTTTTTTGCTTTATTTCTTTCTTACCTTTTTCTTCTTTTTGTATTGGGGGAGGGGAGGGGCATCATTTTCATATACGTGCACAAACACTAACTGGTAAGTCGACAGAAAATTATACACACTGCATACATGTAAGCAACACAGTAGTCAATCATTTACTCAAGTTCTGTCTACATGCTCTCCCACATGAGACACACACACACACACAGCAATACAAATATACCTGTGCCTCATCCTACATTAAAAAAAAAATCCAATCCTGCACGCAAGGTATAAAAAATGGGAGGGAGTGTAGTCTTTTTAAAAATTTTTTTTAGTTCCATCTGCCTGCCTATCTGACAGTCTGTCTGTTGGTCTATCTGTGCCTCTTCAAATCAGCTCATAAAACCACTCAAAAGATTTCCGTCAACCATTACAGGTTTGTGACATTAATGACAGTCGCGATCGTAATTTTTGTACTCTGCTCCCTTTCGCGCATCATCTTGGTCACGTGATATATTGGCGAGGTTGACCCGGAAGAAGGGGACTACAGCGTATGCGACAAATGTCTGGGGGCTTTTTTCTTTGTTCGTTTGTTTTTAGTCTTTTCTGAAAATGGATTTTCATCTTTTCAAACTCGACAATGAATTTATGAAAGAATTCGTTATGCATCGTACATCGACCTTAAGATTCACACACACGCACCCCCCCCCCCCCCCCACACACACACACACACACTCTCACACACACACACACACACACACACACACACACACACATGAAAAGAGAGAGAGAGAGAGAGAGAGAGAGAGAGAGAGAGAGAGAGAGAGAGAGAGAGATACTTTGCTCGGGGCTCAGTCAAATCCTGAAGCGTCCTCCACTCCGACAGTTCCGGGTTTTGGGAGATACGTTTGTTGTCTGACCTGTCAGAATACATAGCAGAACATTGTCTTACAGAGCTGAGAGGCTCACATGTTCACAAAAAGGGAAATTCAAATGGAACCGCATACAGAGAATAGCGACACGAAGAATATATATTCAGAATGTTGGACCACGAAAGAAAATCGATGTAAGAAAGTATAAATCAAAAAGAAAATGTCCCCAGAAAAGACAGAAGTTCACAGAGAAATATAATCATATAGATTAGACCCAGATAGAAAGATCAAATGACTTCGAAAGCATAGAAATACATACTAGGACCGTTCAATTTCACAAGAAAATCCATTTAGAGAAATGGAATCCAGATGACAGTACATGCTAACATTTTGAATCCTAAGGGCCATGCCTTGATAAGATTTTATTCAATAGGAAATATAGTCAGAAAAGTTGGATTTCTTAGAAAAGACATTTAGAAAATTAAAACCCAGAATGATACATATCGGAATGTTCGTATCAATTAAAAAAACAAACAAACATTCATAGATCATCATCAAGTCGCCACCAAAAGAGAGAGAGAAACCCAGAAATGCTGTCAGAAAGTTACGATTCAAAGTGATATGTGATCAGAAAATTAATACAGTCAAAAGATTGGAGTTCAACAACAACAACAACAACAACAACAACAACAACAACAACAACAACAACAACAACGATAAGAACAACAACAACAACAAAATGGCAACAACAACAAAACACAGTCACAAATGAAGCAGAACAGTTTGAGATCCAACGTTCAATGCAGTAAAAATACAAACAGGAAGTTGGAATCCAGAGGAAGACGACGAAGAGGAAGAGGAGGAAGACACTGAGAAGGAATAAGATCAGGAAACGGGAGAAAACGAGGACGAGGAGAACGAAGAAGAGGAAGTCGAACAGAAGGAGAAGGAGGAGGAAGACGAGATGGGCGACGACGAGGAGGAGAAAAAGATTGTCACTAACTTGTTGTGGAAGCAAAGCCGCCAGGCCAGGCAGACGCCAAGGAGGAAGAAGGCGCAGATAGACACGACCATGACTGCGGTTTGCATTTGACCCAGTCCCTCGCCCGAGTCTGCAAACACTGACATACATTATAGTTCAGCCCCCCTTCTTCCCCCCTCCGTCACTCCGATTTCCCTCACACAAAACCACACCAATGCTCGCCCTATTGAAGCTTAATGTAATAGGGTTACCACATGGCCACGCGCTAATGGAGACACCGCGTGGATGACGCATCACAATATTTAGCGTTGCCTGTTCTGATTTAACCCATGCGGAGCACAACCCACTAACTGCCTTACTAACAACAACCTGAGTTGCTGACCAGGCGCCGCGACACAGTCGTCAAAGTCGGGATTCGGGTTGGGAGGTCTTGATTCAAACCTCATGAGCTTTAAAGCTGTTAAGTGTCCCATGAGCCAAAACACAAGAATGGCGCCACACTATCGAGTTTCATATTCGTAATGGATGCGTCAGTGAGAAAGTTGCTCGCTTTTCTGGACCAACTCTTCGTTTGTCTGTATCTGGTTGATACCCGGATATACGAAAGGAAACGTACAGCTCAGCCATAGAACTCAGTAACATGATCATACTCCTCCATCAGCTTGACGGGCCACTGTTGAACAACAATCTTGAATTCCTAGCTCCCCATACCCTGTTCTCATTGTGACTTCAGCCTTTATTTCCTCTTGAAGTCTATGTCTTGGTCAGCTCGTATCAAAATCTTCAGTGCCAGGAACAGTCGCTGAATGGAACAAGTGACGTCCTCTGAAACACTCAATGAAAGTAACTCCGCCACTGAGCAATCAGCGTCATCTGTAGAGGATTTGGCTGGTAGTGTCCTCTCTGTGTCGTGCCAGAACAGGCGCCACGCAATGCCATCAAGTAGGGTCTGGGTTGCCTCATGACAACATGTTAATTATAAAAGCCCGTGGACTTCTGATACTGAAAGAGAGGGAACTAGCATATCTTCCATCCGGTAACATTCCCCATCTATCTGCTAGCATATCTTCCCTACAGCGATCCTCTCCTTTAACCGCCTAGCATAATTATTTTCCCTCCGATGACATATCCCGTCAAACTGCTGGCATATCTTCCCTCTGGTGACATTTCCCGTCAATCTGTTTGCACATCTTCTCTCTGGTGACACTCCCCGTCAGTCTGCCAGCGTAACGTCCCTCTGGCTAAACTCCCCGTCAATTATATCTTCCCCCCGGTGACATTCCCTGTCAATATGCTAGCATAACTTCCCTGTGGTGATCCTCTCCATTAATCTCCTAGCACATCTTCCCTCTGGTGACACTCCCCATCAATCTGCTCGCATATCTTCTCTCTGGTGACATTCCCCATTAATCTCCTAGTATATATTCCCTCCTGTGACACTCTCTGTCAGTCCACCAGCATATCTTCATTCCGATGATACTCCCCGTCAAACTCAGCATATCTTCTCTGTGTTGACACTCCCCGTCAATCTGCCAACAGATCTTCTCCTGTTGACACTCCCTGTCAAACTCAGCAATTCTCCTCTCTGGTGACGCTCCCCGTCAATCTGCCAGCAGATCTTCTCCTGTTGACACTCCCCGTCAAACTCAGCAATTCTTCTCTCTGGTGACACTCCCCGTCAATCTGCCAGCAGATCTTCTCCTGTTGACACTCCCCGTCAAACTTAGCATATCTTCTCTCTGGTGACACTCCCGTCAATCTGCCAGCAGATCTTCTCCTGTTGACACTCCCCGTCAAACTTAGCAATATCGTCTCTCTGGTGACACTCCCCGTCAATCTGCCAGCATATCTTCTCCTGTTGACACTCCCCGTCAAACTTAGCATATCTTTTCTCTGGTGACACCCCCCGTCAAACTTAGCATATCTTTTCTCTGGTGACACTCCCCGTCAAACTTAGCATATCTTCTCTCTGGTGATAACCCCCGTCAAACTTAGCATATCTTCCCTATGGTGATAACCCCCGTCAAACTTAGCATATCTTCCCTCTGGTGATAACCCCCGTCAAACTTAGCATATCTTCTCTCTGGTGACCCCCCCCCCCCCCCCCCTCGGTCAAACTTAGCATATCTTCCCTCTGGTGATAACCCCCGTCAAACGTAGCATAGCTTCTCTCTGGTGACATCCCCCCCCCCCCCCCCCCCTCGGTCAAACTTAGCATATCTTCCCTCTGGTGACACCCCCGTCAAACTTAGCATATCTTCTCTCTGGTGACACCCCCGTCAAACTTAGCATATCTTCTCTCTGGTGACACCCCCCCCCCCTCGGTCAAACTTAGCATATCTTTTCTCTGGTGACACTCCCCGTCAAACTTAGCATATCTTCTCTCTGGTGATAACCCCCGTCAAACTTTGCATATCTTCTCTCTGGTGACACCCCCGTCAAACTTAGCATAGCTTCTCTCTGGTGACCCCACCCCCCCCTCGTCAAACTTAGCATATCTTCTCTCTGGTGACACCCCCTACCCCCCCCTCGGTCAAACTTAGCATATCTTCCCTCTGGTGATAACCCCCCCCCCCCCCCCTCGGTCAAACTTAGCATATCTTCCCTCTGGTGATAACCCCCGTCAAACTTACCATATCTTCTCTCTGGTGACACCCCCCCCCCTCGGTCAAACTTAGCATATCTTCCCTCTGGTGATAACCCCCGTCAAACTTAGCATATCTTCTCTCTGGTGACCCCCCCCCCCCCCCCCCTTCTCGGTCAAACTTAGCATATCTTCCCTCTGGTGATAACCCCCGTCAAACTTAGCATATCTTCCCTCTGGTGATAACCCCCGTCAAACTTAGCATAGCTTCTCTCTGGTGACACCCCCCCCCCCCCCTCGGTCAAACTTAGCATATCTTCTCTCTGGTGACACTCCTCGTCAATCTGCCAGCATATCTTCTCTCTGGTGACACTCCCCGTCAATCTGCCAGCATATCTTCTCTCTGGTGACACTCCCCATCAATCTGCCAGCATATTTTCTCTCTGGTGACACTCCCCGTCAATCTGCCAGCAGATCTTCTCTCTGGTGACACTCCCCGTCAATCTGCCAGCATATCGTCTCTCTGGTGACACTCCCCGTCAAACTTAGCATATCTTCTCTCTGGTACGATGGCATCCCCCGTCAAACTTAGCATATCTTCTCTCTGGTACAGTGACACCCCCCGTCAAACTTAGCATATCTTCTCTCTGGTGACATCCCCGTCAAACTTAGCATATCTTCTCTCTGGTGACACTTCCCGTCAAACTTAGCATATCTTCTCTCTGGTGATAACCCCCGTCAATCTGCTAGATCTGTAGAGGTTTAACTGGTAGAGTCCTCTCTGTGTCAGTCTGCCAGCTGGTGACACTCTGTCAATCAAGCTACCAACATTACATCTCTGCTGCTTTACACTCCGCATCAAGCTAAGACCATTTCATCTCTCCAGTGACATTCCACGCCAAGCTACCAGCATTTCATCTTTCCAGTAACACTCTGTATTAAGCTAACAACACTTCATCTCTCCAGTGACACTTCGCGTCAAGCTAACAGCACTTCATCTCTCCAGTGACACTTCGCGTCAAGCTAACAACGCTTCATCTCTCCAGTGACACTTCGCGTCAAGCTAACAACGCTTCATCTCTCCAGTGACACTTCGCGTCAAGCTAACAACGCTTCATCTCTCCAGTGACACTTCACGTCAAGCTAAACAACACTTCATCTCTCCAGTGACACTTCGCGTTAAGCTAAACAACACTTCATCTCTCCAGTGACACTTCGCGTTAAGCTAGCAACACTTCATCTCTCCAGTGACACTTCGCGTTAAGCTAACAACGCTTCATCTCTCCAGTGACACTTCGCGTTAAGCTAGCAACACTTCATCTCTCCAGTGACATTTTGCGTTAAGCTAGCAACACTTCATCTCTCCAGTGACACTTCGCGTTAAGCTAGCAACACTTCATCTCTCCAGTGACACTTCGCGTTAAGCTAAACAACACTTCATCTCTCCAGTGACACTTCGCGTTAAGCTAAACAACACTTCATCTCTCCAGTGACACTTCGCGTTAAGCTAGCAACACTTTACTCTCCAGTGACACTCACTCTTCCCCTCCCCCCCCCCCCCCCCCTCCCTCGTCAAACGGCCAACAAATTTCTCCAGTGACACTCCATGTCAATTCGCCGACATTACGTTCCCTTATTAACACTACCCGTCAACGTTCCGAACTACGCCAAGTTGATAACGCGATGCTGTGGGCCAATCTGCCGACATTTGATAGAAGATCCCCATTGATATGATATGTATCGGCAGCAAATATATTGTACTGGTGCTGTACTACTTAATTGTTCAGCAGTATATATATATATATATATATATATATATATATATATAAACAAAGTGGATAAAAATCCAAACAAACAAGATTAAAATATCCCAAATTTTCGGCTTTATTTGCCTTCGTCAGGGGTACAGACTGTGACAGTAAAAAGCTCGCATTCTCCACCCTCAGATCCTGAACACGAATCACGAATGTATACAGTAGGGAAAAGGCACCTGAATTAAAATGTTTTAACTTCAAAATAAAACGTTGAGTATAAAACATTTCATCAATAGGAAACATAAAATTAGGATGGGAGTGAAGGG
>CM031610.1:60680758-60690758 GCA_018398815.1 Conus ventricosus
CGGCCAAAAAGAGCGTGTTGTTGAGCTTGAACTCGATAGTAGTGTCCGACGT
Source organism: Conus ventricosus (assembly GCA_018398815.1). NCBI lineage: Eukaryota > Metazoa > Mollusca > Gastropoda > Neogastropoda > Conidae > Conus > Conus ventricosus. The sequence goes on from CM031610.1 coordinate 60,680,811, forward strand.
CTTGATGCTGTCCTCCATCAGTTGTTCCTCCGCCGCGGAAAGGTCCGGAGGATGAACGTCCGGTATCTTGATCAGTACCGTGTGGCTGTCACCTTTCTGGCCGTCTTTGCTCATGGCATAGATCTGGTGGTATGAAAAGAAAGAAAGAACGAAAGAAGGAAAGAAAGAAAGAGGAAAGAAGAAAATTAAGAAAGAAAAAAAATCGAGAGAGAGAGAGAGAAAGAGAGAGAGAGAGGAAAGAGGGAGAGAGAGAGAGAGAGAGAGAGAGAGAGAGAAGGAAAGAAACAAAAAAAAAAAAGAAGGGAAGAAAGGAAAAAAGGGAGGAAAATGTACATACGTATGTATGTCTGTACTTATGAATGCATATATGTATGCACGTATGTATGTATGCACGCATGTATGTATGTATGTATGTATGTATGTATGTATGTATGTATGTTTGTATGTTTGTATGTTTGTATGTATGTGTCATGTGTGCATGATTGTATGTATGTATGTATGCATGTATGTATGTATGTATGTATGTATGTATGTATGTATGTATGTATGTATGTATGTATGTAAGCATATCATCGGGATACGTGATTTGTTGAATTTTGTAAGCTTCTTCCCGATTGGGCGACATAAAGATCTCAGTTCATCAGCACTTACCGTCAAGGTGTAATTCTGTCCAGCGGTGACGTTGATGATGTCATGGTAAGGTTTCCCATCTGCGCCACGTCGGCAACGTCTGTCATTCGACGTCAGGTTTAGGGCGTGGGACGACTGGCTGTTGTTCCTGATCACCTGAGAGAGTCCACACACGTTCTGTTATCAAAGACCTACAGCTAAAGCCCATCCATCCGTCCCCCCCTCCCCCTCGCCCCTGCTAAGGCAATCGGGTTTTTTTTTTGGGGGGGGGGGGGGGGGGGGGGGGGAAGAAAATGTCTTCTCTTTTAGTATCAAGAAATGGGGTCATTTTTCTTTCAGCACTACTAAAGATGCCGTTTGCTCTCAATTTATGAACTTTATCTTTAAAAAGAATCACGAGGATTTGCCACACTGTTGTGGTATCCAGGAAACGACACTCGTAGTGTTATTACTGTGAAGAGTGAAAGACGTGGACTTACTTAATTCCATCGATCAAAACGGTCGTAACGTCAGTAAAAGTGAAACAGACAAAACAAGGCAAACGCCATTTTTCTACTTGTCCGGAGATCAGATGACATCCGGGTTTGCCGTCGAGGCCAGCCGAACAACAGAAACGGTGACTGACGGTAATGATTGAACCGATACTGGTCTTTTGACCTGGAGCCGTTCTATGGTACACCCCCTCTACAACTGGATGCTTTGCAGTTATACTGATCATTTTCTGCACTACATGTAAAGCACACGATTTTATTTTTGTCTGCCAAAGATTGTTCGAATTCGTTGTTTTTTGCGAGCGTTTTTCGTTGGATTAGGTCACTTTTGATTGGTAGGTTCGTTACGTTATAGGAATTGAAAAGCGAAGTATGTTTCTTAACTGGATCATTATCATCATAATCATCATCAGCAGCAGCATTGTCGTCGTGGTCGTGGTAGTCATCATCATCATCATCTTTATTATTATCATTATTATTATAATAATTATTGTTGTTGTTGTTATCATAATTATTACTATCATTTTATTGCTGGTGTTGTTGTTATCATTATTATCTTCATCATGAAGATTCTTTTATGGTTATTGTCTCCGGTTAGAGATCACGCTTGAGCAGCTTTACAATCGACGCTCTGATGTACACAAGAGGCTGCCTACCTGGGTAGAGCCGTCTGAAGAGCTGCCTGCTGGTGTTGCATTCACTCGTTTCTCGTTCAGTCAATATTAGTCACTCGGTTTTTCTTCTTCATTCTTTCCAGTTTTCATGCAGCGTGCATGTTACGTGTCATCCAAAACCAATGGGTTCAACGGGCCATCTCTTCCGAAAGCTGGTGATGGGATTATCTAACGTGGTATACTTTAATTCTCGAGAAATGCAGTAGACGACACACTTGGTTAGCTTGATTTTATAAGACATGTTCTGGAAAACGTCTATTTTGGTTACCACGGACAGCATTTGGAAGTACACACTATTGCGCTATTTCTCAATCGTGACGACAGCTTTCAAACTGAACTGCTCTAAAGGCAGGTGAAGACAGTGCTTCTCTGGGTCCTCCTCAGCACCTTCGGGTGTTTCTTTTTCTTCTTTGCCTTAACTAGGCTGACCCTGGAGAAAGGTCCAGTGACGGTGAGGAAAGACCCACTGACCACAGGGAAAATAATGTTGATAGTGGGAAAGACTACAACTTTGGATTCTCTCTTGAGGGCACATAAGACCGTATGGCGAAAGCTTGGCTGTGTCTGGAGTGGCACTGTCTTCATCTGTCCGTGGGCAGGGGTGGTTGGGTCTGTGGGGTGTGCTCGGCAGCTGGAGGGTGGTGTTTTTCGCCGGTGGGCTCTGCAGTCATGAAATATGGGCTGGTACACCCATGGGGATGCTACTTTAAGGCTGTTATGAGCTGCATCCTGTAGTCTGATTTACCTCTGTTCAGGAGCAGGTATGTCCCTTGATATCTTAATGGCGTGTCCTGCGCGTGCCTGTACCCATCGTCAACACAGCGCAGGCCTCCAAGGGTGGTACAGGACTGCTCTAAAGGCAGGTGAAGACAGTGCTTCTCTTGGTCCTCCCCAGCACCTTCGGGTGTTTCTTTTTCTTCAATCGTGACGACAGCTTTCAAACTGAACACTTGAACAAAGGTTCACGCCTCTCTCTCTCTCTGTGTGAATGTGCGCGTGTCCCTGTGTGTGTGTGTGTGTGTGTGTGTGTGTGTGTGTGTGTGGTGTGTGTGTGTGTGTGTGTGTGTGTGTGTGAGCGCGCGCGTACGTGTGTTTGTGTATGTCCACACGCGCGCCAGCGCGTAATCACATACAAGCAGATATGGGGAGGGGGGGGGGGGGGGGGGGGGAGTAGAGGTGGAATGGGCTAGGGACTCGCTGATCTACCGTGCACCCATTGTTTCCACTGACCTTCTCCCACTGGGTCACAGTGTATACGTAGCTCTGGATGTCGTTCCTCCGCAGACGGGGACTGACGCCTCGCCATTTCACACACAGCTTGTAGTAGTCGTTCAGAGGGGTCTCCCCGCAGTGGGTTTGGTTTTCTCTTGGTTGACCAGCTCAGCGAAGACACAGGCCCAGGGGCTGAAACCGTCGTAAAAGGTTTTAGAGCAGGCTCTGCTGGAATGTGGACATAACAAACGGTAATGTGGTACTTGACCGGGGAGTATTCTCTATCAATAGAACAACACATGTTCTGCGGTGAAGGAATCACAGTGTTCTGCAATGGTTTGATAAGCATTCTGCGATGAGGGTACCATAAGAGTTCTGCGGTAAGGATACCAAAGTATTCAGCCGTAAGGGTACCACATTTATTCTGCGATGAGGAAACGGTAATTATTCTGCAATAAGGGTACCACAAGCATTCTGCAATGAAGGTATCATATGCATTCTGCTGGGTGAGATTACTACACGTATTCTGCAATGAGGATTCCGTACACTTTTTACAATAAGGGAACCATAAATATTCCGCAATGAGGATACCCTAAATATTCTACATGAAGGGTACCACAAGTATTCTGCAAAGAAAGTACCATAAATATTCTGCGTGCAATAGATGTTCTGCAACAAGGACATCACAGTTAATCTGTGAAGACAGTGTTGTAAATATTCTGCATTGAGGGTTCCATGAGTACTCTGCCATAAAGAGGCCATGAATAAGCTGCTAAAAGTTTACGTTAGTGTTTTCCTATGAAGTCACTAAAAGTCTTTTTTTTTTTAGCAATAAGGGTACACCCAGTGCTACATGACTATATGAAATCTTTTGTGTATCAACGACAAGCATAAAAAATGTAAATGGACAACATCAAAACAGCATACATATATTGTCTGACACAACTTTCCTGGTTACTGTGAATACACATAATTTGTAATTGCTGTGGATGTTTTATATATTGCCCTTGTCCCTTAAGAGTCACTTCCCCTTGGGTTTTGCTGTGAACATGAAATTAAGAACATAAAATGTCAACGTTGATATGGCCGGAAAACTATATTATGGATAGATATCAATTCGTAAACAGAATGTTTAAAACGTCCATGTTCAGTTGAAAGTCGGTAATAAACTTAATCAACGGATCCTGGACTCGTCTTTTCATTCAGATCAGCACAGTGGATCCAAACCCCAACCTAATTGCTCTGTTCCGGAGCTACATGCATCTTTTCACCAACTTTAGTGAATTTCAAATCCGTGTTTCTTGTATAGATATAATTTTGCTTTCAAACAAGTAAACAAATAGACGCACGTGGAAACACAGAACTTCTGAGGTGGTTATGGCATTCTCACCAGCGCGGTTCGTGGTGACAGTTGAATTTGATTTGGACAATGTGAAGCCGTACTTCGTCCTCGCCACCACTGCGACGTCATATTCCCAGAATGCATCAGGAGCAGATCCGTTGCATGTGCCATTGGAGACGCCATGGTTGTCTGGCGGGCAAGAGATTTAGGTGTGGTTTGTTGAGAGAGAGAGAGAGAGAGAGAGAGAGAGAGAGAGAGAGAGAGAGAGAGAGAGATTCTCTATTTCTCTGTCTCTCGGTCTCTCTCTCTCTCTCACGCACACACACACACCCACACCCACACCCACCCACCCACCCACTTCCCCTCCTCACCCCAGTCCTTCCCCCGTTCCATTTCCCATCCCAGCCTCCCGCTCAACGCTACATCTACCCGCTACAGACTGCATGCCTCAGGTTCAGGGTCACTGACCAATTCTTGTTCACATAGTTGGCGTGAATAACACGTCCAGATGAGATGAAAAGGTAGGGAGGTGGAGTGATAGGTGTGTGTGTGTGTGTGTGTGTGTGTGTGTGTGTGTGTGTGTGTGTGTGTGTGTGTGTGTGTGTGTGTGTGCGCGCGCGTGTGTGTGTGTGTGTGTGTGTGCATGTGTGTGTGTGCATGTGTGTGTGTGTGTGTGTGTGTGTGTGTGTGTGTGTGTGTGTGTGTGTGTGTGTGTGTGTGCGTGCGTGTGCGGATGCTCTGGCACCTGTAATCTGTTGGACGCAAACAAGCGCGCACTGCATGGGACGGGGTGCACGTGCGACCGCTGACCTCACGCAAGGTCGACCTTTGGATCCAGACCAGCTGCCACCATTCTACGCCACAAGAGACAGGCATGGCCCTTGGGACTGCCGCACCATTCTACACCACAAGAGACAGGCATGGTCCTTGGGACTGCCGCACCATTCTACACCACAAGAGACAGGCATGGTCCTTGGGACTGCCGCACCATTCTACACCACAAGAGACAGGCATGGTCCTTGGGACTGCCGCACCATTCTACACCACAAGAGACAGGCATGGTCCTTGGGACTGCCGCACCATTCTACACCACAAGAGACAGGCATGGTCCTTGGGACTGCCGCACCATTCTACACCACAAGAGACAGGCATGGCCCTTGGGACTGCATGCCGCACCATTCTACACCACAAGAGACAGGCATGGTCCTTGGGACACATGCACTATTCCAACCAAGTTCTCTTTAAGACCAGCCGCACCATTCTACACCACAAGAGACAGGCATGGCCCTTAGGACTGCATGCAGCACCATTCTACACCACAAGAGACAGGCATGGCCCTTGGGACACATGCACTATTCCAGCCAAGTTCTCTTTAAGTTCGCCGAGTAGGGCTTTTTTGTTTTTTTGTTTTTTGCGCCATCTTTTTTTTGGGCAGACAATCAGAATGATGTACGTGCGTTCAGTAGTTCGTCCGTCATCCTATTCACAACCAAACTGACAGGCGCAGGTTGAGTAGTTTTTGCGTCATCTTACTGACAGACGAAGAAACTGACAGACTGATGTCCTTTTGTTGACATCTCTTTGTTGACAGACAGACAAACAAACAAACGGACGCGGGTTCAGTAGTTCTTGTGTCATACCGACAGACGTGCGTTCAATAGCGTCTGCGTCATTTTGTTGACGGACAAACCAACCGATAGATTGTGGTTCAGTAATTTGTTGTTGTTGTTGCGTCATTGTGCTTACATCTTTTTGCTGACAGACACACAAACTAATGGACGCGGGATCAGTAGTTTTTGCATCATCTTGTTGACAAACAAAAAAACCGACAGACGCAGTTACATTTTTTTGTTTGTTTCTGTTTCTTTAATGTTTGTTTGTTTCTTTGTTTTTAACCATCTTCATTACAGACAAACAAACTGACAGCTGCCGGTTCAATACCCTCTACATCATCTGGTTGATAGACAAATAAATCGATAGATGCGGGTTTAGTGTAGACAAATAAATGAATAGATGCGGGTTTAGTATTTTCTGCGTCATCTTGTTGACAGACAAACAAAAACCAATAGAGTAATGTTCGTTTTTTTTTCGTTTTGTTGACAGACAAACATACAAGTAGACGTAGGTTCAGTAATTTCATTTCCGTCCTCTTTTTGACAAAGAAACAAAGCGACAGACGCAGATTCTGCAGCTGTTGCCTAATTTTGCCAATGGATGCTAGATTCGCCCCTTAATTGAACTCCCCACAACAATTAATCCACACCAAAATATAATGGGCTCATGTTCGGGACACCTGTCATCTATCCACTAAACCTCATGCAATCAGTGCAATCATTTTTATACCTAATCTTCTTGACAAAAGAAACAGCCCGAAAGACGAAAAGGAAAGTGTGTTCTGCTGCTAGGCAGAAATAGCAAGCGAGAAAACTAAAAGATTCAACTTACAGGACACGTTGCAGAGTTCCACTCGCCTGCCTGCCTCAAGACTTGCGGAGTCTGGACATTGGGTGCCCCCTGTCTCACCTTCCGTCCCCGGGGTGGGGTCAGTGAGGAAGACGGTGTAGGTGATATTCTGAGGAACCGGAGAGGCCTGCCAGCTGACCAGTACCCTTGTCCCTCCCAAACACTCGGCCTTCACATCCTTTGCTACGAAAGGAGAGAGAGAGAGAGAGAGAGAGAGAGAGAGAGAGAGAGAGAGAGAGAGAGAGAGAGAGAGAGAGAGAGAGAGAGAGAGAGAGAGATGATTTAAATGGTGGATGGATGATGGATGATATAAACGATCTGTACCTTGTAAATCTATCAGTTTCCTAAACATGTCCATGCCAGTTTTGCCATCTGTTATCAATAAGTCTTTGACGAAACACTTGCAAAACAATATTTCACATTTTCCAAACCCTGATTTAGCCACACAAATCCAAAACCATTTAGAAATAGGCTCTTACGAACATTTTACGCCCATGTGGTTTTGCCATGTAAATCCAACCAGAGTAATATTTTATAAGTTTTCAAAGGTAGAGAGAGAGAGAGAGAGAGAGAGAGAGAGAGAGAGAGAGAGAGAGAGAGAGAGAGTGTGTGTGTGTGTGTGTGTGTATGAGTATGTGTCTGTGCGTGCATGCGCGTGTGTGTGTTAGGTAGGGAAGGGCTGATAAGTGGGTGAGACAGGAATGAGAAAGGGACGTCGGTGTATGTGCGTGTAGGAGGAGTAACCAACCAACCAACCAACCAACCAACCAACCAACCAACCAACCAACCAACCAACCAACCAACCAACCAACCAACCACCCATCCACCCATCAACTAACCCACCCATCAACTAACCCACTCACCCAACCACCCACCCAAGCAAATAAGCAAAGAAGAAAGAAAAAAACGCACGAAAAAACGAAAAAGCCAGCTGAAAAACCACCCCCAAACTGCAAATAAGCTAATAAATATGATAAAACATAACAACACAGATGGGGGGAAAATGACTGATTCGAGCGACCAGGAAAAGAGAAAGGGTGGCTTTGTAGGAGGAGGGGCCTGGAGAGTGAAATATAATGACAAAAAATGAGTAAATACGTCAATAAAAACACCAGTAAGAAAGCAAATAACCTATAAAGTAGAAGGGCACTCTAGAGTGAAGATCAATGAGTACATCAGTTCATATGCCGGTAAGAAAGCAATAAATCAACAAACTAGAAAGGCAATGGAGAAAAATATCATTAGATACCCCAATAAATACACCGGTCAGAAAAGAAAAAAAAGCAACTATAAACCAGAAGGGCACCGGAGGAAAAGCATGAAATACATCAATAAATACATTGGTAAGACAGCAAAGAACCTATGAACAAGAGGGGCACTAGGGAAAAAAATCATAAAACACATCAATGAATACACTGATAAGACGGCAAAGAATTTGTTAAAAAAAAAAGGTATCAGGCTAAAAAGATAATTAAATACACCAATAAATGCATCGGTAAGAGACACGAAAAAACCTGTAAACTACGAGGGCACTGGAAGAAAAGATCATAATGTACATCAGAAAATACATCGGTAAGGCAGCAAGAATCTATGAAATAGTAGAGCTCTGGAGAAAAAGATCGTTGAATACATCTATAAATACACGGGTAAGAAAGCAAATAACATATGAACTAGAGGTGCATACCGGAGGGCACAAGGGCGAGAAGATCACTGAAAATATCAATGCATACACCGGAAAGAAAGCAAATAAACTAGAAGGATAGTGGAGAGGAGAGATCAACAAAGGCATTATATTAATGATAGTGGAGAGGAGAGATCAACAAAGGCATTATATTAATGAAAAAGAAACCACCAGTAGGAAAAGCAGACAACTTTTCAACCAGAAGAACACTTGAAAGAGGAGATCATGATGTACATCAATAAACACATCGATAATAAAGCAACCAAACATTAGATTAGAAGAGCGCGCGGGAGAAGTCAGACCCCTGTCAAAATCGAACGGATCCACGATCCACTCAATAATCTAAATCGCACAATAGATGAACACCAAATTTCATCGCTTTCATCCTATGGTCACATTCCATCTTTCCACTCAGTTCTATTGAAATCAGTTTAATACTTCCTGCGGAATTTTACTGACGAAATCTTGGATCGGCACTCGATCCGAATTCAAAGGACGGATCCGCAGAAAAATATAATAAATTCGCGCAGTTCCATCTTTCTGCCACATTTTGTTTAAATCGGAACAGTACTTGAGTGTGTGTGTGTGTGTGTGTGTGTGTGTGTGTGTGTGTGTGTGTGTGTGTGTGTGTGTGTGTGTGTGTGTGTGTGTGTGTGTGTGTGTGTGATTTTGCTGACAGACAAAAGAAAGAGATGCGGGCAACAGTATACAATGGCGGAGGTGATTATCAAAGGAAGCGAGAAAACGAAGAAAGAGATTCCAAGAGATCTTGGGCGGGAAGGACAGTCAGATGTGTGACATCATGACGGCCCCAGAAGAAAGAGAAGCATCAACATCAACGACGAGAATTGCGTTATTGCGATAATTTGTCTCTTTCATTGCCACGACCGCCACTATCATCATCACACGGGGTGAAAAAAAGAGAACGTCTTCAAGAAAACAACAACAACCAGTTACATACTGTCACTGGCACCAGCACCACTGCCATCACTACCACAAAAAGAAACTAAAAAGAATCAGAAGCTCTAGGGAAAAAAAGATGTTTTTGTCCCTCGCACCACCGGTACCTTGGCTTTATCACTTCCCCTTGGTTTTATCACTTCCTCTTGGTTTTATCACTTCCCCTTGGTTTTACCACTTCCCCTTGGTTTTACCACTTCCCCTTGGTTTATCACTTCCCCTGTACCATCGGTACACAATCACCACTACCAACACCAACATCACCAAAACAACTGTAAATGGAAACGCTAACATTCAACGAGGCAACATTACAACAACAACAACAAAACACCAACACCAACAACAACGACGACATCGACGACGACGACGACGATGACAGATCCACCGACACATGTTGCCACACTACTCTCACCACAACTGTTACCACCACCACCATTCCAACCCAAATCAGACAACAACAAACAAGAACCAGCTACACACCATCACCACCACTTC
>CM031610.1:60693258-60708258 GCA_018398815.1 Conus ventricosus
AGGACCACAGAATTTGAGACATTATTTACGCTGATCGATGAGGATGATGAAGATGATGCTACGGATTTCCATTCTGGTCTCAGACTGCATGAGGGGCTTCACTCCACGCTTACTTTCATAATATATCCCGGCGTCAACCTGGCCCCAGAGATGCAGACACCTGCAGTACTGGTCAAGAAATTTGAGCGGATGAAACTCGACTGTGCTTCCCACAACAAACTCAGCTCTGGGTAGGTGACGGTCGGGCAGAAAATCCCTCAAATATACGGCTCCGACGAGAATTGAACCGTGACCTACCAGCTGGGAGTCGGCGACGCTTACCACTTCTCCACATCGCTTTTTTTTTCAATCTCGTCTTCCGTGCCACTTCGGTCGCATCACACCCACGCCACTGATTCCCCCCCCCCCCCCCCCCCCACACACTTACACACACTTTCATCCACAGCCACAGCCTGGCCCGTTCCGCCACAGTTACGGCTCCACAGGGAGCAAACACTGTCAAGCCTCAATATCAAGGCAACCCACATAAGGTGACACTGCATGACTGCCGGGTTACTTTAATGGTGTAAAGTGATATAAAATCCTTCATTGGGGACAATAATTGCTTGGTCGCGGAGCCAGCTCTGTCCAGCGACAGTTCTCATATCACCCGTGACCCCGACAGAACCAAACCAAGGGTATAGACGTGAAAAAGTAATCGAAACTTATGTCACCATGAGAGCAGGGCATGAAGGCAACGGGATTTGAAAAAAATCATTTGTATGCTGATCGATTAGGATAAGAATGTTGAAGGTTTTTATTCTAGCAAAAGACTGCATAACAAGACTGCGCTCTAAGTTTATTTTTATGATATACCTCGGCGTCAACCAGGTCCGAGAGATACGGACACCTACAGTGTTGGTCACGAAATGTGAGCAACACTCTCAGAGATGCATTCATGGTCCCAGTCTTCGCAGTTAAACCCGTAGCACACTCAACTCTGGGTAGGAGCCGGTCGGGGCAGACAAATCCCACAAATAAGTCGCTCTGATAGGAATCGAAACCCACGACATTCCAGCCGGTGAGTCCGCGACGCTGACCCCTTTCTCCACGACGGGCTGAAATAGAACCCTGTCTTCTAGTTTAGCTTTCTTTACCTGTGGCCATTGCCGTCGACATCATCATCGTCGTTGCCGCTGTAGCGTCCGTGGCTGCGGTGCTTGTGCTGGAAGCTTCAGACGTGGTGATGGCGCTGAGGGAAACACGTGACACCCCCAGCCGGCATCGATCCAGCTCTTCGGGCTGTGAAATGGAAGAGAAACAAGTGGTGATGCTGATGGGGTTGGAAGTACATGTCACAGGCGTGGGAGTAGTGTGAGTTGTAGCGGTGACGATGGTGGTGTTGGTAGCGGCGGCGTTGTTTGAAGTAATAGCGGCAGAGGGTGCAGTTACTCTTGGTATCAGCACTACGAGTGGAAGCAGCAACAGTGGTAGTGGTAGCAAAAGCATAGCAGCAACAGTTACGGTTGGCAGTAACAACAACAACAACAACAACAACAACAACAACAACGATACTACTACTACTAAGAGAGAGAGAGAGAGAGAGAGAAAAGAGAGAGAGAGAGAGAGAGAGAGAGAGAGAGAGAGAGTGGGTTAACGGTCTCGTGCGCTGGGAGTAAGTTTGCAGCCCACCAGTCTCCAGCCTTAACACACACACACACACACACACACACACACACACACACACACACACACACACACACACACACAGGTATGTTGGAATAGTTCAAGAACATAATTATTGAACCTTATTAACACGATTTATTACTGTTTCACACACACACACACACACACACACACACACACACACACACACACACACACACACACACACACACCTGGCTGCAGGTCAGGTTGATCTGAACTGCTCCACAGCCGACCCGTGTTCCATTGATGACGTAAAAACCAACACTGACGTCACTGCCCATCAGGGTCTCAGTCACTGAGAAGTCCACGTGTGACACACCGACTTCCTTCACCTTGACCTCTTTCACGACCCCTGCGAGAGGAGGGGAGATGGATAAAGGTATGAGGGTATGTTGGCTTAAAAGTAATCGAACCATTCGGGTTTTTGTTAAACCTTTTTTCCTTTTATTAAATTATTATTATTATTACTATTATCATTATTATTGTTGTTGTTATTGTCATTATTATTATATTGTTATTATTATTATTATTATTATTATTATTATTATTATTATTATTATTATTATTATTGTTGTTACAATTCATAATTATCATTAAACAAAAATAATAATTTAAGAGAGATTAACGCATTTTTTTGTCCTTCAGATTTCTCACCCTCCACATGTAAACCGAGAATACGGCAAAACAACACAATGGGCATAGAAAAAAAACTCGGAATCACAAGAGATATGGAAGCAGGTTAGCTGTGGAGAAGTATGGACAGAGTGTTCATTTCATTTTATAATTCCTGCGACTGTTTATCTCTTCCACCTTATATCCGCATCCTAAGTATTTACGGGCACTTTCGGAAATTTGTCTACGTCATACTGACATGACGATTATAACAATGACATAACTGACATCCATTTGAGGTTGAATGATAGAATTGTACTTTACTCTTGGCTGGATCCGGGAGTCAGCCAGCCCTGAAATATATAGATATGCAAGCTATCAGGGCAGCTGTGGAAATTTGATTGCGAAATCTCTTCTTAGTTCTTCCTCCATATGCATCACTCGTATATGTGAACATGACATGATCTGTAAGAAAGCCAGAGAAGTTTTTGGGTTGGATTCAACAAAGGGACATCGCTGCGCATGGACCAGTGCATGGACCATCAACACTACACCACAATCTTGCGTAATGAGGCTATGATGCGTGGTGCTTTTAGCAAAGAGCAGGCAGAAAACCAGCTGTCAAAGTTTCCCAGGTTAAATCGGGCATTAGAGGAGCTTTCAGCAGACAAAAATAAACACCTTCCAAGGCCATCCAGGTTAATTCAGCCACTAGAAGAGCTGTAATAGGACAGAAAACCAACTACCAAAGTACGTAGTCCAGGTTGAAGAGTTGCCAGCAAACAGAAAAGCAACTACCACAGTCCTTCAGTGTACACAAGCTATTTGAAGAGCCACCAACAGGCAGAAAATCAACTACCAAGGTTCTGTAGGTTGCACCAGCCTTTAGATGCGCTGTCAGAATATAAACCACCACCCAAATCCTCCACGTCAAACCAGCCATCAGAAGAGCTACCAGCAAACACCGAAGTCCTCCAGTTTACACAATCTATTAGAAGAGCAGTCAGCAGATAGAAAACCGGCTAGCAATGTTGTCCAGCTCTCAGCAGAAAATAAAGCACTACCAAAGTCCTCAAGGTTAAAACAGCCATCAGAAGAGCTGTCAGAAGATAAACGACTACCAAAGTCCTTCAAGTTAAACCAGCCATTATAAGAGCTGTTAGCTGGGAGAAAATCAACGATCAATGTCCTCCAATTCAAACCAGCCATTGGAAGAGCTGTCAATAGAGAAAAAAACTGTCACTAGAGACAAACAACTATCAAAGTCCTCCAGGCTAACCCAGCCATTACAAGAGCTGTCAAAAACTGTCACTAGAGACAAACAACTATCAAAGTCCTCCAGGTTAAACCAGCCATTACCAGAGCTGTCAGCAGAGAGAAATCTGTCACTAGAGAGACAAACAATTACCAAAGTCCTCCAGGTTAACCCAGCCATTACCAGAGCTGTCAGCAGAGAGAAAACTGTCACTGGAGAGACAAACAACTACCAAAGTTCTCCGGGTTAAATCAGCCACTAGAAGAGCCATCAGTAGAGAGAAAAACAGCCACCAAAGTCCTTCAGGTTAAACCAGCTTTTGGCAGACGACAATGGCCGCTCGTCTCCCGGAGAGTCAGATGTCCCAAGCAACTGCCATACTCTTATCTGGTGGACAAGCAATAAAAAAAAATTGGCCAAGGGGTGGAAGTGTGTGTGTGTGTGTGTGTGTGTGTGTGTGTGTGTGTGGAGGGGCGGGGGGGGGGGGGGGGTGCGGGGAGGTGGGGGGAGGGGGGAGAAAAATGTTGATAGTTTATCTGTGTGGTACTAATAGTGAATACATATAGTCAGATCGTCTTCGCCATTGACATCATCATCGTCGTCGTCGTCGGCGTCATCATCATCATCATCATCATCATCATCATCATCATCATCATCATCATCATCATCATCATCATCATCGTTGTCGTAGTAAGTTCATCATCATCATCATCATCATCATCATCATCATCATCATCATCATCATCATCATCATCATCATCATCATCATCGTTGTCGTAGTAAGTTCATCATCATCTTCATCATTATTATCATCATCATCATCATCATCATCATCAGCAGCAGCAGCAGCAGCAGCAGCAGCAGCAGCACAGAGCAATACCTACGCGGAACAAACACGTAAGGGGCGTCCAGACGATGTTCCTTAGTGACCTGGTCTGCCTCATGGTTGGAGACCTGGATCGTCACGTTTCGGAAAGGAACTAGAGCAGGCAGCTTGAGGAATTGACAGTAGTTTTTGTGACCCGTGGCCTGGTGATTTCCTTGGTCAAGTCCTTTCAGGATGCACTTAGAACTCTTCACGTCGCCCACCTGCTCCCACGTGACTGTAGGAATCCCTTCGACATCCGTGAAGATCTTGATGTTCTTCGGCAGTGCTGGACCTGACAATCATGACGAAAACGAGAACGAGGGCAGAGATGGTGATAGGAAAGGAGAGCGGTCGTACGGCCATGTATAGAAGCTATCATTACCGGAACAAACTTTTAATTCGCGAATCAAGTCGTCTGCTTACACACGTTTAGTGATATCGATGATTATTGTCTTTGTTCTTAATGGTACGATCTTTTAGTTTGCAGTCTGAAATAACCAAAAGTAACTGGACAGTTCCTGCTTCCGGGAGGAAAAATAATATCTCACCAAGCTTTGGGAACCATACAGACCCGCGCACATGGACGTAACAAATTAAAAGTTCTGAAGAAATGGAAAATGGGCTGCTTATGGCTGATCTTAATTTGCAGTCACGATTCGTAAATAAACTTTTAATTTTGTTTGGCTCTATTATTCGTGTCCACAGTGGTCTACTATTAAATATGTGAAATTCTGAGCAAAAGGAGGGCTAAAAATGAACTTCACAGTGTTTTCAAATCAGCTCTAGGCTCAGTTTATCAGGCAGTAATCTTATGGAGGTAAGGATTTGTGATCGACCTCTCCTGTAGAAAAAGGATCGTTCAGTTAAGACAACTATCTGCAGATCATTGGCACGAGATCAAGGATCGTCAGCTTCAATTAAAGAAAAATAGCATGGGGATGGTTGTAAGTTTCCGATCCAAGTGAGCGTACTACTAGTTTGTTTTAATTGAGAGCAGACTTTATAGGAGACATGGGGCAGCGTTCTAGTGTTGAGAAGGGGAAGACAAGACATGGTCCTACGTGATGGGAAGGGGACGACAAGACAGGATCCTAACTGATGAGAAGGGGAAGACAAAACATAGTCCTAAGTGATGGGAAGAGGAAGACAAGACAGAGTCCTAAGTGGTGGGAAGGGGAAGACAAGACAGAGTCCTAAGTGGTGGGAAGGGGAAGACAAGACAGAGTTCTAAGTGGTGGGAAGGGGAAGACAAGACAGAGTCCTAAAAGACTGGAAAGGAAAGGCAATACATAATCCTAAGTGAAGGGAAAGGGGAAGACAAGACAGAGTCCTAAGTGGTGGGAAGGGGAAGACAAAACATAGTCCGGAAAGACTGGAAAGGAAAGGCAATACATAATCCTAAGTGAAGGGAAAGGGGAAGACAAGATAGAGTCCTAAGTGGTGGGAAGGGGAAGACAAAACATAGTCCGGAAAGACTGGAAAGGAAAGGCAATACATAATCCTAAGTGAAGGGAAAGGGGAAGACAAGATAGAGTCCTAATTAATGGAAAGAGGAAGACAAGACAAAGTCCAAATTAATGGGCAGAGGAAGACAAGAGGGAGTCTCAAATCACGAAAGAGAAAGACAAAACAGAGTAGATAGTGGTATGAAAGAGAAAAACTAGACAGAGTCCTAAAGCCAAAACAGAGTAGATAGTGGTATGAAAAAAAAAACTAGACAGAGTCCTAAATGACGGGATAGAGAAACAAGACAGAATCCACATCATTGGAAGGGGAAGACAACACAGATCTGTGGGACTGGAAAGGGAAGAAACAGAGTCCTGAGAGATGGGAAGGGGGAGACAACAAAGTCCTGAGAGATGGGAAGGGGGAGACAACAGAGTCCTGGGGGATGGAAGGGGAAGACAACAGAGTCCTGAAGATGGGAAGGAGGAGACAACAGAGTCCTGAGAGGTGGGAAGGGGAAGACAACAGAGTCCTGAGAGATGGGAAGGGGGAGACAACAGAGTCCTGAGAGATGGGAAGGGGAAGACAACAGAGTTCTGGGGGATGGGAAGGGGAAGAAAACAGAGTCCCGAGGATGGAAAGGGGAAGACAACAGAATCCTGAGAGATGGAAGGGGAAGACAACAGAGTCCTGAGAGATGGGAAGGTGAAGATAACAGAGTCTTTGGGAAGGAGGGAAAGACAACAGAGTCCTGGGAGATGGGAAGGGGAAGACAACAGAGTCCTGAGGGATGGGAAGGGGAAGACAAAAGAGTCCTGAGATATGGGAAGGGGAAGACAACAGAGTCTTGAGAGATGGGAAGGGGAAGACAACAGAATCCTGAGAGATGGGAAGGGGAAGACAACAGAATCCTGAGAGATGGGAAGGGGAAGACAACAGAGTCCTGAGAGATGGGAAGGGAAAAACAACAGAGTCCTGAGGGATGGGAAGGGGAAGACAACAGAGTCCTGAAGGATGGGAAGGGGAAGACAACAGAGTCCTGAGGATGGGAAGGGGAAGAAAACAGAGTCCTGAGAGATGGGAAGGGGAAGACAACAGAGTCCTGGGGGATGGGAAGGTGAAGACAACAGAGTCCTATGAGATGGAAGGGGAGACAACAGAGTCCTGAGAGATGGGAAGTGGAAGACAACAGAGTCTTGAGAGATGGGAAGGGGAAGACAACAGAATCCTGAGAAATGGAAGGGGAAGACAACAGAATCCTGAGATATAGGAAGGGGAAGACAACAGAGTCCTGGGGATGGGAAGGGAAGACAACAGAGTCCTGAGAGATGGGAAGGGGGAGACAACAGAGTCCTGAGAGATGGGAAGGGGAAGACAACAGAGTCTTGAGAGATGGGAAGGGGAAGACAACAGAATCCTGAGAGATGGAAGGGAAGACAACGGAATCCTGAGAGATGGGAAGGGGAAGACAACAGAGTCCTAAGGGATGGCAAGGGGAAGACAACAGAGTCCTGAGGGATGGGAAGTAGAAGACAACAGAGTCCTGAGGGATGGGAAGGGGAAGACAACAGAATCCTGAAAGATGGGAAGGGGAAGACAACAGAGTCCTGAGAGATGGAAGGAGAAACAACAGTGTCCAGAGAGATAGGAAGGGGAAGACAAGAGAGTCCTGAGAGATGGGAAGGGGAAGACAACCGAGTCCTGAAGGATGGGAAGGGGAAGACAACAGAGTCCTGAGAGATGGGAAGGGGAAGACAACAGAGTCCTGAAGGATCGGAAGGGGAAGACAACAGAGTCCTGAGAGATGGGAAGGTGAAGACAACAGAGTCCTGAAAGATGGAAGGGGAAGACAACAGAGTGCTGAAGATGGGAAGGGGGAGACATCAGCGTCCTGAGAGATGGGAAGGGGAAGACAACAGAGTCCTGAGAGATGGGAAGGGGAAGACAACAGAGTCCTGAAAGATGGGAAGGTGAAGACAACAGAGTCCTGAGAAATGGGAAGGGGGAGACAACAGAGTCCTGAGAGATGGGAAGGGAAGACAACAGAGTCCTGAGAGATGGGAAGGGGAAGACAACAGAGTCCTGAAGATGGGAAGGGGAGACAACAGGGTCCTGAGAGATGGAAGGGGAAGACAACAGAGTCCTGAGAGATGGGAAGGGAAGACAACAGAGTCCTGAGAGATGGGAAGGGGAAGACAACAGAGTCCTGAGAGATGGGAAGTGGAAGACAACGAGTCCTGAAAGATGGGAAGGTGAAGACAACAGAGTCCTGAGAAATGGGAAGGAGGAGACAACAGAGTCCTGAGAGATGGGAAGGGGAAGACAACAAGTCCCTGAGAGATGGAAGGGGAAGACAACAGAGTCCTGAGAGATGGAAGGGGAGACAACAGAGTCCTGAGAGATGGGAAGGGGAAGACAACAGAGTCCTGGGGGATGGGGAGGGGAAGACAACAGAGTCCTGGTGGATGGGAAGGGGAGAACAACAAGTCCTGATGGATGGGAAGGGGAAGACAACAGAGTCCTGAGGGATGGGAAGGGGGAGACAAAAGTGTCCTGGGGGATGGGGAAGGGAAGACAACAGAGTCCTGAGAGATGGGAAGGGGGAGACAACAGAGTCTTGACGGATGGGAAGGGAAGATAACAGAGTCCTGAGGGATGGGAAGGGGAAGACAAACAGAGTCCTGAGGGAGGGAAGGGGAAGACAACAGAGTCCTGAGGGATGGAAGGGAAGACAACAAGTCCGGGAGGGATGGAAGGGAAGACAACAAATCCCGAAGATGGGAAGGGGAAGCAACAGAGTTCTCAGAAAGGGGAAGGGGAAACAACAGATCTTGAGGGATGGGAAGGTGAAAAACAAAAGTCTGAGAATGGGAAGGGGAAGACAACAGAGCCTGAGAGATGGAAGGTGAAAACACCAGAGTCCTGGGAGATGGAAGGGGAAGACAACGAGTCCTCAAAATGGGAAGGGGAAGACAACACAGTCCTGAGAAATGGAAGGGGAGAAAAACAAGCCCTGAGAATGGAAGGGAAACCCACAGAGTCCTCAAGAATGGAAGGGAAACAACAGAGTCCTGAGAGATGGAAGGGGAAGACCAAAGTCCTCAAGAATGGAAGGGGAAGACAACAGAGTCCGAGAATGGAAGGGGAAGACCACAGAGTCCTCAAGAATGGAAGGGAAGACAACAGAGTCCTGAGAGATGGGAAGGGGGGGGACCAGATCCTCAGAAGGGGAAGGGGAAGACAACAGAGTCCTGAGAGATGGGAATGAAGACCACAAGTCCTCAAGAATGGGAAGGTGAAGACAACAAGTCCTGAGAGAGGGGAAGGGGAAGACCCCCAGAGTCCTCAAGAAGGGGAAGTGAAGACAACAAGTCCTGAAGATGGGAAGGGGAAGACAACAGAGTCCTGAGAGATGGGAAGTGAAGACAACAGAGTCCTGAGAGATGGGAAGGGGAAGACAACAGAGTCCTGAGAGAGGGGAAAGGGTGAAGACAACAGAGTCCTGAGAGATGGAAGGGGAAGACAACAGAGTCCGGAGAGATGGGAAGGGGAAGACAACAGAGTCCTGAGAGATAGGAAGGGGAAGAATACAGCGTCCTGAGAGATGGGAAGGGAAGACAACAGATCCAAAAGGGAGGGGAAGGGAAGACAACAGAGTCTTGAGAGATGGGGGGGGGAAGACAACAGAGTCCTGAAAGATGGGAAGTGAAGACAACAGAGTCCTGAGAGATGGGAAGGGGAAGTCAACAGAGTCCCTGAGAGATAGGAAGGGAAGACAACAGAGTGCTGAGAATGGGAAAGGGGGGAGACAACAGCGTCCTAGAGATGGGAAGGGGAAGACAACAGAGTCCTTAGAGAGGGAAGGGGAAGGCAACAAGTCCTGGGGAAATGCGAAGGGGAGACAACAGAGTCCGAGGGATGGGAAGAAGACAACAGAGTCCTGAGAGATGGGAAAGGGAAGACAACAGAGCCTGATGGATGGGAAAGGGAAGACAACAGCGTCCTGAAGATTTGAAGGGGAAGACAACAGAGTACCTGGGGGATGGGGAAGGGGAAGACAAACAGAGTCCTAAGGGATGGGAAGGGGAAGACAACAGAGTCCGGAGGGATGGAAAGGGGGAAAGAACAGAATCCCGAAAAATGGGAAGGTGAAGACAACAGAGTCCTTGGAGATGGAAGGGAAGATAACAGAGCCCTTGGGGGATGGGAAGGGAAAGAACAAACAAGTCCTCAGGAATGGGCAGGGGGAGAAAAAACAGAGTCCTGAGAAAATGGGAAGGGGAAGACAACAAATCCTGAGAGATGGGAAAGGGGAAGTGCAACAGAGTCCTGAAAGATGGGAAAGGAAAAAAACAGAGTCCTGGGGGAAAGGGAAGGGAAAGACAACAGAGTCCGGGGGGATGGGAAGGGGAAGGGAACAGAGTCCTGAGGGATGGAAAGTGGAAGACAACAGCGTCCTCATGAATGGGCAGGAAGACAAAACAACAGAGTCCTGGGGGAGGGGAAGGGGAAGACAACAGAGTCCTAGGATGGGAAGGGGAAGACAACAGCGTCCTCAGGAATGGGCAGGGGAAGACACCAGAGTCCTGAGAGATGGAAGGGGAAGACAACAGAGTCCTAAAGAATGGGAAGGGGAAGACAATAGAGTCCTCAGGAATGGGAAGGGAAGACAACAGCCGTCCTGAGAGATGGGAAGGGGAAGACAACAGAGTCCTGAGAGATGGGAAGGGGAAGACAACAGAGTCTTGAGAGATGGGAAGGGGAAGAAAACAGAGTCCTGAGAGATGGGAAGGGGAAGACAACAGAGTCCTGAGAGATGGGAAAGGGTGAAGACGACAGAGTCCTGAAAGATGGGAAAGGGTGAAGACAACAGATTTCCTGAGAAATGGGAAGGGGAGACAACAGAGTCCTGAGAGATGGGAAGGGGAAGACAACAGAGTCCTGAGAGATGGGAAGGGAAGACAACAGAGCCCCTGAGAGAGGGGAAAGGGGGAAGACAACAGAGTCCTGAGAGATGGAAGAGGAAGAGAACAGAATCCTGAGAGATGAAGAAGGGGAAGACAAACGGAGTCCTGAGAGAGGGGAAGGGAAAAAATAGTCCTCAGGAACCTCAGACCCAAACAAAAACAAAAAAAAAACGTCGGTGGACTGGACGTAATTTCAAACCAGATGCTAACAAATGTCCCTAAAATTTCATCAATTTCCTAAATGAGGTATTTCAAAAATGCTGGTGTGATGGTGAAAATGCCAAATGATTTGGAAAGAATCAATAGTTGTGGTTCTCATTTCACAAACATGGCAAAAGCTGCACTGACAGAAAATTATTGCCCTATAACATTGACATCCCATAAATGCAAACTTTTGGAGAGAATCGTTTTAAACAGACTTTCACACTTTTGTGAGAAGAACGAAATAATACCCATAAATCAGGCTGGATTGAGAGAGAGAATAGATTGACAACAGAACTCTTAGGGGAACTAACAACAAACATAAAGAAGCACCTTGCCAGACGTAAATGTATATTAGCGACATTTTGTTTACATAAAGAAGACTTACGATCAAGTCTGGAATTCTCGGCACTTACTTAAACTAAAGAAACATTGATCTGTCCGGTCATATTAATGATTATATCAAAAGTTTCTTAAGAATTAAAAAAAAATCAAACTGAAATAGGAAACACATTCAACTAAAAGAACCCTTACAATGGGTATGCCTCAAGGATCAATACTTGCTCCTTTCCTATTTTCATTACTAACGCATGATCTATCCGGTAAAATATCTAAAAATATCATCTTAGTTCAATATGCGGACGATATATGCATGTGGATGGAAGAAACTTTGAAAAAGAAAACTCCATTACGTAACATAAATCATACAAAAAAGTATCAAAAAGAGCTCGACATTATAGCAGAGTATTCGACGAAGAGTGGACTAAGTGTATCTACAGAAAAGAAACAAACAAACATTGTTTCATTCAACAGTGGCTCGATCCCGACAAAATGCCTATTTTCAAAATGAATAGTGTAGTTCTCAATTGTGCTTCACAAATGAAGTTTTGGGGCGTTTACATCAAAAATGTCTTGGAATCAACATATAGATTATTTGCTGACAAAAGCAAGGAAAATTAAATTTTCTCAGAATTGTGAATACACAGAGATGGGGACAAGACACGTCCACTCTAATTTATCTATGTAAATCCTAATAAGATCAAATTTAACATACGCACAACAAGTGTTTTTTAGTGCACCAAAACATTTATTAAAGAAGCCTCAAAGTGTAGAATGCAAAGCTTTCAAATCTGCAGTGGGTCTTCCCACCCAGACGTCTTTCCTTCGAACATATAATAAAGCTCAAATTTTGCCCTTAGATGATCAGAGGAAAGTGGCTGCCACAAACTTTATGACAAGAAGCATTCCCGTTCAGAATGATGTGAAAAAGGAGATTAAGATTAGATCAGATATTGACTTTCCTACACGTGCAAAATCAATATCCTCTCAGATTACTTTGGCAATGTCTACTTCTGAGCTTCGGCAAGCCACGGGCATTGCTGTTGACGAAAAGTCTATATTTGCTGGGCCATCCTTCTTCCCTACACCACCCTGGGAACTTCAAAGGGCTTATTTGACATTGACCACATTGATTTAAAAAAGGAGAGTATGAATATAGTAGCAAGCAGTGTTAAATCTCATATTGAATAGAAGTGTCCAGTTCTAAAAGTATACAGTGATGGGTCGCTAATTCAGAAAAATGCAAGCTCTGCTTATTTGATACCTGATTTAAAAGTAGAGAAATGTTTTCAGTGGGGAAAAATAAGTCCGTTTTTGCTCCGGCACTTACTGCAATAGTAATGGCGTTAAATTATCTTCTAAATTTCCCGCGATCTATATTTCAAGTACTTTTTTGTGTTGATTCAAAGTCTGTGCTTCAGGCACTGAAATCATTAGAATTGCAGAATAGGTCGGAAATGATAATTCATGTCCTCTCTTTACAAGGCACGGCAATTACTTTCTGCTGGATACCGTCACATTGGTCGTTTTTTTTTTATTATAGTGATAAAGTAAACAGAGCGGCAAAACAAGGTGTAAAATGTAGCTCAGAGTCTCTCAGGATGAATTTTCCACTTTCGCTTCAAGAACAATATAGTACAGTGGAATCATTTGCTTGAAACCATTTCCAGAGCTCCTTTAAAAAGTCCCACAATAAGCCTATTTACACAGATTTTAGTATTGCAACATCAAAACACTCCCACATCAGCAGAAAGTTATCGTCCCTTATATATAGGAGGAAAGTCGATGCTTTTGCAACAAAATTTAGTAAAAATGCCTAATGTGTGTGTGGACAGAACATCACAGCTGATCATATTCTCTCATGTGCCGCTATCAAACAATTTATACCCATGCTTTCTACATATACAATAAGAAATATTTTTGAATCACCGGTATTAATCTATAAATTCTTTCTTTATCAACGAGTCCAATAAGTAAGCAGTTATAGTTTCTCACATTTATCATCTCATACTTATGAGGTTACTTTTAAGTGAGTCAAACATATATCTACTGCTAAATCTACATAAAATATACGTAAGGACCATATTCATCCGTCCCCTACCTCTCGCTCTTCTCTCCCACATCAAAAGCATTTCTAGTTCACTAGCGTTATCATAAGGGTTTGGTTTCTTCGTTTGTTTTCGGGTTGATGGGTGATGTCTTTTTTTTTCGTCTATTATCACCTAGAGTGGATAGACATTAAATTTGAAACTAAATAACCCCCCCACACAAACAAACACACACACGCATGCAGGCACGCACCCGTGCACGCACATACGCACACACACACACACACACACACACACACGCACACACACACACACACACACACACACACACACACACACACACACACACACACACACACACACACACACACACACACACACACACACACACACACACACGCACGCACGCACGTACACACACACACACACACACACACACGCACGCACGCACACACACACACACACACACACACACACACACACACGCACACACACACACACACACACACACACACACGCGCGCGCGCGCGCGCGCGCGGCCGCACGCACGCACACATGCACGCTCACACTCTACTAACGAGAATATGTCTTCTCTGTGGGAATATCGACTCCTTCCAGATGATTGCCGAAACTCAATTGAAGAACGTAGCCCTTTCCTGGTTCTGGTAATAGGAAAAGGCGATTTCTATCTTGTCTGCAATCTTGATGAAGAATTTTGACTCCAACATCGGTGAAGATGAAGACTTTGAAGCACAGTCGCCGCAGCGTGACATGACCGTGGTTTTCATGAATTGCATAATTTACGAGCAACTGGCTTGGTTTTTCTGGTGGCACAGGCTTCACGTCCACATCCACAACTGCAACAAACCATTAAACCATTCCTGAGAAAACAAACAAACAAACAAACAAACAAACTGGTCTCTGCGTTCATGCCGGTTTCTGCACCCAGCTGAAGAAACTCTATGGAGAGCTCGACAGCAGAAGGTCTTCAGAGAAGAAATCCCCGTCAGACAAGTGTATCGGCCCTGAACTCCTTACAATTTAAAGGGGGCCGGTCCGCATCCAGGTCATGACTGATGTCCTTTCACTGCCAACATTTTTTTTTTCTCTGGCGCTGCCGGGATTTGAACCCGCAACGTTTGGATGGGCGGGCATCTCAAGACGTGCCTCTTTAGGATATCTTACCCATACTACTAACGGGACACCTATCCTAAGTTGTTTAAGTCTGACGAAATTCACTTTCGTTCCTCCTCGACCGGATCCAGCTGGAACTCTTTTCATCTGCCTCTGCCATTGCCTTCATGTTTCTGGTCCTCTTCTTACCTGAAATCCCGAGCCGTTTCATGAGATCATAGACTGCTGAGCCTACAAATCCCCTTGCTCCAACTTCTATGGCGAGGACCCATGCAGTGAAGCCGGATTCCCTCCAGCTGCTCGATAGACTGGCATATTTCTCAGTCTTGTAGAGGTGCGCTTGCTCTATTTATGTTTTCGTATGGCACAGTGAGTTCGATCAGAATGATTTGTTTTGATGAACCAGGGAAGAGAACAATATCCGGTCTTATGCCACTCTTTCCG
>CM031610.1:60743258-60745362 GCA_018398815.1 Conus ventricosus
ACCCAATGGTCGGTCAGTTTAAGTATTGCTCTCACAGATTTATCTATTTAATGGATGACACTCGACTGTGTAGTTCCGGTGTTCTTAGAAGGACTCATAGCTGACTCACTTCTGGGTAGGAGCCTGTAATGGGTCGAAAAATTCCACAAATAGAAATGGCTCTGATGAGAATCGAACCCACGATCTCCCTGCCGGGGAATCCGCGATGCCAGCCAATAGGCCTCAGCGGTTGGTGGCCTTAGACTTTTATTCTTGATTCCGACTTTTCTGAGTCTTCATCATCATGTAGGCGTACTCAACTTCTCCACTCCGCCTAGTACACCCAGCATCTGAAACTGGTGATCAGTCATACCCGATCGCAAATCATACATTCACAAATGGTGGCAATTTGTTTTGCTGTAGACGTGGTTATGTGAGCCGCCGGTGCAAACAGACATTGGGACGATATTTTATCGGGATAACCTTACACTGGTATGAACCTTATGTTGGGATGTCACCCTGAATGATATTTTGTACCGGGGGTGGTGGTGGTGGTGGTGGTGGGGTCATTTTGTATTGTAACATCGGTACAATCATGTCACCGGGTGACATTTTGTATGTCTGTACCGGGGTGTCATCTCGCACCATAACGGCACACTCAGAGAGGTGGTCGTTCAACTGAGTCAGTTCTGTGACCACGCCATCGATAGGAAGTGTTGTAGGTGTTGTCCTGCTTGACCCGAATCAGAACAGCCCCACTGAACGCCACTAAAAGGACTCGGGGGTTAATGCAGTGTCTGCTCCCGTGGGCTGCCTGATGGCTAACTGATTACTGACAACTCTCTGTAGACTGCCTGTGCTTAGAATGCGGTAAAGCGAACGTGGCTGTGGGTTTGTAGGAACATAACAGAACGCGAAACGAAGAAATGATTTCATGAGGGAGGGAAGGAAAATGGTACAGCATCATCATCAGCAGCAGCAGCACCACCACCACCAAAAATAGCATTACCGTTGAATAATGGATGGGATTGTTTCCATCCATGCATGCAGAATATGTACTCCGCTACATTAAACAGCATCCATTGTTATTCAAAAGAAGATCAAAATTGTCAGCTGTGTTCCATCAGGAGAAATACAGTTGACGGATGTCTTTGATTTCTTTCCTTTATCGTACCTATAATGAACATGAGTTGTTACATTCATCCACATCACATGCTCTCTCTCTCTCTCTCTCTCTCTCCTCTCTCTCTCTCTCTCTCTCTCTCTCTCTCTCTCTCTCTCTCTCTCTCTCATGTCGCTGATGCGGCGAGACTTTCTTCTCATTTTTTTTTTACTTCTGGTCTTCTCCTGCTGTCATGGTGAGATTTTCATCACGCAGTACACAGTTGTCTCCCTTTTGACCCGTCTTTTGTGTGCAGTAGTGTCTCAGTCTGAAGGTGGAATCCTTGCGTTCTCTTTCTGACTGAGGCAGGGGCTGACTACTCCGTGGCGTTGCCTGCACGCGCACCAGCAGACGGTGTACTGAGTTGCCCCCCTTTCCTCCTTCTCCTTCCTGCTACAGTTAAATAAAACCAAAACAACAACAACAAAAGCAACAAAAACCAACCAACCAACAAACAAACAGAAAAACACATCTTCACTGACACCCAGAACGACCACTGTCTTTTCTGTGTTCACATTCATGCTTACCAACAGTGTTTCAGACCGAACTCTAGGATCTCATCACATCGGGACCCCCACCTGGTCTCTGACCAGCGCGCTGGGCTATCGCGCAGGTTAGACAACTGCTCAGCCTTAGCTAAGAGACCCTCTTCTCACACTCTCTCATCCGGAATAGCTCATTTGGTAGAGCGCCGGACTCGTAATCTTGGTGATCCTGGGGTTGCGGGTTCGAACCTCCGCCGGGGCGTTTCGGTACAGGGGGATTTTTCCCTCGGAGTTAACATTGGTTCTAACTCCATTTCCCATACAGTCCTTCGAATGAGACTTTTAACCCAGGTTCCGTATGTGAACGCACGCATAATATCTTGCACACACGTAAATTCCCATCACCAACTTTCGGAAGAGTAGGCTAGTTTGGCCGTTGGTATGGAGACACATTACACATCAGCACCTGCTGAGAAAT
>CM031610.1:60746362-60756362 GCA_018398815.1 Conus ventricosus
TGTATAATAGCTGTGCAGAAGCAAATCATGAGAGAGAGAGAGAGAGAGGAGGAGAGAGAAGAGAGAGAGAGAGAGAGAGTGGGGGGGGGATGATATTTGTGGTGGGGAAGAGGGGGTAGGAGGGAAAGATGGGTAAGTAAGCTAGTAGGGCAAGCAGAGTAGAGGAAGTATGGGATGGGGGCTGAAGCGTCTGTTTTGGCGAAGTTTTTTGACATGTTTGCTGATATTTTTTCCGTGACGATTTTTGTTGACCAGAATGAACTGTTTAAGGTGGTGATTTCAGATGTGTGTCAACTGATATTGTACAACTGTTTTTATTGTTAATGCTTTTATTGATCACAAAATTAAAAGAAAAGTTTCCGCTTTTTTTTATATTTATAAGTAAACGAGTGCAATATTCGTGTGTATCATATAGGCGCCGCGAGTGTAAATTCAGTGACGTATATATCTACGTTATTTTGAAACGATGCTTTTGACTTTCTTTTTTTTTTAAGCACCTAATATCACATACTGGAGCTCCCGGTTGTGTGAATGGCCTGTGTTTATTCATTGACATTTGAAATTTTGCACCTTACCTTCGTTACTTCTAAAAACAAAAACAAAAACAAACAAAAATCACAAAAAATCCCAAAACGGAAACTAAGTAATCGACTCCAGAAGCGTTCGCAGACGAGGGACCTATACATCGGCTGGTACGTCCATCTTAGTTTCGTTTTTCTTACCTTCGTCGTCAGGTTTTTTTTGTTTTGTTTTGTTTGTTTCTTTCTTTCTTTTTTCGTTCTGCTTTTCTGACTCATTCTCCTGTCTTTGTTCTTAAGGGTTGTTGCCATTTTTTTTTCTTGTTGCACTTTGTCGCATACCGCCTATTTTTTCTTCTCTCCAATCTTCCGTAGAAGGTTCTAAATGTCAAAGTCCCTCATCTTAATACAGACATACACACGTCTGCAGCTGATGTACTGTCGGTGTTTTTTTGTTTTGTTTTTTTCCTGAAAGAGATCAAACCATGGAGTGGGAAGATACTTTATAGTGGGTAGTGGACGGATGGGATGGCAGCTTGAACTGACAAAGACAAAACTGCAGTCCTCTAAAATTTTCATAACAATGGAGGGGGGGGGGGGGGAGGGTTGAGGGTGCGGACACGCAAGCGAGGGGTTTAAGGGGGGTGGGGTGGGGGGGGGACTTTTAAGAAGGGGTGCTCTCTCGTATTCCAAGCGGATGTAAAAACGGGGTGAGGTGTGGATGGAGCTCGGATACATAACGACACGCCGTCCATTTTTTTTTTTACGGGGTGGGGGTGGGGGATGGGGGAGCTTCAATTGTTTGGGTAGGGTGCCTCCCTTACCCCTCTCCCCCTCCCCTTTTCCTGGTTCTCAGGCCGCTGTGAAGGGACAAATGACAAAACATATGACTAGATATCAGCAAAATGAAAGAAACCAAGAACAGCTTTTATTATGAAACTAAAAGTGCACACAATCAACAACAAAAAGTACCATTTTTTTAATATTAGCTTCTACATACATATATTTCACTGAACCAGATAGAACATTTCCATGAGCACTGCTGATTTTCAACGAAGCACACACACACACACACACACACACATGCGCGGGCGCGCACGCGCGCGCGCGTGTGTATGTGGGTCTGTGTCTGTCTTTGCATGTCTATGTGTGTGTGTGTGTGTATCTGTGTGTTTGTGTGAATAAGTAAAATAACCGGGATCTTCATTGATAATTTTTTGACCTTTGGTGTTGTTGTTTTGTCAACATCTGCAGATATTCGTTAAATCTTTAGATACATCAAAAGACAGGAATATCACATCCCCCCCTCCCCTCCCCTTTCTGGAAATTTTGCGATTCTAATTTTAGCTATACTATGAAAACTGAAAGTTCAAACAAGCAAAACAAGAAGTACCACTTTTTGTATTAGCTTCTACGTACATATATTTCACTCAGACAGAAGATTTCCATGAGCACAGCTAATTTTTTAACAAAAACACACACACACACACACACACACACACACACACACACACACACATCATATCCTTTTGACTGTACACACAGAGGACGCTAGTTATTTATTATGTGGTGTTACTCGGCTCTTTTACCCTTTTATGCTTTTTTTCTGCTATGTGTTTTAACACATCGGGTGAAAATTCATCTCCTTTTAAACCGGGAGTTAAAATGTGTCTCTCTGTAATTTGAGGGTGAAAAATAATCTTATGTTACTTATGGGTCTGAAAATTCTTTTAGACCAGAGTGTGAAAAGTGGTCTCTCTTTAAACTTGCGGGTGAAAATAACCTTACTTTTTTTAAAACTTCGCGTCGGTTTTATTTGCCTTAATATATCAACTCATTGGCGCCTCGTCGATCACCTGGCGGGCGACGGGTTGAGTACTTGGCACTGACGCGTCGCCCGCCTGGTGATGACGATTTACTCGAATTTTCACATGGAGCTCTGCGGTCTAAGGGAAACAATCTTGGTATCTACAGAAAGCTGAGGATTTCCTCTACTGGGTGGTACTCTCCCTTAGTGTATATCTCGCGTTTAATTCTACTTTTTCGCTCATATTATGGGATAACTGGAGATAACTCTGGCTGCCCGTGTTCATCATGTTGTCGGCACCGAAGCGCCAGCGAGTGGTGGCGAACAGAAACATCTTATTTCAAGAAGTGATTGAAAGAATAATGGAAGAAGGATCAAATGAAGAACTGGAACTGTTTTCCGAACTTGTCGAACTGTTTTCCGAACTTGCCAAATCAGACAGAGAGGATATGAGTGACGATGGTGAGTTGCACAAACCAAATGATGAAAGTTTTGCATTTTTTTCTTCAAATATGTGACAGCAGCACTCTGTTTGAAATATGGACCATGCACATAGCTGTGTGTGTGTGAAAGATACATTGTTTTTATGTGTGTGCTACACATTGTGTTTACTACAGTTATGATCATATTGATTTTTCATCCATATCTACGTGGAGAAAACGTTTTTGCTGTTTTACTACACTTTTCAAACCAGAGGTGAGTGAAGTGTGCACTGAGCACAGGACTGTAATATTATTTTTTCTAAAAGAACATGATTTGAAGTTTTCAAAAATTGTTGTATTCGGTTTGGTTCGGTCTGTATATTTCTTTTGGTAAAAAATACTCAAAATAGTGCGTCATAGCGTGTCGCGGTTGTGGCAGAAAGCTGCGTCTGCATTGAGTTAATGCATTAGATAAATATGATGTTATAAAGGAAAATTGTGTTTACAGGCCTTTAGCACTTATCGTTGTAGGAGTGGAAAGAGGGCGGGAGTTGGTTTGTTTGCACAGTTTTTGTTCCCCCACCGCAGTTGCCGTTGGCCGCACCATGAGAGGAGAGGGGCGGGGGATGGGTGTGTGTGTGGATGGTTAACCCAAGGATTTTGTGAGGGAGAGGCTGCATCACAGGTCGGAATTTAGATATTTTGATCAGTGAGTTATTGGGAGCTTGTACACAGTGGTTCTATCTTTGACTAAGTGATTGTATGGTTTACCTGAGTCAGTGCATATGGATCTTGCACAGCCTTAGAAGATTTGATTGCGGGTTCACTTAGATATTTCATATATTCGTTCCTCTTTACAATTTGTTTTCGGTGTATTTCACAACATCTAAGTTAAACATTTAATTGTGTTTGGATAAATGACCATATTCTCTGCTGCCCTTTCATACACATGTCTATATATCTATTGCCTTCTCACATGCAAGAGTAGATGGTTGCATGCACGTATGAATGAAGCATGCACATCTGCACACACTTACGTACGCAAGCTTCCCCTTGCGCATACAGATTATACAAATGCACACAGGAGTGTACATATGTATGCACAGGCGCACACACACACACGCACGCACGCACACACACACGTGCGCGCGCGCACGCACGCACACACACACACACACACACACACACACACACACACACACACACACACACACACACACACACACGCACGCACACACACACACGTGCGCGTGCACAATGTCACACTGCGCATAAATGCATGCCCGCACTCAGCCCAGTATTCACTCCGTGCACACGCAATCTCTCCAAACAACCAGAAGGCGCACTACAATAACTCTTCTTCTCCCCCTCCTCTCCGGGAATAATTTACTAAACAATAATCAATTTTCCATCATATTCAACTGGTTTGTTTTCTAAGGATTATTTTTCATTCCTTCTCTCCAGTGGAGGTACAATCATTCCATAGATCCACTAGCTGGGACCAAGTTTCATCTCATTATACATAATATTTCACAAATATATCTTTTACCGGTTTCTCCTCCTCACTGAAGAAACAATGCATATATTTTCAAAGAAGAATCAAAAAGATGGCTTAAAATACAGGAATTTCATCTGAATCGTGATCCAAGGGGAACAATTTACAATCTTTGTGGGTCAACATGACAGTTTCTTTAAAGTCTCTCACGACTCCGGCTGTTGTCAACCTCTTCGTACTTAGGTGCTGCAACAGCACTGTTGTCACACAACTGTCACAGTTGTCTGTACCACTACCGGTACTGCCACAGCACTGTTATCACACAACTGCCACAGTTGTCTGTACCACTACCGGTACTGCCACAGCACCGGGAAGGGCTGAAACACGAATGAAGTCCGTGTAAGTAATCTATTTCAAAATCTGAGTAATGATAAATTCTTTTCCCCTTTTCCCAACTCTCTTTTTTTTCTCTCCCCATCTGTCTATACCTCATCTGGTAATGGTGAATTGCAGATGGAACTCGTTCTTCGAACAACCTGTCCGGTCAGTGTCCCCAAGCCATCTCCTTCCTATTCCTTATTTTTCCCTCCTGTGCTCCTATTGAGTACACGTTCAGTGAGTACTCGTCTAACTCTACGCATTACCAGCCCTTGGATATTTAACCAATGGACAACGTTCTGAAAAAGAAGGCTTGGAAAAACTGTGGAAAGACCTGAAAGAAGAACACAGCGCCCTCAGCAAAGCGGAATCTGCGAGGAAGAGGAAGAGCAAAAAGAAGAAGACACAAGAGCGCTTCTTCAGAAACCCCTTCCAGTTTGCCAGAACACTGTTTGAGCAGCCAAAATCTGGGACCCTAAGTGTGGACAAAGGAGTTCTTGAGCAGCTTCTGAGGAAAACATACTCTGACCCACAGAGCAAAGCACCACTCGACATTCAAGGTCTGGTGTGGCCAACCAACCCTGAGGAACAGTTCAATGGCAAGCCTCCAACGTTGGCGGAAATCAAGAAGGTGGTCGACAAAGCCAGAGCCAAATCATCACCAGGGCCAAACAGAATACCTTACCAGCTTTACAAGAAATGTTCCAAGGTGCTGGAGTGGCTCCACAGGCTGCTGCGATCGGCTTGGAGAAACCAGAAAATCAGCGGCCAGTGGATGACGGCAGATGGTGTGTACATCCCCAAGGAGCAAAACTCAAGTGACATCAGTCAGTTCAGGCCAATATCACTACTGAACGTCGAAGGGAAAATCTTCTTCTCTGTCATGGCAGAAAAGGCTGACTAAGTATCTGATGGAAAACAAGTACTTGGATGTGTCTTTCCAGAAAGGTGGCATCCCAGGGCGTGGCTGGCTGTGTAGAACACGCCACAATGATCTGGGACGCAATCCAAAACGCAAAAACAGAAAAGAGAGACCTGGACGTAGTGTGGCTTGATCTGGCAAACGCATATGGATCTGTGCCCCATGAGATGATACAGTTGGCTCTTGAGATGTACCATGTGCCAAAGAACATCTGTGACATGCTCAAGAAGTACTTCAATGGCTTCTCAATGCGGTTCTCTACCAAGGAGTACACAACAGACTGGATCAACTTGGAGTGGGCATTGCAATGGGCTGTGCAATTTCCCCAATACTGTTCGTGCTGGCAATGGAACTCATCTTGAAAGCAGCAACAAACAACGCGAGACAAACAGACCTTGGCGATGGATGTAAGATGCCTCCTCTCAAGGCCTTCATGGATGACACCACAGTGATTTCATCCAGAGAAGACGAGACACGTCATGTGCTGGAGAGGCTGGACGACATAGTTGCCTCCTCCAGAATGAAGTTCAAGCCAAAGAAATTACGAAGTCTCTCATTGAGGAAAGGAAAAGTGGCGGAATCTGTGGTCTTCAGTGTTGCCAACCAGGCCATTCCAAAAGTCACAGAAGAACCAGTCAAGAGCCTTGGAAGATGGTATGATGATACGCTGAAAGACACACAAAGAGCAAAAGAAACCAAGCAGATGGCGGAAGAAGGCTTGGTGACCATTGACCAGTGTGGGCTCCCTGGCAAATACAAGGTCTGGTGTCTGCAGTTCATGTTGATACCAAAGCTCCTGTGGCCTCCGATGATATACGACATCTGCACCAGCATAGTGGAGGCAATGGAAGCCAAAATCAACAAGTTCACAAGGAAATGGCTTGGTGTCCCACCCTGTCTGACTGACATAGCGCTGTACTGTCGCCAAGCAAAGCTGAAACTACCACTGAAATCCATCCTGGAGGAATACAAAGCAGGGAAGATCAGACTTCAAAGCATGCTAGAGGACTCAGGAGACAAGGTGGTAGAAGCAATCAAGCCCCAGCTGAAGACAGGCAGAAAATGGAAAGTTCAAGAGGCGATGGATTCTGCAAAAGAAAGTCTCAAGATCAGAGAAATAACAGGACACACACAGACCAACAGACGAGGACTGGGGGTGACCAAAATGAATGGTGGTCAAAGGCCAAAGGAAAAGCCAAAAGAGACATGATGATTCAGGAGATGAGAAAAGAAGAAGACCAAAAAAAAAGACTCAAACAAGCAGTCCAGCAGAGCCAGCAAGGGCAATGGACAACGTGGGAGAATGCACTCCAAAGAAGTCTCACTTGGAATGACATTTGGCACATGGCCCCTCTCAGGATCAGCTTCATTCTCGGATCTGCATATGACCTTCTGCCCTCAAATGCAAACCTGGTGAAGTGGGGGAAAACAGACGATCCTGCATGCCCCCTCTGCCATGAAAAACAAACAGTGGAGCATGTCCTAAGCTCATGTAAAGTAGCCCTGGCTCAAGGAAGGTACACATGGAGGCACAACCAAGTGCTCAAAGAGATTGTACAAGTAGTCTGGGCTAGTACCAACACCACAAAAGGGAAAATCAGGACTCCAAAAGCACCCGCAACATTCTTCACGGCAGGAGGCAGCAAATCATGGCCAAGAACAACAGTGCCACTCGAAACATGCAGGCAGAGTCTGCTGGATGGGGCAGATGACTGCGAGTGCACTGCAGACCTTCCAGAATGGAAGAGTCACCCAGAGATCATCAGCAAGGGTGGCATGAGACCAGACATAGTAGTCCAACCAAGCAGCTGATCATGATCGAGCTCACGGTGCCATATGAGAACAGAATGGAGGCAGCTCAAATCCACAAGACTGAAAAGTATGCTGATCTGGCAAACAGCCTGAGGAGAGAAGGCTATCAGGTTAAAGTCCTCACTGCAGAAATTGGAGCTAGGGGGTTTGTAGGAACGTCTGCATACAGCCTCATGAAACAGCTCTCAGTTGCAGGGAAGGAAAAAACCAGAGCCCTGAAAGCAATGGCAGAAGCGGCAGAGAGGTGTTCAAGCTGGATCTGGTCAAGGAGGAACAAACGTGAACTTCATAAGGCTTAATTTCCCTACAAATATCAGGTGTCCCTGTGCCTCAGTGGTTAAAGCACGAGTCATTAAGTGGAACATGAGCATGTCCAGAGGGTCATGGGTTCGAATCCCAGCCATGGCTCGTCCCAAGATGGGAAAAAAAGGGGCAGCAGAGTCATGAACCGGGTGTGGCCCAACCCCCCTAGAGTGTCAGGAGATAAGGGCCGAAACACTTGCTTGAAGGGGGCTTCTCTTCTGAGGACTCTCTGCTGCCACGCTCTCCACGAGTTTCTCCAATGGACAACGTCCGTCCATTCAACCAATAATCGCCCTACGTCTATAGCCACCAGCGACACAAATCACACTGGTCAGGCTATACAAATTATCTTTTCTTTTACCTTTGCTCTTCCTTACTTAGGGAAATGCTTTATAACAAATAAGGGCGTGCGCGACGGAACGTCACATGTCGCCATGTGAGGCTACATCACATGACAATATATATATATATATATATATATATATATGTATATATATATACATACATACAATAGACTAGTATATTCCAAGGATAAGTAAACGAGCACCATTCCATCAACTTACAGAGCAGCTTGGTGTTGCAATGACTGCAAGAAATAATTATTGTTAGCCTCTTAAGACACAAGTGCTGAATTTCTTGCAGTCATTGTAACACCAAGCTGCTCTGTAAGTTGATGGAATGGTGCTCGTTTACTTATCCTTTGTTTGTGATTGATATAATCAGCTAATAAATTCCAAGGATAATTACCGAGCACCATTCCAGCAACTGACAGGGCAGCTTGGTGTTGCAATGACTGCAAGAAATATTCAATTATAAACAAAGCTTGCTCTTATGTTTTAGATTGAAGAAATAGGGGGAGATAAGCATTCATATCTGCAGTGGTAGATGATTCTGCCGTACTAACAGTATGTGATTGAGTGGGTGAATGGGGAAAAATGATATAAATGTTTCTCAAAATTAGCTTTTAGCAAGCTTATAGTCTCCAAGGGGGAGACCATCTCCAGTGTGGAGGAAACTCACTAACATATAACTCCTGGTCCTATACTGATATTTCGAAACCTGACTGTTTCTCCTCAGTGACCGCGGAAAGTGGTAATTTGACTCCTCTGCCTTTCCTGTTTTAAGAAGAATGTTATCATAGAAAAAGGCTGGTGTGCAATACCGTCGTATGTTTGTTGAGTTAAAAAAAACAACAACAACAACCAAAGGTGCCACCTAAGAAGCAAAAGAAAATCATGAAAGAGCAAAACACGCTACATTTTCTTGCAAAAAGTAGAAAATGTAAAAAGATAACCTCTTAAGACACAAGTGCTGAGGGCCAGTTCTTGGAATGAATCCGCAAGGGAATAAATTACAATCAACTAATAAATTCCAAGGATAAGTACCGAGCACCATTCTAGCAACTTACAGAGCAGCTTGGCGTTGCAATGACTGCAAGAAATATTCAGTTATAAACAAAGCTTGCTCTTACGTCTTAGATTGAAGAAATAGGGGGAGATAAGCATTCATATCTACAGTGGTAGATAATTCTGCCGAACAAACAGTATGTGATTGAGTGGGTGAATGGGGAAAAAATAATATAAATGCTTCTCAAAATGAGCCTTCATTATATATATATATATATATATATATATATATATATATATATATATATATATATATATATAGATCAGTATATTTAAAATGCCTAAAACAATTTTTTAAGTGCTCAACCCTTGGGGAGCAACATTAGTTAAAACAAGTTAAAACAAGTTAAAATTAAAGATTCCTCTTTTAACTTGTTTTAACTATATATATATATTTTATATATATATAAAATTGTTTTAGCTGCTCCCGCATGGTTGAGCACTTTTTCAAAAAAAAAAGCCGGAAAATATACTACCAGCTATATATATATATATAATATATATATATATATATATATATATATATATATATATATATATATATATTATATATATATTCATATTTCTTCTATTGATTGATCGATCGATCCAACCGACTGTCTGTATACCTATTTTTTTCCTTTCCGTCACCCCACCTCTCCCCACCCCACCCCTCACGCCATCCGCGCTCCCCCACCCATTCCTTTCCATCCTCCACCACCACCACCACCACCACCCCTGACCCACCCACACACACACCGCCTATCTCATAAGTGTTATAGACTCACGTAGAATTGCCTTAGGGAGGGGGAGGGGGGGGGCGAGCATTCGTGGCCCAGTGAAGGCACCCAATACACTTAGCTATTATCCTCGGAAATGGACTTTTTCCTTACCGGTCCTCCTGGTCAGTCTGGAATTTTGCATTCCCGGTCTTAGTGGAGCCGAGCGACGGAGATGG
>CM031610.1:60768862-60778862 GCA_018398815.1 Conus ventricosus
AGACGGGGCGATGCCTCTTTATAAAGTTTTTTTTTTCTGAAGTAGATAGTGCAAGTCCACTCTGAAACATGTGAGGCAGGGGAAGCAGATCTGACTGGAAAGACTAGCTCTGCTACACGCCTCAGTGACTGTAGAGTAGAGTTCCTGGTGCCAGTTAACACATCTGTGCGACTTGTTTCTTTTTCATAGATTTCAAAGGTCGTGTCCTCGTGGGTTTTTTTTTTCGGTGTCTAGTAGTAACGAACTTCATCCGTATTTCTTCTGAGTTATGGAAGTATTTAAATCGTTCTCATAGTCTGGAACAAAGGTATTCCGAAAAGAAGCGTGACTAGGACATAAAAAAGGGGAAAAATACCAAATTTCCGAACATGAATTTTTCAAGATTTACGAGATTAGCAGTCAGTTGGAACTACACACTTTAAGGTGTGGTCGTCATTGGCGTTCTCAGAAGAGGTAAAAGTATCTTCCCAAAACTGTTCTACGGTGCAACACATGTGATCCACTTGCGTGTTCACAATGGAGAAGCAACGCTACCTTCAGGTGGACGGGCATTACTGCTGCGGTTATTCCTTCTTCAGCAGCAGTACAACCATGACCGTTATCACCACCCCAACCCCCACCTGGATGGACCTCAATGTCTCCACCTCATCCTCCTTTCCCCTTCCCAACCACCAGCAGCGGCAGCAGGAGCAGCAAGCAGACCCCACTTCATGGCTCATGTGCAGCGACGAGGCCTCGAGTTCTTCACAGAACGAGTCGATCATCACCACCACAGGAGAGTCAACGTCGTCCTTCCACAACCTGACGTTGTACGACCTCAGCCAGAACGTGTCCTTGCAGTGGCAGAGCCGTGAGGAACTCCTGGAGGAGCACCTCGGGGCCCGTCACATCTCCACGGAGGCTGTGGTGCTCCTGACGGCTTTGTACACGCTCATCTTCCTGTCCGGTGTCCTTGGCAACGTCTGCACGTGCGTGGTGATCGCCAGGAACCGGTCCATGCACACGGCGACCAACTATTACCTCTTCTCCCTGGCCGTGTCGGACGTGCTGACCTTGCTGTTAGGTGAGTTCTGTGTGTGTGTGTGTGTGTGTGTGTGTGTGTGTGTGTGTGTGTGTGTGTGTGTGTGTGTGTGTGTGTGTGTGTGTCTGTCTGTCTGTCTGTCTGTCTGTCTGTGAGGGAGTATGTCATAATGTGTCGCTGGGAAAGAAGGGGGGGAGGGGTATGTCATATTGTGTCCCTGGAAAGAAGGTGGGGGTGGTGGTGAGGGGGTATGTCATAATTATAGCGTCGCTGGAAAAGAAATGTGTATGTGTGAGGGGGTATGTCATTTTGTGTCGCTGAGAAAGGAGGGGGGTTGGGGTTGAGGTGGGATGGGGAAGTGCGCCCACGACTGAAAGGCGATGTATTGCAAGATTTATTTTGTGCTGCTTCGCGTCGTTTGGTGATGTAAAGATGTATATCGGGAGGAGAGAAGGGGAGCGGAGGAACTCTGTGTGTGTGTGTGTGTGTGTGTGTGTGTGTGTGTGTGTGTGTGTGTGTGTGTGTGTGTGTGTGTGTGTGTGGTGTGTGTGTGTGTGTGTGTGTGTGTGTGTGTGTGTGTGTGTGTGTGTGTGTGTATGTGTGTGTGTGTGTGTGTGTGGTGTGTGTGAGAGAGAGAGAGAGAGAGAGAGAGAGAGAGAGAGAGAGAGAGAGAGAGAGAGAGAGAGAGAGAGGAGAGAATCATGTGCATGAACGTTGTGCTTGACAACAACTTTTTTGGGGGGTACGATATGCCTCTAATCGTCACCGCACCCCAACCTCTCACGAGGTAAAACAAAGAGTATCTCACTTTCTCTCCGTCGTCAACACCTGTCAGGCAAAATAGGAACGAGCTGGACAACTCTTTTCCTGTGTCAGGGTTTTTGTTTGTTCTTGTATCAAGGTGCATTTTCAATTATGGTTGATGTCTATCATTTTGGTGTCATGATTGACACGTATGCCATGGATCATCAAGACGAACGACGGAGTAGTGTAGCTTCATACTGACTTCTCTGTGAGTCTGTGCTTGTTGATGGTCTGTGGAGAGATGAATGACGGAGTAGTGTAGCTTCATACTGACTTCTCTGTGAGTCTGTGCTTGTTGATGGTCTGTGGAGAGCTGTTAATAATACACACTAGTGTAGCTTCATACTGACTTCTCTGTGAGTCTGTGCTTGTTGATGGTCTGTGGAGAGCTGTTAATAATACACACTAGTGTAGCTTCATACTGACTTCTCTGTGAGTCTGTGCTTGTTGATGGTCTGTGGAGAGCTGTTAATAATACACACTAGTGTAGCTTCACACTGACTTCTCTGTGAGTCTGTGCTTGTTGATGGTCTGTGGAGAGCTGTTAATAATACACACTAGTGTAGCTTCACACTGACTTCTCTGTGAGTCTGTGCTTGTTGATGGTCTGTGGAGAGCTGTTAATAATACACACTAGTGTAGCTTCACACTGACTTCTCTGTGAGTCTGTGCTTGTTGATGGTCTGTGGAGAGCTGTTAATAATACACACATTTTAGAGCAGGCCAAAAAACTAACGGACAGAAAAATTATGCAAGCAAACAAAAAGAGTAAACCTACTTTTTTTCTTTCAGTGAGTAACGCACATGCACACACATATATACAAGCGCGCGCGCGCGCACACACACACACACACACACACACACACACACACACACACACACACACACACACACACACACACACACACACACACGCACACACGCATACACACACACACACACACACACACACACACACACACACACACACACACACACACACACGCACGCATACGCGCATGCGCAAACACACACACACACACACATATAAACACTTGCGCGCCCAAATATGGACTCTCTCTCTCTCTCTCTCTCTCTCTCCTCTCTCTCTCTCTCTCTCTCTCTCTCTCTCTCTCTCTACTAAAGGGAGATGAAGGGGAAGGAGATGGAAATGGACTGACGTGTTTATTTGCTTCCTACGTTTTTGTTTTTTTCTTTTTTCGTTACTACAGAAAACTATGGTGTTTAGCTAATGCATTCATCCATCAATACATTACAATAGGGATTCGGAAGACATATTTGTTGATCACTGTGTGATGGGGAAGATGTGTTTACTTATTAATGCAGGATTGGAAGGGTGTATCAATTCATGGCTAGGGGTCTGGAAAATTGTATTAATTCATACAGGGGATATGGAAAGATGTATTCGTTCATCACTGGGGATTGGAAAGATGTATTCATTCATCACTGGGGACTGGAACAATCTATTCATTAATCACTGGGGAACTGGAGAGATGTACTCATTAATGACTGAGAGAGAGACTGGAAAGAAGTTTTCATTCACCACTGCGGGGACTCGGAAGTTTTGTTCATTTATCTCTGTGTGGATTGATACGATTCTATTTGTCACTGTCGCGACTTTTAAGGTGTATTCATTTATCCTCACGGGGACTGAGATTCATTTATCCTCACGGGGACTGAGAAAAAGCGTTCATTCATTACTATGGAGACTAGCAAGATTAATGTCTTCATCACAGCGGAGACTGGTAAGGTGTATTTATTCAAGACTGTAGGGAACGGAAAGCTGTGCACATTTATCACTGTGGAGGCTGGATTGACGTACTCAAACATCACGGTTAAGACTGGGAAAGTCTATTCCTTGATCACTGTGGAGGCTGGATTGACGTACTCAAACATCACGGTTAAGACTGGGAAAGTCTATTCCTTGATCACTGTGGAGGCTGGATTGACGTACTCAAACATCACGGTTAAGACTGGGAAAGTCTATTCCTTGATCACTGTGGAGGCTGGATTGACGTACTCAAACATCACGGTTAAGACTGGGAAAGTCTATTCCTTGATCACTGTGGAGGCTGGATTGACGTACTCAAACATCACGGTTAAGACTGGGAAAGTCTATTCCTTGATCACTGTGGAGGCTGGATTGACGTACTCAAACATCACGGTTAAGACTGGGAAAGTCTATTCCTTGATCACTGTGGAGGCTGGATTGACGTACTCAAACATCACGGTTAAGACTGGGAAAGTCTATTCCTTGATCACCGTGGAGGCTGGATTGACGTACTCAAACATCACGGTTAAGACTGGGAAAGTCTATTCCTTGATCACTGTGGAGGCTGGATTGACGTACTCAAACATCACGGTTAAGACTGGGAAAGTCTATTCCTTGATCACTGTGGAGGCTGGATTGACGTACTCAAACATCACGGTTAAGACTGGGAAAGTCTATTCCTTGATCACTGTGGAGGCTGGATTGACGTACTCAAACATCACGGTTAAGACTGGGAAAGTCTATTCCTTGATCACTGTGGAGGCTGGATTGACGTACTCAAACATCACGGTTAAGACTGGGAAAGTCTATTCCTTGATCACTGTGGGGAGTGGAAAGACATCTTCATTTATCATTTGGGGACCGGAAAGGTGAATGAACGGCTCTATGTCCCAAGACTGGAAAGACGTATTCAATCAAAACTGTCAGGGAACTGGGAAGGTATTTTAAGTCATCAGTATACCCTTAACTGACGGAAACTTCATCATTTCCAGGCCGCTCAGACGTGCTGGGGAAACGAAGCAATGCCAGACATTCAGTTCCAGCGTTCATAACTGGCGGGTTCGTCGTTTTCCCCAGCTTGCGTCCCCTAGCTCTGCCCTGAAACGGTGCCAGACTTTTGAGAACCTGTTGTGCACTGAGGTGGAACAGCTATTAGACAGGACTGGAACTGACCGTGACTCTGAACGTCCAGACCGAGGAAATGGGGTCAATTCCAACTGTTTGCTGGAAAAGGGGGAACTGGTTGGTGAGAGAGGGAGATAGTAGTGCAAGATAGGGCATACAGAGAGAGAGAGAGAGAGAGAGAGAGAGAGAGAGAGAGAGAGAGAGAGAGAGAGAGAGAGAGAGAGAGAATCTAATCAATTTTTTTAGGCCATTGCCCCTAATGAAGGGGTTGCAGGTTAATTACCATCGTCTCAGCACCCATGCAACTGCTCTCAAACATAAACATCTTTTATTCAAAATAGTATTTTATGATAGAAGAGAATGATCGCAACTCGCAACTTGAATGCTTTAAATAAATAAATAGAAACTTTTTTTTAACAGTTTGCTTATGTTTATATGCCAAAAGAGTGCTAATCTAAACTGACCTAGCTGGGGATTTATTAAATTCGAATGGTATATACTGAGCTCTTAACTTGTGCAAGACAGGGCAAGACAACACAAAATGCACTTCATTTTCTGTATCCTTTCTGCAACGTGGGCATTTCAGATCGGCATCGCTGTGAGATTGATGCCAGTGATAATGCTCGGCAATTAAAAAAAATGCCAAGCCTGAATCTAGTCATTATAATTATACTTTAAATGTCTGTCCATATTTAACAGCAAATAGATTTTAACGTCAGGAACGATACAACAGGACTTGTAAAACATAAATCTTTCGCAGCTATGCACATGAAAATTCCATTCCTGCCACCTGCATGAAACCAATTTTTCTTTAACGACTGATAAAATCGTCAGTCGCACAAACGCCTTGATTCAACCAGACATAACCAAATTCATACGTATACAATATACCACAAACATTTGAGACCCAGTTTCTTTTGTCACGTTCATTAAAACAAACAACATACGGTAGGCCTTATATGGTCATCTATTGTCATGCATTTTTGTTAATTCTAACCAAACCTTAACGCATTTTACGGTCGAATTTATGTAAATTTAGTGCCTGTTTGTTTCTCTATATACAAGGTCATTGGGTGTGCGCAATTCAACTCCCAAGAATTTTTTTTGCCCAAATAAGTGGACCTTTTCGCTTTGCAATGCTGCATTATCCAACCCCCATAACTCGGCATCATACTGTACAATTGGATGAATCTGTGAGTCTAAAGTTTCGGAAACGTGTGCATAGAATTGAATTATTTTTAACTTAAATAGTCTTTGCAAAATACATGGTAATGCATTTTTGGCTCTACTTGAAAGGTTATTGCAAGCTGCTACAAAACTGAGTTTGGTAGGAAAAATAGATTCCTAGGTACTTATATGCATTAACAATAAGCATTTCTATACCGTTGTAAGTCCATTTTTCGTTTCCAGATAAATACCCCCCTTTCCTAAACACAACGATGTTGCTTTTTATCCATGTTCTCTTTCAAATGCAAATCTGACGCTGCACGATACAAACTATTTATCTGCGTTTGTAGACCAAGGACTGTTTCTGCCAATAACGCCACATCATCAGCCAGTAGTAATGTAAAGAGCTCAAGGTATCATGCGTAAATGTAGCACCATGTCTTCCTCCCCTTATTACTTCCAATGCTAATTCGTCGATAAATAAAGAAAACAATACAGGACTGCATACATCACCTTGTTTCACCCCACGAGTACATTAAATGTAATCAGACAATTTAGCACCACATCTGACCCTAGCCTTTACATTGATATACATGCTACGAACACATTGATACAATTTGCCTTTGATTCCATTTTTCAGATGGGTAGGCCACAAACACGTTTCTTTCTATTGAATCAAAAGCCTTTTCATAATCAACGAAGGCAACATGTAACTTACGATTTAAAGAAAACTGTTTTTGTATCAGCGCTAACAAAGTAAACATAATTATGGTCAACCGTAGAGTATCCTCTTTTGA
Organism: Conus ventricosus; assembly: GCA_018398815.1. Taxonomy (NCBI): domain Eukaryota; kingdom Metazoa; phylum Mollusca; class Gastropoda; order Neogastropoda; family Conidae; genus Conus; species Conus ventricosus. Next base: position 60,775,548 of record CM031610.1, read on the forward strand.
ATCCTGCTTGGTGTTCACCTGTCAAATTATATTCTTCTTCTTCTTCTTCTTCTTCTTCTTCTTCTGAGAGAGGAGAGAGAGAGAGAGAGAGAGAGAGAGAGAGAGAGAGGAGAGAGAGAGAGAGAGAGAGAGACAGACAGACAGACAGACAGACAGACAGATATACAGACAGACAGACAGACAGACAGATAGACAGACAGGCAGGGAGAGAGGACAGATTGTTAGACACAAATGAGAGAGAGAGAGAGAGAGAGAGAGAGAGAGAGAGAGAGAGCGCGCGCGCGCGCGCGTGTGTGTGTGTGTGTGTGTGTGTGTGTGTGTGTTGTGTGTGTGTGTGTGTGTGTGTGTGTGTAAAGCAGTATGTAACAAAACTTCACAACTCTGGAGATCTGTTAGGGATACCAATAAATTACAAAGAAAAATTGAAAGTGGGGTATTGATCAATCCGGCGCAAACTATGCCCACTCAAGTTTATTCATAGGCTCTGGGACTTACCAAAATGGTACGTCGTTCACGTCCATGGAGTTGTTCAGAGTGCAGATTGTCGCAGAGAGAACTGCGGGTTTTGGGAGCATAGGGTTAGAAGCTACCTGAAAAACAACAACAACAACAACAAATGTTGGGCTAAAGAAATGTTGAGCTACTTCACCTTCCCAGATTCGAAGCTCGCGTGGTTCTGTGGTCTGTCTGGTAAACAGTGCAGCAGGGAATTGTTTATTGTACCCTCACAACTGGGATATAGCACTGCGGGCAAGGAGGGGGTGACGTGAGGTGGTGGGGGTGGTGAGTGAGGTGGTGTTTCAGGTGTAGATATAGTAACGATGTACTGGGCTGGTAAACTCATCCCATACTGTGTTGTCTTGGCCTGGCTATTGTAGAAGCCTGTCAGCAAGCTCACTGAGATTCCTTCCTGAAAATACCAGAACAGGCTTCCTGGTTGTTTTGGACGGCATTCAGACACCATCACATGACACCTCTGCTATACTCAAACTTCCTATTCAATACAGAATCAAGAAAATTACTGGCATCATCCACTGTCGTCTGGCTCGGGACCAAAATATCTTTCAGACATCCTCCATCTACATCCTGTCAGCTCCTGATTTTCATCTTCTTCGTATTTCTTCTGTCGGAACAAAATCTTTCGCTTGGAGAGCGCTCCTTTTTGAGGAGGCAACAGTCTGGAACCAATTTCCTCTGAACGTTGAACACTCTTCTTCTGCAATTAGGTTCAAACCATCTACAGGAAGCTGTCTTTTCAAACTGATGTAGGAGTTCCTTTACCCATTTTTTTCATGCGATGTTGTCTTGATCTTGATGTGTGTGTGTGTGTGTGTGTGTGTGTGTGTGTGTGTGTGTGTGTGTGTGTGTGTGTGTGTGTGTGTGTGTGTGCGTGTGTGTGTGTGTAAGAGAGAGAGAGAGAGAGAGAGAGAGAGAGAGAGAGAGAGAGAGAGAGAGAGGGGGAGAGAGAGAGAGAGAGAGAGAGAGAGAGAGAGAGAGAGAGAGAGAGAGAGAGAGACAGACAGACAGACAGACAGACAGGAAAATTGACAGAAAAAAAGAGAGATAGAGCGTGCGCGCGCGCGTGTGTGTATGTGTCTGTGCGTGCATGCGTGCGTGTGTGTCTGTGTGCGTGCGCGTGCTTTGATAAAAGAGTGTTCAGTTCAATGGACTGGCTAAAAAAAAGGTGAGACAGCCTATACTATGTTTAGACAGTGAGTTATTCAATGTGTAATGGAACATTGTTGTTTGGGGTGTGTGTGTGTGTGTGTGTGTGTGTGTGTGTGTGTGTGTGTGTGTGTGTGTGTGTGTGTGTGTGTGTGCGCGCGCGCGCGCGCGTGCGGGGGCATTGTTTTTCTAGTCGTTGTTGAAACAATGTTTATGGTAGGACATATCTGCGTGCAAGTTCATTCGTTGGCAGGCATGATTTTGTTAACTACCCAAAGCGCTATATTGATTTTCACTTCTTCTTCTCCTCCTCCTCCTCCTCCTCCTCCTCCTCCTCTTCTTCTTCTTCTTCGTTGTATTAGTAGTAGGAGCAGCAGCAGCAGTAGTAGTAGTAATAGTATTAAAGGCAATAGTAGTAGTAGTAGTAGTGTTATTGTGGTTACTGTTGTTGTTATAGAGGATAATTACTGCTATGATTCTAAAATGAAAACAAAAATTGTCCATAAAGAATTTGGGAAAAAAAAGTTATTGCCTAAGCACAGAGAATCTATGAATTTGGATTAAATTGAAATAACTAGTAAGCTCAGAGAATCTATGAATTTGGATTAAATTGAAATAACTAGTACATATGGGCAACAAACGTTTTTGTCTGTGTTTGCAGTCAGTTAGAGATATGAATGGACAGACGATCCAAACACCAAGTAATTTTTTGTTGTTTTTTCACATCTAGTTGCTCCCCCTTTTCGCCCATATCGTTTCTCTAGAAGACTGGACAACAGGATAATACATAGCTTTAGATGTCACTGCTAGCTCTGTGTCTGTGTTTCATTCGTATGTAGTAAGCTTTTTGGGGTCCACTTTCTTTGGATGAGGAATTAATCAGTCATAAAAGGGTGGCAGTGCTTCAAAGTGTGTCTGTGGAAAAGGCCATAAGTTCATAGAAATGGTTCGATTAGCGTGAACCTTTGATTGATCCTTCGAAGTGTTGGGGAGGGGGGATGGATGGGGTAGGTGGAGGGGATGGGAATTGACTTTCAACCACGGATAGTATCGGGTAGAAGAGGCGCTAAAAGTGGTTTGTGAGTCTGGTTCGATGAGTCAATGAGCTTGGGTGAATTGCTTCAATTAAGCTGGTCCGTCGGACAAACTCTTTCAGTCTGGAACTGTGTCTGAGAGAAGGAAAGTCACGTCGTAGGGGGTCCGATGGGATCTTGCGTGTAGTGAAGACTGGGGCTTCTGTCTGTCTGTTGGTCAGGCGAGGCTTCTTCCTTCCTTCCTTCCTTTCTTCCTTCCTTCCTTCCGTCCTTCCTTCCTTCTTTCCTTCCCTGTCTTTTTTCTTTCGTTCTTTCTTCCTTTTCTTCGTTTCACCTTCTATTCATGTTTCTGCCTGCATTTCTTTCTGCAACAATAATACCAACATCGCTAACAACAACAGTTACTGCTGCTGCTGCTGCTGCTACTCCTCCTCCTCCTCTTCCTCTTCTTCATTCTCCTCCTACTACTAATACTACTGCTGCTGATGCTGCTGCTACTACTACTTCTACTTCTACTACTACTTTTTCTGCTCCTGATGTTGCTGCTGCTTCTGCTACTGCTACTTTTGTTGCTATTGCTGCTGGTGCTACTATACGACTGCTTCTACCGCTACTA
>CM031610.1:60798862-60808862 GCA_018398815.1 Conus ventricosus
ATTTCTTGTTTCTTTTGTCACTATGTTTATGATAAACCATTTCTTGTTTCTTTTGTCACTATGTTTATGATAAACCATTTCTTGTTTCTTTTGTCACTATGTTTATGATACACCATTTCTTGTTTCTTTTGTCACTATGTTTATGATAAACCATTTCTTGTTTCTTTTGTCACTATGTTTATGATAAACCATTTCTTGTTTCTTTTGTCACTATGTTTATGATAAACCATTTTTTCTTTCTTTTGTCACTATGTTTATGATAAACCATTTTTTGTTTCTTTTGTCACTATGTTTATGATAAACCATTTTTTGTTTCTTTTGCCACTATGTTTATGATAAACCATTTCGTGTTTCTTTTGTCACTATGTTTATGATAAACCATTTTTTGTTTCTTTTGTCACTATGTTTATGATACACCATTTCGTGTTTCTTTTGTCACTATGTTTATGATAAACCATTTCTTGCTTCTTTTGTCACTATGTTTATGATACAAAACAAAAACAAAGAAAGAAACAAACGAACACAAAAAAGGGACACAACTTTCACCCTGAATAAAACAAATGATCAATGGCGTCAGATGTCGAATCCTCGGGATGAGATCATACGGCGTGTCAGTTTACGTTATTTACTAGAAAAAATATCCCATTTCACTGCTAGTCTGTGGCGGCCATCTTGAATTTATGCTGATTACGATGGGCTCCCCAAAATCATCGAACTGGCAACCAAGCGATATTACGGCGATGAACCCAAATGTGTAACAGTATCAAAAACCATGAAAAACAACACGTTTCTCATAGCAACAAGGTCTGAAATCTGCCATATCGATGAAACCATTCGAGCCCCGCTTGGCACCCTACCCCCCCCCCCCCCGCCTCCCCCCCCCCCCCCCCCCCCACACACACACACAGCTGTACCACCGCCATCTCCCAAGACAGAATAATCCCCTTTTACTACGACAATGAATGATGCTCCACCTGTCCAGGGCTTCACCCGTCAAAGCCTACACCCATTCCCATTCTGCTCCCCCCCCTCAATGACACGTCGTTGACCTCCATCACTGTTCTGGACCTCCGCCGGGACTTTTGGGGAGACGGCGGCGCCATCACTTCATGGGCCGCGCTGAAATAAAATGGTCTGGGGCATTTTGTGGAAGGATTTCCTGATAACTCAATACCCAAAGTGGACAAAGATGACAGCCTGTCTGCCTCCTGGTCGTCGTAGAGACGGTATGAATACAGAGAGAGTGTGACAGAAGGGAGGAGCGGGCAATGGGAAGAGGGGGAGAAGAAGAAGAAGAGAAGAAGAAGAAGAGAAGAAGGAAGAAGAAGAAGAAGAAGAAGAAGAGAAAAGGGAGAAGAAGGAGGAGGATGAGAAGGGAAGAAGAGGAATGAAGAAGAAGAAAAAAAGAGAAGGAGGTAGAGGAGGAGAAGGAGTAGGAGGAGGAGCAGCAGCAGCAGGAAGTGAAAAAAGGAGAGAGAAAAAAGCTGAGAAGAAGAAGAAAAAGCTACAGAAAAAAGACGCAGAAGTCGGAAAAAAGAGAGAAAAGGAAAGATGGTGACTTTCGTGTAATATGAGAGAGAGAGAGAGAGAGAGGAGAGGGGAGAGAGAGAGAGAGAGAGAAGAGAGAGAGAGAGAGAGAGAGAGGAGTGGCGGGGGGGGGGGGGTTGAGGAGGATGAGGATAAAAAACTACAGAAAAAGACGCAGAAGTAGGTTAAAAGATTAAAAGAAAGAAAAGGGAAGATGGTGGCTTTGGTGTAAAAAGAGAGAGAGAGAGAGAGAGAGAGAGAGAGAGAGAGAGAGAGAAGAGAAGAGGAGAGGGATGAGAGAGAGAGAGAGAGAGAGAGGAGAGAGAGAGAGAGAGAGAGAAAAAGAAGAAGAAGAAGAAGAAAAAGAAGAAGAGAAGAAGAAGAAGAAGAAGAAGTAGTAGTAGGAGGAGGAGGAGGAGAAGAAATGAAAAGAAAAAAAAACAACAAAAACAAGAAGCAGAACAAGAAGAAGCAGAAGAGCAAGAAAAAGTAAACGCGTTTGACTTTTCCAAACAGAAGAAACCCTACAATTTATCGCCCAGAGCACATATTGTATTCGACACTTCCTCTGTCCTGAGGTGAACGAAACAGATCACTGTCTGAAGGAATCTCACGACACCTGCCCGTAAAACTAGCCGTAACGCCAGCTGCCATTCTTATTTCCCGCTGCTTCCATACCCCGCAGTGACTTGTGTTAACTACTCGTAGTGTTGATGGCAAAGTAATGTATAAGACAACTTTTGCCTACCGTTGTAAAACAGGTACATGCCCGTCACTCCAAACTAATGCTACTAGCAGCGCAAGTTCTTCGAGCACAAAAAGTAGAGAAGAGGCATAGAGCAAGCATAGAAACTAAATTTTAAAATGAGTATCTTCTAAGCTTGCCATAACATTTGAGCGGACTCGCTCACTCACCAACAATTAAAACAATGAACAACGACCTTTCTTCTTCTTCTTTGTCTTCTTGTTCTTATTGTTTTTGTACATTTCTTCTTGTTGTACTCCTTCTAGTTCTCCTTGTTCTTTTTTCTGGCTCTTCTTTTTGTTCTCCTTGTTCCTGTTCTTTTTGTTCTTGTCCTTATTCTTTGGGTTCTTGTTCTCGTTCTTCTTCATACTCCTCTTCTCTCCTTCTGTCAGATACTCCCTATATTAATTCTGTTTGCGCGACGGCCTGTGAGGCAGACGAGCCGACATCTTTGTCCACATTGTATTTCATTATCAGGAGATCCTTCCAGGGGATGTCCCAGACCATTTCATTTCAGCGCGGCCCATGAAGTGATGGCACCGCCGTCTCCAAGAGTCCCGAGGGACGTCCAGCACAGTGATAAAGGTCATGACGTGTCACTGAGGGGCTGGACCAGCATGGGAATGGGGATAGGGTACTGATGGGTAGATCCCAGGACAAGGGAAGAACCATTCTTTGACACAGAAAGGGAGAAAAGGGAGATAATCGTGTCTTGGGAGCTGGTCGCGGTACAGTGTTAACAGTCTTGTGAGATGGGCTGAGTGTGGGGTGACATGGTGGATGATGAAGATGGATTGGATTAAAAATAGGTGAAGTGGTGTGTGTGTGTGTGTGTGTGTGTGTGTGTGTGTGTGTGTGTGTGTGTGTGTGTGTGTGTGTGTGTGAGAGAGAGAGAGAGAGAGAGAGAGAGAGAGAGAGAGAGAGAGAGGAGAGAGAGAGAGAGGTCATGCACATAGGCTGTCACACAACACACACACACACACACACACACACACACACACACACACACACACACACATACACACACACACACACACACACACACACACACACACACACACACACACACACACGCGCGCGCGCGCACACACGAACACTCACACACGCACACACACACACACACACACACACACACACACGCACACACACACACACACACACACACACACACACACACACACACACACACACACACACATTCACGACATCTCATTCACTCCTGCAATCCCTACCCAAGCCCGGACACTGTTCTCCTCTAACCCATGACATTGTAAAACTACTCTCAATACAATCCCAACGGCATCACTCGCCTTTATTTCTGTGCACGTCGACGGCTCTTCACCAGTATATGGCCCATCCCAAGGAAATCTAATGGCTGTTCCTGTGCAGGACCCTATCCTTGGCGAGATCCATCATAACCTACGGACTATTTGGTGATGTCTGTAGGGCGTTTGTGGGCCGGCTGCACCATGATTTTATGGGCCGCACCAAATGCGTTAGTGTGGATAATGCGCCCAAAGGATTTTCTGTAGGCCCAGTGCAATATACACAAAGATCACAGTCAGTCTGATATTGCCTAGTGTTATGTACACGATGAGGAACGTGAATCATGCAATGGCGTGCGCGTGTGCGCGTTTGTGTGTGTATGTGTGTGTGTGTGTGTGTGTGTGTGTGTGTGTGTGTGTGTGTGTGTGCGTGCGTGCGTGCGTGCGTGCGTGTGTGTGTGTGTGTGTGTGTGTGTGTGTGTGTGTGTGTGTGTGTGTGTGTGTGAGCGCACGCGCGTGCGCACTCCATTCGTTCCAATCTCCATGTCAAGCATCCTCCGAGGACGTACTTGTGTACACTCATAGTGAAGAGAAATCCAACGATAGGATAAACAAGACCGAAGCCTCCCTTTACTACACTGCAAAGGCAGTCAAACTTGTGGAGTGTGCGACTGTTCATTGACACTGGAAATAGATATCCAGGGATAGCACTGAATGTGAAAAGAGAGATAACAATGCAAGGAAAACAAGCTCCTGATGTTATTCCCAAACACATCTGACTAGACCATCAAAGAAAAAAATCAGCTAATGTGGTGCAGTGAGGAATTGGAAGAAACAGTAGAAAATTCACTTGAATATCTTTAACTCTGCAAGGAAATTAATGTTGTGAAGATCATCACATTTGGAAAGTTGAATTTCTTCTACAGTAACACGTATTTCACAGAAAAAGGTTTTGAAAACCAAGCCAAGTATTAGGAAGAAATTGTAGGAAGAGCTTGACAGAAGAAGGTCTTCAGACAAACACCCCCCCCCCCCCCCCCCTCCCAAGACAAGTATTTCGGCCCTGAACTCCTTCAACTCTTAAGGGGCCGGGTCGCAGCCAAGGGCCGTACTTACATGTCGTCGGTAACGGGGAAGTGACCTACTACCTCGTTGTAAGCTCGAAGGTCCGTTACTTGCAGATCCATATGTCGAGAGTAACCTTTAACCTCGTGGTTTGCAGTGGGTGAGGGGTGGGTAATGTACAACGAGGATAGGGCATGAGTCGCCCTGGGTTAGATCAAAACAAAGCCATTGGACACGTTCAATGATCACGAACTTCACGCAAAGTTAAGATTTCGTCGTCACAACATCTTCCAGCTGACAGACACTCTCCGAGAAGACACTGAATTTGATTTGCACAGACTGAGACACGGAACTCGGCCCCCTGCTCTACAAGTGTGTCTGTAGTTCCCAAGTTCGTCTGCTACTATAGTTGGCTTAGCTCTTTGTGTGTGTGTGTGTGTGTGTGTGTGTGTGTGTGTGTGTGTGTGTGTGTGTGTGTGTGTGTGTTTGTTTGGGTAGGCTAAATCTGTCTTCGTGCCTCTGTGTGTCACTGTTACTTTGTGTCAGTGTGTGTATGTGTGTGTGCATGTGAGTGTGATTTCATCATGTGTGTGTGTGCGTGAGTGTGATTTCATCATGTTAATTTTTAATAGTTTCATCAAATTTGATTTAGTTAAGCTGTTTTTTCAGTCTGTGTGTGTGTGTGTGTCTGTATCAGCGTGTTTGTGGGCATGCGCAGAAGGTTGGGGGTTATTCAAGACATGCGCAGAAGGAGGGAATCCCTCTTTTTATCTGACCTTCACCCTTTACTTTCTAGATACTTCGTAGGTAGAAACCGAGACAAAACCCAGATGATATAGGTACGGAAGTAGATGCGCTGAACCCACAGGGTTTGTACCCAGGAGTTAATCTCGTAGAAGTAAGTTTACCGACGACATATAAGTACGGCCCCACTCCGAGATGCCTTTCTACTGCCAACGTTTTTCTTTTACAATAACACGAATTTCAAAGAAATGGCTTTTGAAAACAAAGCCAAGTACTATGTCGCTTACTAAATGCCTGTCTTCCCTCACATCTGTGTTAAACAGTGACGCCCAACATGTCAGAATGGTTGGCAGCAACGGTTTCCGTCTCCACAGTTCCAAAGCAACTAGTGCACAGCTCGAAGATGACAGTTTTGATGGATATACATTGGACTACGAAGGAACATTAAGGAACGTCATCAGAGCCAATTGGTCCTGTTCACCATTTGCATAACTGAAAGAACTGTGAGTTTGCATGATTTTGAGGCCGTGATATAATAAAGCGTTTGCATGAATTTGACTAGACTATATTATGATGAAACAACGAATCTGAAAACAAACGTTTAAGCCCTGCGCCATCAGATGAACTAAGCAAACATTGAAATAACGAACCTCGACCTATTTGTCTTCTTTAGGCTGGATGACGAAACAAACAAACAAACAAACACACAATGGAAGTAGACATGTAGTAGAGAAAAACGTGCGGGTGAACAAGGTTCTTTGCTGCTATAAAAATAATACCAGCGCATCAAGGGAAACACCATAATGATTATTATCATTGGAGATACTTTAACTACCAAAGGGAAACTGCACGACTGCCGAAGATGGAGTTCACTGAGGTGTTCTCTTCTGGCAGACGAAAGTCGACTTGGGGAGGCATTAGCGAATGGTTTGGTTAAAAAAAAAGACGCATCTCAACGATTCCCAATGCTGTCAGTGAAGGATTTAATCTTTATATTTTAGCGCTGTCATCTTCCTGCTTCCCCATCCCTCCTCCAAACCTCTCCCCTTCAGTTTTTTTTTATAATAACCCCCACATGTGTTTCCGTCCTGCATGTTTACTTTCGCTGTTTCTTTCTTTCTTTGTTTTGTTTTGTTGTCCTGCCAGAAGTCGACCAGTAGGTCGAAACCCGTTATTTCTTTTGTTCACCTGCCGGCTCAGTCCTTCGAAATTTGTTTTTGTGTTTTAAATAAAGCCTGCAGTCATTATATATTGAAACACTCTTTCGGAATCGCACGTCCAGTCTCTGATGATGAAGTTGCTCAGATCATGTAAACTGATCCAACGTTTAACAGTCTCTGATGATGAAGTTGTTCAGATCATGTAAACTGATCCAACGTTTAACAGTCTCTGATGATGAAGTTGTTCAGATCATGTAAACTGATCCAACGTTTAACAGTCTCTGATGATGAAGTTGTTCAGATCATGGAAACTGATCCAACGTTTAACAGTCTCTGATGATGAAGTTGTTCAGATCATGTAAACTGATCCAACGTTTAACAGTCTCTGATGATGAAGTTGTTCAGATCATGTAAACTGATCCAACGTTTAACAGTCTCTGATGATGAAGTTGTTCAGATCATGTAAACTGATCCAACGTTTAACAGCAAAATGGAATTTCTGAGCCGCCCAACGAAAGAAGAAACGAATTACAAAACAGGTACTACACGTTTCGACCTATTGGGTAATCTTTAGGCAGGACAACCATTTCCTTTTTTTCCCCACTGCTGTGAATGTTGTTTGTTGTGCCTGAAGAAGACCCAACTAGATCATAACGCGTGCTGTCTCTTTTCTGAATTATTTGTTCCTTCGTTTGGCGGGAAACTCCTTGTTTCCCTTTACGTTTCAATTTCCGCCTGCAGTCATTCCACTTTCAAACTATGACCCCAAACAGTTGAGTAGCGCTATGAGGAGGATGAAGATGGACACAAAGACCTACACCGTTTCAAGATCTTCAGCAGCAAAGCCAGCTGAGTGTTGAAGGGGATTCCAGTAGCAGCCATGGCATGCTCCATTGACTCTCCTACCAGCACGAGCGTTAATGGTCACCTGGCAAGACTCATGCTACCAAACCATTTGAATTCAGTTTTACTGATTCATCACAAACGGACAACTTGAGACTACCTGAGACGCATGCTGTAAAACCATACCTACTACCCCCAAACATGTCGTAAAGTATCGCTGTGTGCAGTTTGCACACAGTTTCACACGCTCTGGATGAAAAGCCCTTACGCTCAAAGGCATGACGAATGAGTTGATTTCATCAGCAACGACTTGCAGAAATACAGTGTGGATAATTTGGTGGAATCATTTCAAAATGCGCTCGTTTTGATAAGCGGTATCGAATATGTTCAGCGACGGAAACCTGACTTGTATGTGTGATCATTAACAATCTGTGGTATCTGGAAAGGTTTCTTGCAACAGTGTTATGAGCCCATTCCCCCAAATACACGATTATTTTCCTATCACTGAACAACGCTGGATTCTATACAAAGGTTATTGTGATTGTCTTAAGCTATGTAGGTACAAAACATAAGAACGTAGTACCAGGTCTTCGACCATTGGGATACTCATCAGTGAATATGTAAACACATAGCAAAATATTGGCATATTTCTATCATGACTGACTCCAAAAGAACATGGGCAAGAAGACGTTATCTGTTGAACAGATTAGCACTGTCATTGCGACACCAAAACTGTTGAGATAATGCCAGAGAGAGAGAGAGAGAGAGAGAGAGAGAGAGAGAGGAGAGAGAGAGAGAGAGAGAGAGAGAGAGAGAGAGAGAGGAGAGAGAGAGAGAGAGAGAGAGAGAGAGAGAGAACGAACGAACGAACGAAATGTTGTTTAATGAGGGAAAGGAATAAGCACAAGTCCGGCTTTTTTTCATCCAGTCCTCAAACAAGGGAAAAGTGTGTAAATACATGGAAGAAAACATTGCATAGAACTGCAGATAAAATCATAAGAGAGAGAGAGAGAGAGAGAGAGAGAGAGAGAGAGAGAGAGAGAGAGAGAGAGAGAGAGAGAGAGAGAGAGAGAGAGAGAGAGAGGGCAGTGAAACAAATTGCACGTATACATACACTTACAGAAAGTTCACTTCGCACACGCATAAACCCACATATCTTCCCAATCCCAAACACAAACCCCAATGATTTTTTTGCTCTTCTATCGAGTCAGAACAGGGAAACATTGTATCTCTCCCAGTCATTCAGGCTTGATTTAAAACCCTCTCTGTGTGGACAAATAGCTTTTCTCCGGTGCCCAGACCATTTTGCCAAGACCAGAGTCCCATTCTGATGCCACTCCCACTCTTACAGAGACCCACCTTCACCAGCAGACTATTGGGCGATGTCCCCTAGGTATTTCTGAGATGGCGGTGCCGTGACTTGGTGGGCCACACTGTTATCAACTGGACTGAGAGGTACACTGAAAAAAACACAAACAACAATTCTACAATGTAGGCCTTGACAACAACTTGTGTGTTCTCGTTATGGACTTGTGTACAAACTGAAGTTGGGTAAGTGTGTAAGGGAGGGTGGGGCTGTGAGAAGGATGACGGGTAAAAGGAATGTGGAGAAAGCGAACGAGACAAAGGGATCGCAGTGTGTGTGTGTGTGTGTGTGTGTGTGTGTGTGTGTGTGTGTGTGTGTGTGTGTGTGTGTGTGTGTGTGTGTGTGTGTGTGTGAGTGTGTGTGAATATATCTATGTGTGGTACGCACATCACGCACACACACACACCACACACACACACACACACACACACACACACACACACACACACACACACACACACACACACACACACACCAGAGATCGCCATTCCTTCGCACTCCTTCTCGTTCTCTACATTCCTGTTACCCATCGTTCTCCTCACCATCCTCCCCTCCCCAAACACACATACACGACTGACTATATTTCGAACACAAGTCCATAACAAGAACAGACGGGTTGTCGTCAAGGCCTACACTGTAAGAATTGTTTTTCAGCGCACCTCTCAGTCCAGTTGATAACAGTGTGGCCCACCAAGTCACGGCACCGCCATTTCGGAAATACCCAGGGGACATCGCCCAATAGTCTGCTGGTGAAGATGGGTCTCTGTAAGAGTGGAAGCGGCATAGGAATGGAGCTGCTCTGCTCTTGGCGAAATGGTCAACGAACTGGAGGAAAGCTATTTGTCCACACAGAGAGGGTTATAAATCAGGACTGTGTGACTTGGAGTGAAATAGCTTTTTCGTGTATGAACTCATTGGAAAGAAAAACAAATTATCGGGGTTTGTGTTAAAATAAGAAAATATGGGAAAGGGGTGGGGGTAGGCGGATGGAGGTTGAAGAAATTCCGAACTACAAAACTCTCTCTCTCTCTCTCTCTCTCTCTCTCTCTCTCTCTCTCTCTCTCTCTCTCTCTCTCTCTTGCCAAAATCTTGTGAGTAAAGGGAAACGGGTTGTTATGGCTATTTTTGTTTGGGCTAAGTTTGTTATTTACATTTGAAAACGAGTCTGTGAAACCATGTGATGCCAAGGTACAGCCTATAGTCCAGTGTGGCGCTGGGAAAAGATACGACATAGAGAAATTATACTTATTTGCTACGGAACATTTTTCACGTCGATAGACGAACT
>CM031610.1:60821362-60823862 GCA_018398815.1 Conus ventricosus
TAAACAGAAACAACATCGAAGACAAACTGAAAAGACATCCCACAAAGACATGCCTGATACTAGTGGTAAATGAGCTTGAACTAGAGGAAAACAGTCAAATAGCAGATGCTTGCTGGTTATTCTTCCTTCACCACAAATACATTTTCCTTCGTTTGTATATTTAGTTTTTAATTGTGTGTGTGTGTGTGTGTGTGTGTTGTGTGTGTGTGTGTGGTGGTGTGGTGCGTGGTCGTGCGTGCGTGCGTTGGTGCGTGGTGTGCTGTGTTGTGTGGTGTGTGGTGTGTGTGTGTGTGTGTGTGTGTGTGTGTGTGTGCCTGCTATCATGACGACTTTTACTCTCGATTTCTTTTTCTAATCCATGCTTATGACAGAGTGATTGTCCAAGTCTTTGGCGTTGGCAATTACAAGGGGACTGTCGATGAAAGAATCCAAATGGTCTGCCCGCTGGAGGGACACTCACCCAAACTGGATCCGCAGCTAGGAAACTGCTCTCCTTAGAAGAGGCTTTGAGTAATGAATTACATTGACCAGACCAGGTATCGTTGAACACCACCAACGTCACTTAGCATCAGTGCAGTGTTCGCTCTGGAGAGTTACCTGATGGCGGACCTGACGTTGAAAGCTCTCTGTTGACTGCTTAGCGTTAGGGGGCCGGAATAGCTCAGTGGTAGAGCGCCGGACTCATAATCTTGGGGCTGCTAGTTCGAATCTCCGCCGGGCCGTTTCGGTACAGCGGGATTTTTCTCTCGGAGTGAACATTGGTTCTGACTCCATTTCCCGTACAATCCTTCCAATGAGACTATAAACCGAGATTCCGTGTGTGAACACACGCATAACATTTTGCACACATACGTAAAATCCCATCACCATCTTTCGGAAGAGAAGGCCAGTTTGGCCGTTGGTATGGATGACACGTTACACATAGCATGCACCTTCCCCGAAGATGGAGTATGGCTGTCTTAATGGCGGGATGAAAAAAAAAACACGGTCATACACGCAAAACTCCACCCCCTTTGTTGGGTAGATGGGATTAAACCTTGCCTGTCTCTACAGGGAGTGTCCGCAGGAGTATCAGCCTGCGTACGCAAACAAAAACACACAAAAAAAAAACAACAAAAAACAAAAAATAAACCTCCTGGCGTTGAAGCTGTGACCTGGACGTACCAGAATACGGCTGTGTACAGGGACGCAGAATACGGCGGATTTGGATAAAAGGTGCTGAAGAGGGCAGGGAAGACAAGGGGGACAGATAAGAAGCACGATTGATGACTGCGAGCATTGGACTGGCATGGGAATAGCAATGAGGCTGGGCGAATATCATAAGCCGTGTACACGAAGACAGCCGTTCATTTAGCCTGAGTAGGTCATATGTCGGATGGGAATTATGGTGATACAATCTGTCTGCTACGTAAGGGGGGGTGGGACAGAGATGAGAAATGGTACTCTGTGTGTGTGTGTGTGTGTGTGTGTGTGTGTGTGCGTGCGTGCGTGCGTGCGTGCGTGTGTGTGTGTGTGTGCGTGTGTGTGTGTGTGTGTTTTCCATTACTGTCCTCTCTCTCTCTCTCTCTCTCTCTCTCTCTCCTCTCTCTCTCTCTCTCTCTTTCCCTCTCTCCCTCTCACTGTCCCTCCCTCTCCCCTCTCTCTTTCTCTCTGTGCCTCTTTCCCTCTTTCCCCCTTATTTTTCATTGACCGCCGTCTCCCTCTCTTTCGCCCTGTATATTTCTCTCTTTCACTTTCTCCCCTTTCTCTATTTACCTCCCCCCCCTCTCTCTCCCCCCCCCCTCTCTCTCTTCCTTTCCCACTCTTTCTCTCTTCCTCACTGTGTACCACAGGCAAATTGTTCAGTTAGTTAAGCTGCTCTCTCTGGAAGGTGTGTTTGCCAGCTTACGCGATGTTCAAGGAGATCTGCCCACAGCCTGCATTAAGCCCTTGTCCACAGGCAAACCAGTGTGTGTGTGTGTGTGTGTGTGTGTGTGTGTTGCTTGCAACTCGACAGTTTAACACTGTATAAGGCGACGAGTGTTGTACAGCCAGTCAGCGCCTGAACCCCAGGCAGACAGAAAACCGATCAGATCAACAGGAAGCGGAGAATGCTTCCAGCACATGCAACGGCGTGGCCACACGCCACCATTAGGATTTTGTACTACAACACTATATAACCCATGTAAGCGTTTGAGGCCTATCATAAAGTAGAGTTAGCGTTTGGCAAAAATTGATAACTGATCAAAAGAACAACTCCCCACCAATTATGTCCCTTGTTTTGGGGATTTTCACCGCTGAAATCACAAACAATCTTCAAATACATTTCCTACTCCTTAGTTGACATCACATTTCAGACCTTTGCACTCGCCCGTGGCCCTTCCTTTGCGCCAGCTCAAAACGCCCAACTAGACCCATTCCTTTGATTTTAATCTGTCTGCTTGGAAACCACCTGGTTTGTACTTGATGGCCATATAAAAGAAAATGGGGAGAATCAACTTTCAGACACGATTACAATTAT
>CM031610.1:60828862-60833862 GCA_018398815.1 Conus ventricosus
GGAGGGAGAAAATGGCCCGTCGAAGTTCTGGCAACGGCAATCCACAGGGAACCGTCAATGTCATGTAGTGAAGTGACAGGCCACCAGAAGTACTGCCGCCGAGTCAGGGTGGCGTTCAGTGGTAACTGTTCTAAGCTAACTTACGCAATACACCACCTACTAAGCCAGTATACTGACGACAATCATTGCTCGGCCGCGTGGACGAATTCTTTGAGCATATGCTGGAAGATCCATTTAAGGTGACATGAAGAACGGGAGAGGTTAAGAGGTGTCGAACTGCCACGGAGGCTAACTGTACTTTTTGAAAAACCAAAGCTTTGCGATTTCCGTTTGTGCTGTTAGTAGCTTAACAACGTGCAGAACAGCTTATACCTCGATGTGTTTAATGGATGGAAGTCCATACCATTTGACCCCACACATGTATTAATCAAAATTTAATGTATACCGGATGATTATGTAAGTGAAGAGAGTTACCTTCTTATGAAATTACAAACGAGAGAGGTTTTGCTTTGGAAAACGCAACGAGAGTAATTGTGATATAACAAAGCCCTTCTTTACCAGTGTGTATAAACTGATCCAAATCGCCTTGCAAAGGGTCATTATACTGCATGTCTAGCCTTGCCCTTTGCTCACTGAAATGAACTCGTTTATGAGTTGCCTAACAAGGCGTCAGCTTTCCCTTGGCACCTAAAGGAGATATTTCGCTTATAACTCTGTGGTATTTTCATCAATGAGGGTACAAAACAGAATCTAGCAACATCCCCAAGCAAGTAATGGAGGGTAGAAGTAAAATAGACGAAAGCACTTTCGCTAAATAATTTGCATAAAAACAAAAATCATTATTTACAGAGGGGGTGGGTGACCCAAACATCATCCTGACGAGAGCAAGAGCTCGAAACAATATTGTAGATTTTAATATTTCTTTTATTACTTGATTTTAAACACACACACACACACACACACACACACACACACACACACACACACACACACACACACACACACACATATATATACAGGCGAAGACAGTCTGTCTGCTCTCTCTCTCTCTCTCTCTCTCTCTCTCTCTCTCTCTCTCTCTCTCTCTCTCTGTACTACCCTGACTTCCATATTTTAAATATACTGTTTCATGTATCCAATGCTTCTTGTTTGTGAACTCCTATACTGGTCTATATATAGACATTATCTCACGTGATACTAGTTCAATCTTCTTCTCCGACAATAAATTGTTACAAGGAACTAAACGCTCTTCCCTTCAAAGTAAAATGTCTGTCCAACAAAGGTTACTTTATGTTCAAAATTGTGAATAGCCTTGCACCATGCTACTATCTCCCCACAAAATTTTCAGCACATGTGATAAAAAAAAGTACAATATTGATGACAGCACAAGAGCTTATCCTTCTCTGACGTCTCTTAAATATTCAGGCGGAAAACTGGAATGGAATATAAGAGTGGGACATCAACAGCAAAACCTGTTTATCATCAGCAGACATCGAACAGAATGATTGTGAACATCTAGTTTCTTTTCCCTACAATGACTATTATCAACAATACATTACTGACACCCCGATCCACTTTTCTCATTTCTCCCGTCTCCTCCTCTGTCTCTCTTTTTTACGCTTAAGAGAGACCGCGCTCGTGCGCGCGCGCCTCTGTCTGTGTGTGTGTGTGTGTGTGTGTGTGTGTGTGTGTGTGTGTGTGTGTGTGTGTGCGTGCGTGCGTGCGTGCGTGCGTGCGTGCGTGCGTGTGTGTGTGTGGTGTGTGGTGTGTGTGTGTGTGTGTGTGTGTGTGTGTGTGTGTGTGTGTGTGCGTGTGTGTGTGTGTACGTGCGTGCGCACGCATGTGTGTGTGTGTGTGTGTGTGTGTGTGTGTGTGAGAGAGAGAGAGAGGAGAGAAAGAGAGAGAGAGAGAGAGAGAGAGAGAGAGAGAGAGGAGAAGAGAAGGAGAGAGAGAGAGAGGAGAGAGAGAGAGAGAGAGAGAGAGAGAGTCTACGATTGTATGGATGGACCCGCACATGTTATTGTCAGTTGTGTACAGGTTGTTTTCATTCAACTGTAAATGTTTTCGCTTGTCTTCCATTGTCTAATGGCGTGAAGTTAAAAGGCTTGTTGCAGTTTACCCATTTTACCATTAAATGAACTTCGTATTCTCTCTTCTCTCTCTCTCTCTCTTCCCCTCTCTCTCTCCCCCCTCTCTCCTCTCCTCCCCTTCTCTCTCCGCGCGCCGCGCGCGTTGTGTGTTGGGTTGTGATGTTGTGTGTGTGGGTGTGTGGTGTGTTTGGTGTGGGGTGTTTGTGTGTGTGTGGTGTGAGAGATGTGTGGTGTTTGTTGTTCTTCTCTTCAGTTTAACGTCTTCCCATTAAAGTGATTTTAGACGGATTGTGTAATAGTGTGTGTGGTGTGTGGGTTGTGTTGTGTGGTGTTGTGGTGTGGTGTGTGTGCGTGCGGCGTGCGTGCGGGGCGTGCGTGCGTGTGTGTGTGTTGTGTGTGTTTGTGGTTTTGGTGTGTTGTGTGTGGGTGTGTGTGTTGGTGATGTGTGTGTGTGTGTGTGTGTGGTGTGTTGTGGGGGTGGTGTGGTGAACGCACAATCGCGCGTCCTGTGTATTAGATGCATGATGTGCGGCGCGCTTTTGTGTGTGGTGTGTGTGTGTGTGTGGTGTGGGTGTGTGGTGTGTGTGGTGTGTGTGTGTTTTGGTGGTGTGTGGGTGTGTGTGTGTGTGTGTAGGTAATTGCTTTTTGTGTATGAGGGGTTTTGAAGTTAAAGAAAAATTTCCCTACTGGACTATGTAAGAGATGGGGGCATATTGAACAAGTAAAGCATAATCTTTAAAATTTTTGGTAAAGTCATGAAGGTCGATCTATTATGTGAAATATAGAACCAACTTTGAGCACAGTATTCTTTACTCTTGGACAATCTAGTACAGTGACGCACACTGAGAGTTTCCCCACACATGCATGTAACATTTTCTGTGTTTGGTTCGAAGTGAATTTAAAAAGCATCCTACGAATTAACGTTACTACCTCTCTAGATGTCGTATTTCAAATTTGTCTAATTGTTTTCGGGTGGATGTCGGGATTTGGTTGTATACAGTTGTGATAAATTTGGGTGTCTGTGTCTTCCCCAAAACCTCTTGAAACTGTTAAAGGAACTCTAGTAATTAAAGTATAAAATTCTGATAGGGCCAGCGGAATGTTCAGAGTATCGTTCCTTCAATGTTGCGTGCTGCTCTCCGAGCAGCTTGATTAACTTTCCCCATTTGTTGAAATTCCACAATGTGAGGGCACCCAACAGAAAGTCACTTTATTCTTTTCATCGATAGGAGATGTGTCACGTAATTAAAATTGCAATAGTCTCCAACAGCGGATCTTTGGATTTAGAAGGGCTGTAAAAGGGAGAAAGGGGTGACTTTGAATCACTGCACAGTACAAGTTGACAATTTTCTATGGAAGGACTTTAAAAAAATACTTTAGGGACATCAAACAGCAACTAATTCTGCAGTAAATATTGACAATGTTTGCCAAAAATATATAATTCCTCCACTTTTAATTTTGGTATTATAAAAGCTGCTCCTTTCTCTATGGTCATCTAACACTGAACCATCTGTAAAAATTGCAAAATGATCCTTATATTGACTTCCAAATGAGAATTTACATGATTTTTAAAAGATATGGTGGATCGTTTTTGTCAGTTCAGTATAGTTTGTGTCATAATTTGCTTTGGTTTGTCCCATTTGGAATGGGTGGAAAGGACGGATTGACAGCTATTTTACTTTGGTTTATGTTGTTTTTTTTTTTCAGAAGAGTAGATGTGTATGACGAAAGAATTTTGCTGATTTTTTGTCTTTTGCTCTTTTAGCAAAATCTTATCTGAATTTTTGAGATTCTTCATTGTACAAAAACTTTTTTGTGAAAGGTTCTTTAAACAAATTTGGTGGAGGACACTTTTCGAAACTCGTTCAAAGGTAAAATTCCAATTTCGTAGTATGTCCCAATGTTGCAGGTATGTGTGGGTACTCCAAGAGCAAGTTTATATGCTTTGCAGTCTACACTTGTACTTATTAAGTAGATGCTGTGGAGCGCTGAAGAATACTTCTTGAGCATAAATCAATCTAGACCGCACAGGAGCAGAAGACAGGAGTGTTGTTAAACTCTCTTTATCTTGTCCCCATTTTTTGTTTGCTTATGATCTTTAGAAAGTTTAAACTTTTTCTTGCTTTATTCAAAATGTTCAATATGTTTGGTTCCATGAAAGTTTCGATGTTAAATATGCTCCTAAGAATTTAACAGATTGACGTATTGTAAGACCGATCCATTCAGGGTAAATTGTGGAAGTTTGTCTGGGTCATATCCACAGTTAAAAAGCATTAGATTTGTTTTTTTCTGCCGACAGTGTCAATCCATTTTCATATAAGAAACTACTGATATTGTTTAATTCATGTTGATGTTTAATCTTTATTTAATTTAAGAATTTTAATGGTTTTTTTTTCATAGTGACTTTCAACCACAGACATATGCCATCAGCAAACTGTACTAAAACTACGTCTTTGGATAAGCCTTTGGTTATGTCTGCAATTAGGATATTAAATAGGATTGGAGATAATACTGATCCTTGTGGAAGACCCATTTCCTCTGTGTGTGTGTGTGTGTGTGTGTGTGTGTGTGTGTGTGTGTGTGTGTGTGTGTGTGTGTGTGTGTGTGTGTTTGACTATTTCATGGTTATAGAGGCTTTGGCCCATTTTGAGGATTCAACACAGAGAGAGAGAGAGAGAGAGGAGAGAGAGAGAGGAGAGAGTGAGAGGAGAGAGAGAGAGAGAGAGAGTGAGAGAGAGAGAGAGAGACAGAGACAGAGAGACAGAGAGACAGAGAAACAAACAGACAGACAGACAGAGACGGACAGAGATAGAGACAGAAACAGAGACAGACAGACAGAGATAAGACAGACAGACAGACAGACAGACAGACAGACAGAGAGGAGACTTGTGTGTGCGGATAGATTAGATC
>CM031610.1:60838862-60843862 GCA_018398815.1 Conus ventricosus
AAAATGTATGTATATTGATACTTAGGAGTAAAGGAGACAGAAAAGACACTTTCAAATAATATAGTTTCTGATTCACCTTCGGTCTGTTAAAATCAGCTTCACCTTCGACGCAATACGATTGATGATGCATTTCTCTGCTAGAAGTCAAAGAGAAATCTTCCGTCTATGTTCCGCCACGACTTTACCCCCACGCACCCCACATAGTGATATCTGCTGATGGTAGGAGGGCTGTAGAAGAAGAATTGATTTTTGTTGGGTCCCATCTCACGTGGTATAAAGTGGAAGGAAATGCAGTCTTGCGAAAGAAGGAGGAAATAGAAAACGCTGAAATTTATTAAACAATCCTTTGATTTGTCCTCTCGTGAATTAATCCAAATTATGGACAAGTATATACATAAGCAGTACTTATAAAAAAAAGACACTTTACCATCATGCCCAAGGCACATTGTTAGATTAATTCATAAATTAAGGCTGAATACATGGAACACTAAATATTCTCATAGTATACTTGTGTCTGCAGAAAAAACATTTCTGTGCATCATCTTTGTTGAATGCTCAGTGTTGACTCCACTCTATCAGAGAAAAGGTATTGAGGGAATAACTTTGATAAGTCAATACTGTCTTATGTGGTTTATAGTTGCTGAAATGCCATGGTTATTTCTCCAGTCACAGGTCGCCGAATTTCTATAAAGATCAACAATTTGTGTACCACAAGGATACTTCACTTATGTAATATGCATGTATCAGATGTGGGTTTGAAAGTACTTGCTGGATGATGAGTTGAGTGTGGAGTTTTTTTAAATGTCTGATATTCTGACAATAAAAGACATTAAATAAACCACTAAACCCCCCAACTGAACTGAACTGAACTAACAGCCGTAGGAAACTCTCTCTCACCTCTCCCCACAAACCTTTTCCAGGACAGCGCGGAACGAAGAATTTTTTACGGTGCCGCGACTTACAAACCCATCATTTATTGTTAAACACGCAGTACCGCGCTGACTTTGCACCCCCCCCCACCCCCCCCCCCCCCCCCCCCCCCCCCCCCCCTCCCCCCCCCCCCCCCCCCCCCCCCCACCCCCAAACACGCTCCCCCCCCCCCCCCCCCCCCCCAACCGCCAAAAAATAGAAATTACGGCAGAAGATTTGTTTGAGGAAAAATACTGGTGGGAGAGGGATTAAGGATGAGAGAGAGAGAGGAGAGAGAGAGAGAGAGAGAGAGAGAGAGAGAGAGAGGGGGTTATTTAAGAAAAAAAAATTGATTCCCCACTGACAGAAAATAGGAATCACTTAATAATGGCTCGTATAGAATATTTGTACGCCTGACTTGAATGGATTTTCGTCGCTTGCTTGCTATCGTCTTTGATTGTTTCCGGGAATGACTCCTCCGTGCTATACCACCCATATTTTAGTGATAATGTCATCACCAAAGAAACAAGAGTCACCTGTCCAGTGGCTCTCATAACAGTTGGCAAGAGATAATTGTTGGCATTAGACAAGCTATAAAGCACGTGGTCAGTCATACTAGGATGATGATGTAACCGTTGAAAATCTTTGAGATACTCTCTCTCTCTCTCCCTCTCTCTCTCTTTCCCTCTCTCTCTCTCTCTCTCTCTCTCTCTCTCTCTCTTCTTCTCTCTCTGTCTGTCTGTCTGTCTCTGTCTGTCTGTCTTCTCTCTCTCTCTTCTCCTTCTCTCTTCTCTCTCTCCTCTCTTTCTCTCGTGCAATCATTTGTCTCAAAACATTTCTTAAAAATCGATTATGTTTCATATGGTTAACTGCTTAATTTTGTTATAACATATGTGTGGCCATTTTTCTTTAATATCTTGTTTGGGATAATAGAAATATGATAGGTGGATAGACAGATACATAGGTGAAAATTGAGATAGACAGACAGAAGACAAACAGACAAAAACAGAAAAGGAAACCATGTTGCATAATTATCTACGTTAGGATTAGCCACGTTATGGAAAGAAATGCCTAGCATGTTTTACCGTAAATCGGAGGAGGCATAGACACGACCAAGCATTTCCCATCGCTCACTGAATGTTTTCACCAATGCAACGGATTTGGAAATCAGCGGCATTGTACTTAATTAGGGCGGTATCTGTCGCAAAGTTGACACGAAGATTTAGTAAATGATGATGTCAGTATGGATAACGTTATTGCCGTGTTTAAAAGCAAGCAAATAATACAGAATATCTAACCAACATTTTAAGAAGGAAAGCAGGTACCGGGATGAGAGGAGATGGGTCTAGAAAACATGAAAAGAGTGTTTCTGTTTTGGATGGTCCTTTCCCTCAGTCGCACAAGAGCAAGCCATGCCATACAGTAAGTGGCGGGATGGATTTCTGAGTGGTTGTCATGATGAAGGTAACACTGTGGGATCAAATAGAGCGTCTCAGGAAGAGTTTCTGCCCCCCCCCCCCCCCCCCCCCCCCCCCCCCCACCCCCCCCCCACCACACACACACAACACACACACACCACACGCACGCACGCACGCAAACACACACACCACAACCACACACACACACACACACACCACCACCACACACACACACACACTGCCATAGACAGGAAGAGACGGACAGAGACAGAGACGAGAGAGAGAGACGAGACGAGAGAGAGAGGAGGAAGACGAGGAGAGAGGAGAAGAGAGAGAGACAGGAGAAGGAGAGACAGAGAGATAGGCACAGGCAGGGAGGACCCCATACGGAGAGATGAAGATAACTCGGTGCTCCCGGAGAGAGAGAGAGGAGAGGAGAGAGAGGAGAAAAGAGAGAGGAGGAGAGAGAGAGGAGAGGAGAGGAGAGAGACAGGAGAGAGAGTGAGAGGAGAGACGACAGAGAGGAGAGAGAGAGAGGAGAGAGAGAGAGAGGAGAGAGAGGAGTACAAGACGCAGAACGAAGAGAAACAGCAAGAAAACACAAGAAGAAACGGTTTGATGACAATGATAATCCAATATAGAGGGACGACAGCAGATAATATTACGATGACGGACAAATGAGAATTCTTATAACAGTTATTCTCAAAGTGAGGTGGTGGAGAGGTGGGTGTGTGTTGTGTGGGGGTGTGGTGTGTGGTGTGTGGAGGTGTGTGTGTGTTGCAATAACATCTTTCGGAAAGGGCGATGTTACCCCCTTCTCGCTCTTTCTCCGTTTGTATTGTCTGTTGACGATGTGTGTCGGGGTCTTGTCGTTGCTGGGTGTAGGTCGGCCGGTCGCTGGTCGGTCGCATCTACTACTCTCTGGGGCATCTCTCTCCTAAAAAACTCATCCTCTCTCTCTCTCTCTCTTGATCGTCTCTCTCTCTCTCTTCTCTACATTCGACGTGCCTGTCTTCTGATATGAATCACCTGACACGCAAATATCATCAGTTCGAATGTGTGCTTTAGATACCTTTGAAAGGTCGATATTCAACATTTGTCTGCGTGTTTTGTGGCATCAGGCACCCTCAGGCTGTCGATGCAATCAAAGGTGATGAACGGAATGGCACCAGTGTAGACAGTCTGAATTCAACAAAAAATGCAGAGCATGGTGTTAACCCCCATCGCTCCACCCTCGCTGTTCGCCTCTCTCTCTTCTCTTCTCTCTCTTCTCTCTCTCTCTTTCTCTCTCTCTCTTCTCTTCTCTCTCTCTCTCTTGTTTCCTCTCCCTCTTTTCTTTTCTTCATTTCTGTTTATACTCGCTGTGGCAAAATGTAAAAAAAAAAAAAAGAAGCAACAACAAACTAACGATAGGATGATTATCAACATAATGGATGACAAGAAAAACGCTGGACGAAATTCAAGGAAATTGGAAGGGACGGGGCTTTTTAATGGCCTTCATTAACACGTTCGGTGATTCATCTTATTGTTAGATGGAACCCGTGACTGGCAACAAAAGCTGCCATCACCAAATTTCATCATCAATCATCATCATCATCATCATCATCATCATCATCAGAATCATCATCGACGTCTGGAACCGTGACTGGCAATAAAAGCTACCATCACCAACATTCATCATCATCTCATATCATCATCATCATTCATCATCATCATCATCGGTCGTCGTCGTCGTGTCGTCATCGTCGTCGTCGTCACATCAAACAACAGCAGCAAAAGCAAATTTTGACATCATCATCATTTTATATCACTATATTATGATGTTGGGGTCTTTCGGCGCTTAATCTGTTAATGCTAAAGTGCCTAAAGTTCTCAGCGAGCGCGCGCGCGGAGCACGCGCCGCACCGTCACCATCAATCAAACAGCAGCAGAAACATTTTTGATCATCATCATCATTTTTATCATTATCATTTATGATGGGGTTTTTGCGCTTATTTGTTAATCGCCTAAAGTGCGAAAGTTTCAGCGCGCGCGGCGCACAACACACACTCACACACCACCACCCACACACACACACACACAACACACACCACACACACACCACACGTACACACACACACACACACACCACACACACCACACACACACGCGCATGCACGCACGACGCACGCATGCACTGACGCACGCACGCCCACACACACACACACACCACACACACACACACACCACACACACACACGCACGCACGCACGCACGCACCAGCACGCACGCACGCACGCAGCACACACACACACCACCCACACACACACACACACATATCGGCTTGAATAGGTTATCATGGTCATGTACGCACACTGTAGGCTTCTGACTTTAAAAGAGAAAGAGACTAGAATAGAAGAGGGAGGGGAGGTTTGTTCAAAGAAGAGGCGCTTGGAAAAGAAAGAAAAAAAATGAGAGCTTTCCGAAATCTTTGCCGTGGAAAGAGGGATCTTAAGAAAATGGGGTCAACAGGAACGTAAGGGACAGGCGCGAGCGTGCAGCTGGCCAAGATCAGACAGACATGAAGGAGCTTGACTTTCAGAGACTTGAGGCTGGCATAGGCAGGTTATCATTAATTCGATTCTGAATAGATAGCGGTGAAGACTGGAACAACATTAGTGGATTTAGCACATC
>CM031610.1:60853862-60856362 GCA_018398815.1 Conus ventricosus
GGAATGTTTTAAAGTAGCGATTTCATATTATCATTTTCTTTATCAGTCCTTGTGAATGTTTATCCTTGGTTGCTGGCCTCCATAGACCAGGTCTTTTTTTTCAATTTCCACCTGTAGATTTTGAGACAAATTTTTGACGCCCACATTGACCAAAATCTTCCATTTTCTTTTCACCAATCGATGCTCGTCTGTGCCTTTTCTGGAAATCTAAATAAGCGAGAAGTTCTACCCATTTTCGAGAACTAAACGTACCGCTGTATGAAAGTACTTTTCATCAGTTGGCAACCAGGATCGAGTTACAAGCCTGATAACCTCAACATACAGAGCAACAGCTATGGTGTGCTGGACCTGCCGAGCTCCATTCTGGAGGAGCTTTAAAGCCCAAAAGAGCACTCATTGGAGAAGACTATCTTTTTTGCCCCTTTCCCTTTAAGTGATATAAATTCATGGCATAGACATTTTCATTACCCTTTCTGAGCATACAGAAGGCATAAGGGCCAGGTTTAACACACACTCAACCTGTCTATCTGTCTGTCTATCCATCTATCTCTCGATCTATCTATCTCTATTTAGATCCATCGATCTATATAGAGATTTGTTTATACAATGAATTTCCTGACTAACATAGTTCAGCTCATTCGAAAATAAGACACCATGACAAAAATTATATAATATGATACTGGTAAGTTACTGATAACCTTTGTTACGCCACCTATCTTACTTATTCCAAACGCATTGTCATAACATTCATATCGATCAGTATGTGAATATTCGGCAGAATGCTCTGGTATACTATTAACCCATTTTCGTGTCAGACAGTCTTGCCATTAATAACACTTATTCCTGTGACCAACAAGACCTGTCAGGAAATAATTCAGACACATAAGAGGAGAGAGAGAGAGAGAGAGAGAGAGAGAGAGAGAGATTAAAATTATTGATATTAGAGGAGACCGTTTATTTACATTCAGTGAATTCATAATAAGAGCAGCCTTGTTTCAGGACGTTGTGTGTGTGTGGTGTGTGTGTGTGTGTGTGTGTGTGTGTGTGTGTGTGAGAGAGAGAGAGAGAGAAGAGAGAGAGAGAGAGAGAGAGATAGATTGATTGATTGATTGATTGATCTTTAATACCCAAGGATGAAGATTTTAGGCCAAAGCCTAGTCTTACAATCTGTCCTTGTCATGCATACATTATTTCAACACATATCATTCATACTGACAATTCAACATAGCAATATGGTAATCTGATTCTACAATGATAAGCAAGCTATTTATAAAAGTACTAATGAGATGAGGGATGGTAAAACAGAAGGAAACTTACAAACAAACAAACAACACTACAGAGAGAGAGGTCAGAGGAGGGTGGGGAAGAGAGAGAGAGAGAGAGAGAGAGAGAGAGAGAGAGAGAGAGACTCGGTATCAGGGAGATGGGATAGATAAGCCTCCAAGTGATGGAGCAGAGGGAGACAAAATGAATGAATACCGCTTTGGAGATTGTCTAATAAATCTTGTTCTCCATTTCCCTTTGGCCTCTGGATGCTCCGTGTTATCTGTTATTATCCCGCCCTCACATGGTGACACTCCCCTTAGATACATAGACACAGATGCATGGAGACATATATATATATATATATATATATATATATATACTGCTGAACAATTGAATAGTGGGAGAAAACAAGTGCAGGTTAACAATTCTTCAGTCATTATAGTAACGACTTGGCAAAGATTTTATTTATTATAAAAAAAGAATTAAAGATGAAGAAAATGGGGGGGAATATATTATAAATATAGACAAACCCTTCACTAGCTGCCTGAGGGAACCATCGTACTCCCCTTCGAAGACAGATCTATTTGTATTGCCTGCTCCTAGGCCTTTCGTCCGCTGGATCGGACTCATCAGGGAGACACGGCTGATTGTGTCTGTGCCCTTGGTGTCAAATAGAGACACACCAAAGTCCATAATTCTGTGGTGTTCTCATCACCAAGGGTCCAAAAAAGAATCCAACAGCACCCCCAAAGCAGCCAGCGAAGGGTAGTAAAATGGAACAAAAGGAAAGTGTGGAGAAGAAAAAAGTTGCTAAAAAAACTAAAAGCATTATGCAAACAGTATGAAATATAGGGGAGCAACATTTGTTAAAAATATTTTTAAAATGAAGTGCTAAAATTCATCTACAAGCTTGTTTCAAGATATGTCTCTCTCCACAGGATGTCTCCTGAGGAGAGAGACATATCTTGAAATAAGCTTGTAGATGAATTTTAGCACTTCATTTTAAAAATATTTTTAACAAATATATATCAAGTTAAAACAAGTTAAAAGAGGAATCTTAAAACTATCTACAAATTTGTTTCGAGCGTGTTGCACTGTCATCAGGATGGTTTTTGGTTTGCCCACCGCCGATGTTATATAGCGTGTGGGCTCCCGTTTGCGGTTGTTTGCACGTGCGGGTTGGCTGCACGTGTTTTTTGGGGGCTTTCAGGTTTTTGTTTTGGGTGTGTTCACT
>CM031610.1:60861362-60866362 GCA_018398815.1 Conus ventricosus
CATCTGATACATTGCTTCAAAATTGATCACATGTGTGAGAGAGAGAGAGAGAGAGAGAGAGAGAGAGAGCGAGAGCGAGAGAGAGAGAGAGAGAGAGAGAGAGAGATTCGTCGTTATCCAGATTTAGCCATCTTTGATTGTGTGGCTTAAAAAAAACTGAACAGTGACCTCAATTGGAAATATGAGACGCACAGGAGGAGACAGACTGTCAAGATTTATGACATCCCAGAATTTAATTTCTGACACCCCACGATGGAGGAAACATAGGTGGCTGATGGGACTGGGTAGGATGAAGTAGAAGTAAAGGTGAGTTTCATGTAAAATCGTCTGGTTTAATATTCTAGCCGACGGCGACGACCATTCAAAGATTGAACTTGGGTTGAACCGGAAAACGTACAAATTGGAAGTGCACTCTGAAGATAGTAGACCTGTGTCAAGGTCGAACAGTCGTCTTAACTTTCATCAAACCCTAGCTCAGATTCAGATGCCTGCAAAGTGTTAGTTTTTTTTAATGATTTTTCCTTGTGTTAATCAAGGATATTAGCCACTAACCAGGACATCCTGACCCAGGCAGGGATGCCTAGAATGTTCGCCATGCTGACACAGACACGTCTGCGCTGGCTTGGCCATGTCAGCCGCATGGACGACGAATACATCCCAAAGGACACGCAGTACAGCGGGCTGGCTACAGGCTGCAGACCCAAAGGACGGCCCGCCCTACGCTACAAAGATGTATGCAAGCGCGACCTGAGGGCAGGCAGCCTCGACCCAGCAGACCTGGAGAGATCGGCTTCAGACCGGATCAGCTGGCGGTCCACCATCAAGATCGGCATCAAGCACACAGAGCAGAGAAGAAAGGCCCTGTGGGAAAAATGGCGGCGCCGCAGACGGCAAAGAATTGCGTCGCCACCAACAGACACTGATGACCGAGACTTCACCTGCCGCAACTGCTACAGCGTCTGTCGCTGAGGATCGGGCTTTTCAGCCACAGCAGGCGCTGCAACTCCACAGCTGACCATTGTCTCTCCAGACAGACGGATGCTCACCATTGTGTTAGCCACACACTGGTCTCTGGTCCAGATTTCTAGCGTAACCTGTTACTGCGCAGTAACAGACTAAACATCCTTCCTCGCCAGCCTCTGATGAATGTCACTTTGCTCACTGGATCCAGCTTGCAGTTAGGACCAACAACCAATCTCAGATGTGAATACACATAATCTGATTTTCTCCTTTGACATCCATGAATCATTTCTCGAAACTTTTACGAATGTATTGATAGATGTCATATCTTGAAAGATAAAGAAAGCTAAAAACAAGCAAACAAACAAAACAAAACAAACAACAAGCCTGAGCCAGCCCTTTAATGTGGATCCACGATTTAATCGGTCCATCCTTTTGCTACATTCTATCTCTCGGCCATGTTTCGAAAACATCTGTTCAACAGTTTTCGTCACTATGCTGACGGACAAAAAGACAGATCAACCATCCAAACCAGGTGAAAACGTAATGAAAACAACAATCAAGGTTGAGAGACCAAGACATGCTGACGTCATGCTGAAATTGAAACGACGGATTGGAAACCAGTGTATTACTGCGAAGATAGAGGAAATATAAAAACCCTGAAAAGTGAAGTCGCTGAGGTGAAAGATCTCAGAACAAGGCTGACATAGAATCCACAGGAGTCTGTAGTTTATGTTTAGCGTCATGTTGATCTCAGCACCCATTGGATGCTGGAGATCCTTCAGCATAAATGGTAGACCCATCTCCACTTTCTTGAGAAAAAAAAGTGAAGATAATTTTGGCTTTTCTGATGTTCTTCTGGCTTTGCTTTTATTCTCTTTCTTTGTTTTGATTATTGGTTTTAATTCATTTGTGATTTTGTACCGCATTTGCCTTTTCTTTTCTTTTTTTTTGCCAAGGAAAGTCTTCGCACAAATTTTTTTTTCTGTCATACCGGCAGCAGCTTTCTTGTTGTAACTGGGCGGCTAGGCAGTATCATACCCACTGTGCAGTGAAAATTAGCTGTCCATTCTGCAATGTTTATTTGCCTGAATGGCGCTGTTGTCTGCTGGTTTAACCTCGGATTAATCCGGAGGTGAAAACACTTCATCCAGGGGCCATCCTCTACATGGCGTACGTTTGTAAATTCTGCTTTAAGGGTATTATAATTCAGCTATTATGACCTGAACCTCCTTGATATTTAATTATTATAGTCCGGCCGACCACACGGGCCCTTTTGGGTTAATCAAATTCACTCAGGAATAAAAATCAGCATTATATTAACCCGCTCCACCCCCCCCCCCCCCCCCCCCCACACACACACACAAACAAACAAACACACACACACACACACACACACACACACACACACACACACACACACACACACACACAAACACACACTCTCTCTCTCTTTTGCTCTCGCTCTTTCTCTCATGCACACACACACACACACACACACACACACACACACATACACACACACACACACATACACACACACACACACACACACACACACACACACACACACACACACACACACACACACACACACTCACACACACACACACACACACACACACACACACACACACACACACACACACACACACACACACACACACACTTGCGCATAATCAGGCAGCTGTACATTCTCTGTTCGAGTTTAGTTAATGGAAGTCGACAGAACCAAGTATCTAAAAAGATTATCTTTGAAAGTTGAGACCGTAGTGGCTGTACTGGGCGATTTATAAGGGAGGAATTGAGCTTGCAAGCTTATGACAATGATAAACTCGCTCCGCAAATATCAATATTAGGTCTAGGTAACGATAACCGCCTTTTAGACCCTGCTTTCCTCAGTATTGATTTTGTGGACAATGTACACAGATATACACTGCGTTTACTGTCAAACACATTATACATCATCATTGCTTCGTAAAAAGAGAGACGTTTAGATGGGGGTAGGATTACAACCGTTTGCTCCATCGACTGGTGTGGGTCAGGATAAACGAGTTTGGTTGATCTCTGAAACACGTGTCTCCGATGCATATCACTATTGTTATACGTCAGAATAGAAGTATTATCAATTTGGCATGTGTCTGGGTTATTGCAGAACATTTTGGGGGACATTATCATCAGTTACATGTCAACATTTGCTCGGGAGAAATGTGTATTCAGAAATCATTTTGCACAAAGCATAAATACGAATAGAATACTGGAGTGCAGAGAGAGAGAGAGAGAGAGGAGAGAGAGAGAGAGAGAGAGAGAGAGAGAGAGAGAGAGAGAGAGAGAGAGATGAAGTCAGAAACAGAGAGAGAGAGAGAGAGAGAGAGAGAGAGAGAGAGAGAGAGAGAGAGAGAGAGAGAGATACAGAGACAGAGACACAGAGAGAGACAGAGACAGAGAGAAACAGAGGGAGATTATTGCTTAGCACTCTCACAAAACCACCCTGTCAGGGAACGTCCTCTATACGCAGGGAACAGAACGCGAAGTGTTTGCTTCTCCTGTGGAAGTTGGGCAATATTTCTTCCCTGTAATTCCGAGGAGAAAAGGGACCGTGAAAGACACCGGAGATGCATCTGGCAGATTAATTATTTATTTATTATTTCTTTGGGGGTGATTTCCATTGTGATTTGTGGGGAACATTGGATACTTTGTTTTTATTTCTTTCAACAGAAGATGTGAAGCGAAGAAATGGACGAGCGGAGAGAGAGAGAGAGAGAGAGAGAGAGAGAGAGAGAGAGAGAGAGAGAGAGAGAGAGAGAGAGAGAGAGAGAGAGAGGAGGAGAGAGAGAGAGAGAGAGAGAGAGAGAGAGAGAGAGAGAGAGAGAGAGAGAGAGAGAGAGGCAACGATAATCTTTAATTTTAAAGATAACATATAACACAAGTGTGTTGTATAAGTGTACTGTATATTTTTTTCAATAACAAAGCCCTTGTTTTGAAAATGGGATATCCGTCCTTATCAATCGTAGTTTAAAATCTTTTGATAGCTAGACGTACTATCGGACTGCACAGTAAGGAATTGTTTCTGGACTCTCTTTGTTACGTCAACATAATCCTAAATAACATCAACAACGTTGAACATAAATAATCAACGAACAGAAAATTAAAACAAAACAAAACAAAACAAAACAAAACACCCCCCCCCCCCCCCCCCCACCGAGAATGGAGAGATGCCATTATCATTTTTTTTTTACCAACACGCAAGGGGGACGGTGTTTGAGAGAGAGAGAGAGAGAGAGAGAGAGAGAGAGAGAGAGAGAGAGAGAGAGAGAGAGAGCGCGAGAGAGCGAGAGAGAGAGAGAGTAGATATTTTTTTTCTTCCTCTAGCCATGATTTATGAACAGTGTGCGTCGTCTTCACTTCAAATCTCATAATATCCGACACCCAACCACTGACATACTACGCTTGTCGTCGTCGTCGTTGTCGTCATCGTTGGCTCACTGATCGACCCGATGATATGAGTTTTTAAGCAGTCTCCATTAGCAAGCCTGGATAAGGGTGAACAGTCCTATTGAGGAGACACATCCATGGTGAGTGGGGGAGTAGCAGAAGTACGCTGAAGGGATTTGTGGGCATTGATTCATTCCAGTCTCCTCAGGAATGTGTGACCATTTTTGTCTGGTTGTTCTCGAAAATGAAAAAAAAGAAGCTTTCTTTGTCAGTATTGGTCTCTGTCCCAACACAAAAGTCAAGTTCTCGTTGGGAAATGCCACCATATTTCAGGCTGTGATAAACTTCTCTGTGTATCTTACTTTCCCGTGGCCCTGAAGACGAATCTTCCACAGGACCAGTCATGGACTGTGAGAGCAATCCCAGAGGTTCACACGACCCTATCATTTCGGAAACGTCAGGATTACAGTCAGTTGAAAGGTTGGCAAGGCCAGCCCTGACCAGAACTATCATGCTGGTTGCCTTGCCCCGCCATATGATATGCTGGATTGAATGTAGGACTCTCATTTAGAACCGCTCCAGCTGTTTGACGAGCTTCCGGTACA
>CM031610.1:60873862-60878862 GCA_018398815.1 Conus ventricosus
GCACACGCACGCACGCACGCACGCACGCACGCACGCACGCGCGCGCGCGCGCGCACTCAAACACGCGCGCACGCACGGACGTACGCACCCACACACACGCAAACACGCACGCATGGACGCACGCGCGCGCGCATACACACACACACGCGCGCGCGCGCCCGAACGCACACACTTCTCACTAAACTGAAAAGATTCAAATACAGCTGCATTTATGGTCTTAAATTAACTGTGGCACCCAGATCAATTCAAATTGAGAAATAAACAAAAACATAGTTAAAAGGACTCACTTCCAATGAGACATCTGGGATCAACGCTAGCATTGATTCCGAAGTAAAACGTTTGTTCATTGTGTGAATCCTGTCTTTTCTTTCATTTCTTTTTTTTTTCTTTTTTTCTTTTTTTAATTTCCGCGTCAGGCCTAAGATTGAATGAAATTGACAAGATCTGTGCAAAGAGGAGCAGAGAGAAGAGGACACGAGTCGAAAGGTCAGGCGCGGGTGGGGAGGGGAGGGGGGGGGGTTGGAGGGGAATGTATAGGGGTTGTGAGGGAGGAGGAGGGGGGCGGTGGGCGGGTACAGGACGATTTTTTGCTTCTCGGAGCTAATTTCATGTCGTCATGTTTGTGGACTTTCTGAGATATTTTCGGTTACCAGAATCTTCTCTAGCCCCCCCCCCCCCCCCCCAAAAAAAAAAAAAAAAAAAAAAAGCCCTGTACGAATTGAGTGGACTGCAATGAAACTAACACAGGGCCTTTCCCTCGTCTCCGCTTCCGGTAGTCTGTTGTTAGTTTCTTAATCAGTTCAACTGACAGTGATGGACATGCTCTTGGTCCAAGACTTCCAGGCCATGATCGGTTCCTTCTTCTTCTTCTCTGACGGCTCTGTTTCTGTTGAGGAGGCTTTGTGTTCATCCTGTCTGCTGGTTTCTTTATCCATCTGTCAGCAGGATTAATACAAACAAAACAAAACTGAATCGTTGTTACCGAAACTCTCAGGAAAGATGGAAAAGTGCACTAGGACAAATTCAGCGAGTGAAGCCACGGAACGTGTTCAAAGAATGGATTTGAAGGGGGAGGGAGGGGGGGGGGTAATCACTTCTTTAACAAGGTGAGATAAGGTATCTTTTCGGACACCTTCGTATATTTCTCAAGAGGTAATACATGGAATTAAATGACAAAAAAGTCAACATTATTAGATACTTTGATTCGTGTGTGGAACTGGATTACACCGTAGATCCAGTCCGTAAAGGTCAGTTCGACCTTGGCAAGGGTCTACGATCTATTTCTTGTTCTGGAATTTCCTTGGAGCTTGTATGCCTTTCTTGAATTGTGGTCGTACCGTGGCGATGACTATATTAAGGTCTTGCAGGCAGAACGCTCACAGCCATCAGGACGGTTCTTCGAGAGTCTCGGGAACAAAACGGAATGGTCCTTTTAACTAGGGGGGCGGGGTGGGGGTGGGTGGGAATGGGTGCTTCTGTGGGCCTCAGAGTTAGTACTGTCATTAAAGGATCTGGCGTCCTCGCGGTACCATTCACTCCCCTTCCTTGCTGCTCTTTTCGTTGGTTGTTACAACGGTCTTTGCCAGTTAGTTTCACTGACAAATATAGAGTTGTTCAGCGTTTCTTATAGGCTTCCGCTCTCTCTTCTCTCTCTCTCTCCTCTCTCTCTCTCTCTCTCTCTCTCTCTCTCTCATATGTTATGCTTTCCTATGACTGCATTAAGCAAAATGTGTATTTTCGCTTTTGATCAGTGAATCTCTGTCTCTTTTTTTACTTCTCCTTCCCGACCTCACTCACACTTCCCCCTCTCTCTTCTTTCTTTTTATTTGTTATTCTGTGCTATCACTACATCTTCAAATGTTTCTTTCCTTTTTTTCTGATAAGTGCATGATATAAAGAAAAAGCTACCTTATCCATTTTTTCCAAATTGGAACTTTTGCACTGGCATTCTATCCAAAGATACACACAGACGCACACATACACA
Organism: Conus ventricosus; assembly: GCA_018398815.1. Lineage (NCBI taxonomy): Eukaryota > Metazoa > Mollusca > Gastropoda > Neogastropoda > Conidae > Conus > Conus ventricosus. Next base: position 60,875,847 of record CM031610.1, read on the forward strand.
CAAGCTTGCGCGCGCGCACGCACGCGCGCGAGCGCGCACCGCCCCCCCTCCCCCCCCCCCCCCCCCCACACACACATTAAAACTATTGAAGAAGTGGTGGAGCGGCAGAAGGGACCGACAAATGTAAACAAGACTCAATGGGAAATGGCGACTGAGAAATATACAAAGAAAGAAGAACAGGGGTCTAAAAGAATAAAGGCTTGAGAGAGAGAGAGAGAGAGAGAGAGAGAGAGAGAGAGAGAGACAGACAGACAGACAGACAGACAGACAGACAGACAGAGAATTAGAAAACTAAGAAAAACAGACCGGCAAACGCACTCGTCTAACTTAAAAATTGTTCAACCATAAGACAGACAAGCAAGGACGTGTCAGTGCAGAAAGCAAAAACGAAAACAAAATTGTGATTAACCAGAATAGAAGTCAAAAACAACAACAACAGCAAAAAAATCAGAAAATAAGAAAAAAAGCTAAAGTGAAAGAAAAATAATGGTTTGAAAGCACAGGAAAGAAGACTGAAACCAACTGCAGCATAAATGAAAAACCAAAGAGAAATAAACAAGCAACACAAGATACAAAGCGACAGTTCTTCAACACATAATAGAAAACAAACACCCACAGCATGTTACATACTTCTTCTTCAAACGTGACAATGAACAGACAGAAACATACAGGAAAACAATATTTCAAGAGGACTCTCGGAGAAAAATCCTGTGTGTTATTTGTGATGTTGGACGAACACACATTTGTCGAATACTCACTTGCCTGCCTTTTACTGTGTGCTAAATAAGTTTTATTAGTGCTCTCAGTTTTGTGTGGATATTCGCATTGGGGTTGTTAAAAGAACATGTGAGAGACGAGAACAGGAGAGAAGTAGCTTGTTTGCGTAGTTACTGAGCTCTTTTGCTCCCTAAGGGAGCACAGGTCGGCAGATTAGACTCCAAGCTGTCCTTTTCGCTCTTGTCCAAGTGGCTCCTTTTCTTTTTCAATCTGTCTCCGTGTCTCTTTCTTCTACTATTTCAGGCTCGCTTCCTTTTCTTTCTCCCTCGCGATGAGGAGAACAGAGACATAAACAGAAGAAAGAAGTAGACAGAAAGATAGGGAAAATGTGAAAAGAAAAATGGAGAAACTACGTACATAAGACGAGGAGCAGGGGTTCCATGAACTATCTTTTACCAAGTCCCATAGCAAAGCAGCAGTATCAACAGAATTGTGCTCCAGTATTGTCATCCTCCTCTTCCACACTGATTATCATAATAAATGGTCAAATCATGCAATCCCCCACAACTCATTTTTAAAAAATTCCTATGCCGGGAGCCATTTCTAGCTGACTAATTTCATATCGTCAAGATGATGTGGACTGTTGTTGGTTGAATGGACGTGGTGGCACACTTTGAACAGGCCGTTCTCTTGTATGTAGGAAGCATAATAGACAATGCTGTGCGTTCGATGGGTCAGAATGGGTGATAATTGGCACAGCTGAACAATACTGACGTGGTTCCAAAGCGGGATGGCAGCAGACGAAAACTGAAACAAAAGCAAAAAGAAACAGGATTGTTGGGCCATCAGTAATCAGGAGGTGCTTCAGCGACTGTGCAGAATGTCATCTGATGGGTGGCCTCATGTCAACGTTATATTAAAAGCCTCCTGGGGACCGTTAGCACTGAAAATGCATTTGAACCAGCCTGCATGTAGCTTTGTTTGAGGGGATAAGCACGGTGGCATCGACGCAATACCAGTCTGGGTGTTTTGTGGAGAAAGTGGGGACGGGGAGAAGAAAGAGGGGATTTTAAGCGGCATTCTCTCTGTCCCTCTCCTCTTCTCTTGCACCCTGCTCTCCCTTTAGCCAACACGTCCCTGCTTCTACACACACACACACACACACACACACACACACACACACACACAAGTGCGCGAGCGCGCGCACACACACACACACACACACACACACACACACACACACACACACACACACACACACACGCAAGCACACACACACAAAAACACACACACACGCACGCACGCACGCACGCACACACACACACGCACGCCACACATATATTCCCTCTCTCTCTCACACACAGACAGACAGACAGACAGACAGACACACACACACACGCACGCACGCACGCACGCACGCACGCACGCACGCACGCACGCACGCACACCACACACACACACACACACACCACAAGACACACACACATTCTGTGATTTCCAGTGACGAAGTATGAGAAAGGGAAGGGTGGGTGAAAACACAAGGGAGTGTGTGTGTGGGGAAGGGGGGGGGGCGGGGGCGGGGGTTGGGGGGGGGGACGAGGATGGATGGTTAAAGCTCACCACCCAATCTATCTCTCACTATTTCTGGATGTATACAGGTGGTTCCTGGAGATATGTATGCGATGTTAGAGAAATGTCAGAGTCGTTTGCAATTTGTCAATATAAATGACCGGACATAAAATGAATCAGCAAATGATCGGACATATCGGAGGAATAAAAGAAATAAACAATGGGGGGGGGGGGGGGGGGGGGGGGGGGGGGGGGGAGGGGGGGGGGGGGTGGGGGGGGGGGGGGGGGGGGGGGGAAACAACTCCTGGAACAGTATTTTCGTTCTCTCTCTCTCTCTCTCTCTCTCTCTCTCTCTCTCTCTCTCTCTCTCTCTCTCTCTCTCACTCTCTCTCTCTCTCTCTCGTTCGATGTTTCTACAAAACTCTTCTCAATTTTTCAATGACTGCATGACATCATTCCTCATCCTTTAGATGACAAAGAAGGACTATTGATATATTCGTATGTGTGTGTGAGTCTTTCTCTCTCTCTCTCTCTCTCTCTCTCTCTCTCTCCTCTCTCTCTCTCTCTCTTCTCTCTCTCTCTTCTCTCTCTCTTCTCCCTCCCTCCCTCCCTCCCTCCCTCTCTCTCTCTCTCTCTCTCTCTCTCTCTCTCTCTCTCTCTCTCTCATCTCTCTCTGACTTAGTGTGCGTACGCATGCGTCCGTGTATGTGTGTGTAAGTGTGTGTGCAAA
>CM031610.1:60883862-60903977 GCA_018398815.1 Conus ventricosus
GAACATTTTCTGTATTTGATCAGTTCTCATTGGAAATAAAACAAAAACACCAACCTAGTACATGTATAAAGAATGAGATATATAACATATACACAAAGCGGTTACATGTGTGTGTGTGTGTGTGTGTGTGTGTGTGTGTGTGTGTGTGTGTGTGTGTGTGTGTGTGTGTGTAGTACTAGTAGTAGTAGTAGTAGTAGTAGTAGTAGTAGTAGTAGTAGTAGTAGTAGTAGAAGTAGTAGTAGTACTTTCATTTTTACGTCTTTTCACAAAATTGTGTGATATTAGACGAGAGAGAGAGAGAGAGAGAGAGAGAGAGAGAGAGAGAGAGAGAGAGAGAGAGAGAGAGAGAGAGAGAGAGAGAGAGAGAGTGTAAGAGTATGTGTGTGAAGCATAGGTGTGTGGCAGTGCACGCAAAATATGGAATAATTACTACGTATAACATTATAGTAAATATCTAACAGGACTACATATTAAACAAAAGGTAACTTTGAACGCAAAATCAATATCAGAAGAAAAAAAACATCAGTCACTGTCATGCCTAATAAACATGGTAAGTATGCCTTAAGAGTCACACAATCAAATAAAACGTGGGTTCTCGACACGTTTGCTTTACCACATATGCATTTTGTTCCTGCACTATATTTCGTTCTGAATGCGTCGAGTTTCAGTCTATAAAATACTGAAACAAAGTTTCTGTACTGATACATATCACGAACCTGCAGGTGTTCAATGCCTTCAACCTGATCAAAGCTGAGAACATGGCTATTTCGAGCATTAACCCGCAAATAAGGGATGTTCTGGTTGTTTCTAAAAAAGTCCCAAGCCACTTGTTTTAAAACTTGATGACACTCTTGTAAAGTCAAGGGGCAGAAAGTGACTTGTGCACTCATTTCAGTTTTAGCTCCCTTTTTGGCAGATCCGTCAGCGAATTCATTGCCCAAAATTCCACAGTGCGAAGGAACCCAGAAAAAAAGTTAAATCGGTCCCTTTGCATATCAAAATATGAATTAAATAACATATTTCCTTTAAAATAAAGTTTTCAGAATTAGAATTGAAACACGTGATAGATTGTAGTACTGGCATTGAGTCGACACATAACAATACTTGCAAGAGTGATTGCAGTATATCAATTAAATATGTCAAAGCCATTAGTATAGCTATCATTTCGGTAACTAAGATAGATCGATTTTTTGCCTATTGAATATGCTTTATCTACTTTAAGTGATGGAATAACAAAAGCAGATCCAGCGTCTTTGTTCTTTGTCAAAGATCCATCAGTATATACCTTAAGATGGTTAGGATACTTGCTTTGCATATGCATCTTTGCTGAATATGACAAGATATGCGGATGATCAGCTTTTTTAGCATCAGTGTGATTAAGGTCGAATTTTGCCCTGTTTCTTTCCCAGCTTGGGATTGGATCGGTATGAGAAATCTTTGCCAAAGAGTCGGGGTCAAATCAGTTTTCTGCAACGAATGGGCAGAGTACGAGCCAATAGTAGACAAGCAGGAAATGTTTTTTCGCTCGTTTGGGGTAATCAGTAGATGGATTTAAAGCGATTTCTGTTTCATTTACACCTTTCATAGCTGTACATTTCACAACATATTTGCCAAAGTGAGTGTTCTGTATTCGTTTAAAAGGCAAAAACATCAATTTCCGAATATGTCCCTACTGTAGAAGCATGTACAGGGATTCCCAAGCATAATTTAAAAGCCTTGCTATCAACACTTTGCAGTTTTTGCAACAAATATTTAGGAGCACAAAAGAAAGCTTCCTGAGCATACGATAGCTTAGACCGAACGAGTGTGTGGTGTGTGTGTGTGTGTGTGTGTGTGTGTGGTGTGTGTGTGTGTGTGTGGTGTGTGTGTGCGTACGTGCGTGCGTGCGTGCGTGCGTGCGTACGTGCGTGCGTGCGTGCGTGCGTGCGTGCGTGTGTGTGTGTGTGTGTGTGGTGTGTGTGGTTGGTTCTGCGAGAATTGTTCACACAGTAACGAAGCGCTCAGTATTTTTCAAGAGAGAGAGAGAGAGAGAGAGAGAGAGAGAGAGAGAGAGAGAGAGAGAGAGAGAGAGAGAGAGAGAGAGACTACATGGATGTCTGCGAGCACTAACCACACCATCAACCACTCAGAACTGAATCGATGCCGGCGGACTCATACGTCCTCAGATGACCTAATGTCTACGTTGAACAGAAAACGACATATTGTGCGGGTACACCACATCCATTTGCGGTATAGATGCACTTCACCTTGTTGGTGATGGGAGCGAGGCTCTGCCCCAGCGCTTCCTTGTCCAGTTCATCAAGGACGCTGACAGCCCAGCCTGGCCGGCCCATCAGAGGATAATTTGCTGCTGGCCTCTTATCTCTCGCCTCCCTACCGCCGTTGCAGCCCGGAGGCGGCACGGATCGATGCTCCGGCCATTATTGCTTGTCCACCCTCCCAAGAGTTGTGCTTTCCAACGGGCTCTACTGTCTGAACTGGAGGCAGAGAAGGAAGGAGGAGGTGGGACTGATGGTGGTGGGGGGCGGGGGGGGGGGGGGGCAGTAGTGTTGGAAGACTGGGTCAGCTGAGGGATGGGGTCAGGGTGGGGGGTGGGGAAATTGCCTAGGCTAGCTAGGTGCCTTGGTAACATTTCAGCGTGGTTGGAAGGTAGAGAGGGGTGTAGTGTGTGGTAGTGGTGGTGGTGGTGGAGGTATGTGGATGCAAAGGATTATTTGGAGTGAAGTGTTACGAGGGCAATATTCAAGAGAGATGTTCTCTTTGTGGAGAGATGAAGTGATTTCTTTTCTGTCTTGTGTTTCATCTTCTTTTCAGTGCCCATTTCTTTTAAACTATACATATTACGAAAAATACAAACAATGTAAGTAAACTGATCGATGCACATTGCTGAAAGAACTCGGGGGGAGGAGGGTGGGGTATTGCTCTTAGCGTCAGAGCTGCAATATGGTTTTCCTGTGGTTCAAAACAAGTGTCTTGCGTTAACAACAAAACTCGTAGCTTATTAAACAGAAGAGCTGACCACTCTAAACAGTTAACGCCTTTTGTCCTCCAGTAACCTTTAGACGGATCCTCAAGCACGGCTTAAAGTTTTCCCCTACATTTGATTTTACTTGCATAATGGTTTTTGTTTTTGATAACTTATTTCCTGATAGAGATTTTTTACTCGTTTTACTTTTCTTCTCTTCACTGACAGCTCTATAGTGTCGTTGGATTCTGTTTTTGAACCGTTGGTGGTAAGAATGCCACAGAATTATATCTCCATTTGGTGCCAAAGAAGCAACGTCGAAATCAGTCGCGTCTCACTGATTAGTCCAAATCACTAGACGAAAGCTTCTCAGCGAGCGATATGAAAGGCTTCTCAGCAGTGATATAAAATGCTTCTCAGCGGGCGATATGAAAGGCTTCTCAGCAGGGGATATAAAATGCTTCTCAGCGGGCGATATGAAAGGCTTCTCAGCAGTGATATAAAATGCTTCTCAGCGGGCGATATGAAAGGCTCCGCAGGTGATAAAAAGCTTCTCAGCAAGCGATATGAAAGGCTTTTTCAGCAAGCGATATGAAAGGCTTCTCAGCAGGCGATCTGAAAGGCTTCTCAGCAGGCGATATGAAAGGCTTCTCAGCAAGCGATATGAAAGGCTTTCTCAGCAGGCGATATGAAAGGCTTCTCAGCAAGCCATATGAAAGGCTTCTCAGCAGCGATCTGAAAGGCTTCTCAGCAAGCGATATGAAAGTCTTCTCAGCAGGCGATCTGAAAGGCTTCTCAGCAAGCGATATGAAAGGCTTCTCAGCAAGCGATATGAAAGGCTTCTCAGCAAGCGATATGAAAGGCTTCTCAGCAGGCGATCTGAAAGGCTTCTCAGCAGGCGATATGAAAGGCTTCTCAGCAAGCGATATGAAAGGCTTCTCAGCAGGCGATATGAAAGGCTTCTCAGCAAGCCATATGAAAGGCTTCTCAGCAGGCGATCTGAAAGGCTTCTCAGCAAGCGATATGAAAGTCTTCTCAGCAGGCGATCTGAAAGGCTTCTCAGCAGGCGATCTGAAAGCTTCTCAGCAAGCGATATGAAAGGCTTCTCAGCAGGCGATATGAAAGGCTTCTCAGCAAGCCATATGAAAGGCTTCTCAGCAGGCGATCTGAAAGGCTTCTCAGCAAGCGATATGAAAGGCTTCTCAGCAGGCGATCTGAAAGGCTTCTCAGCAAGCGATATGAAAGTCTTCTCAGCAAGCGACATGAAAGGCTTCTCAGCAAGCGATCTGAAAGGCTTCTCAGCAGGCGATCTGAAAGGCTTCTCAGCAGTCGATATGAAAGGCTTCTCAGCAGGCAATATGAAAGACTTCTTAGCAAGCGATATGAAAGGCTTCTCAGCAGGCGATCTGAAAGGCTTCTAAGCAGGCGATATGAACGTCAGTTGTCAAGACATAGATGAACCCCAATGGTCCCCAGATGCTGCTAGTGGAGGAATTTAGAATTAGAATCTGACGTCCTAATTCCGCCCCTTTTCCCCTCTTCTTTATATTATGCTGAGTAAATTGTAATGACCGAGGAATAATCGCTGATGCATGTGTGTCCTGATTTATCGCTGAAACCTGCGCCGTAGCTGACACATTTTCTTTGATAGGACAGATCATGATTTTTTAAGGGGGGAGGGGGGGGGGGGGCTTTGCTCAAGACTGAAAAGGCCAACCCTGTGAGCACATAAAGATGGTTTGTTCACAGGGGTGTCCTTCCTCAAGACTAAGAGATTCCAGAGCAGCTCTGCCGACTGCTGAGCCAGCTCAGTCGAATTGAGATTGTCCACACAGAGGAATGTCCGTCGGGCACAGGATCTCAGACCCCAGAACACATTCTCCAACGCTGTCCAGCCCATGATGTTCTACGACGTCGAACCCGGCCGTTAGGGTGCAGAACTGCAGATGCAGCTTTGGGGTAGCCGTCAAAACATCGAGAAGACTGTGTAGAAAGAAACTCGTGGAGAGCGTGGCAGCAGAGAGTCCTCAGAAGAGAAGCCCCCTTCAAGCAAGTGTTTCGGCCCTTATCTCCTGACACTCTAGGGGGGTTGGGCCACACCCGGTTCATGACTCCGGATGTTCCTCTGCTGCCCCCTTTTTTTTCCCCCATCTTGGGACGAGCCATGGCTGGGATTCGAACCCATGACCCTCTGGACATGCTCATTTTCTACTTAATGACTCGCGCTTTAACCACTGAGCCACAGGGACACCTGATATTTGTAGGGAAATTAAGCCTTATGAAGTTCACTTTTGTTCCTCCTTGACCAGATCCAGCTTGAACACCTCTCTCGCCGCTTCTGCCATTGCTTTCAGGGCTCTGGTTTTTTCCTTCCCTGTGGTTTTCATCATAGCGACAGGACTGAAGATCTGACACAACCAGAAACGACCGCAGAAGAAGAAGTAATGATTGAGAAATTGCCCGTCTGCGCTTTGTTTCCCCCCATTATTAGTTTGTTCACCATATCATTGTTTGGTCAATCGCTGGAAACTTGCATCTCCTAAAAGTTGCAAGTCCCAAGGCTTTTCTGTATCATTCTTAGCTGCTGTCAACACTTATGAGAATGACGATGCTTGAGTTACAACAAACAGTACAACCAGACCACTCTTACTGTTGACTCCTTGGACCCCCCCCCCCACTCCCTCCAGCCCCTATGTATTTTTAGTCGGATCTTCAAACACAGACTCAGACATTCCCCCCTTCATTTTATACTCTTTACGTGATGGTGGTAGTTTCTCAGCAACTCAATTCCTTACAGCACTTTCTTCTAGTCTCACTCGTCTTCATTTTTCTGGCTGCTTTAAGTTGCCATTCGATTCTGTTTTTGAACCCGTGATTGTAAGAATACCATAGCGTTATAGACTGTGGCATATCTGCATTCAGTGCCAAGGGAGCACTGACACAATCAACCGTGTCTCACTGATGAGTCCGAATCAGCAGACGACAGGTCTCTTTAGCCCGCAGTATAAAGGATTCTCTTTCCAGGCTGGACTACAATGGTCTCCACATGCTGCTCATGAATGATATTGATATTTATAATCTCACGCCCTCGGTTTTTTTTTTCAGTCCTGTTTTCTCTCTCTCACACCCCTCATCCCCTTCTCCCCTTTCTCCTATGTCTACCAGGCCATTCGTTTGGTCAATTAGTGGAGATGACATCGCTCAGGAGATCCAACTAAAGGCTATTCTGCATAGTTCTTTGGTGCAGTTAGCACTTACGTGACTGACAACGCTTGGGTGACTAAACAATAGTGTGATCACTCTGCAAGTTGACACATTTTGACCTCCCGTTTTCCTCTCTTACCTCTTCCCCCCCCCCCCCCTCTTTTTTTCTTTGTTTTTAATCTTTGTCAAATTATTTTTGTAGTTACGTAGAAATTGCTAGCCTGCACGTAATTTCCACCATTACTAATGTGTGTGTGTGTGTGTGTGTGTGTGTGGGTGTGTGTGTGTGTGTGTGTGTGTGTGTGTGTGTGCGTGCGTGCGTGCGTGCGTGCGTGCGTGCGTGCGTGCGTGCGTGCGTGCGTGCATGCGTGCGTGCGTGCGTGCGTGCGTGTGTGTGTGTGTGTGTGTGTGCGCGCGTGCATGCGTGCGTGTGTGTGTGTGTGGTGTGTGTGTGTGTGTGTGTGTGTGTGTGTGTGTGTGTGTGTGTGTGTGTGTGTGTGTGTGTGTGTGTGTGTGTGTGTGTGTGTTGGGAAGGTTTCGAGGATGAGGGCTAAGACTGTGGCAGGAGGGGGTGGGGGTGGAATGACCGGGGTGGGAATGATTCGATTTTTCATGAGATATGGGTGAGGTGGGAGGGAGAAAGGATGGGTTATTGGTTTATGATATGTGGGAATCTGTATAATGTGGGATGTGAGGTGAGATGGGATGAGAGGGGAAGTGAGAGGGAGGATTTTATATGGAATGTCTACTGCATATCGGGAGTGTCTGTGTCATGGCCCTCCGTGGTCGGCTGGACTATAAATAACATGATGATAATTATTATGAGTCCCCGCATTGCGTGTTACACGTAGGTGTGGATGTAAAGGTTGAGCAGAAATACATTGTGTGGGCCCGGTATAATGTGTGTAGGGTTTTATCAGGCTTCATGTCTGTGATATGTTTAAGTCTGTTTTATCGATATAATGTGAACACATATGGCATAGCGTACGATGACATGATACTACTCTATTACTCCAAAATTTCATTCTCGAGATAGATTTCCAGATATTTTGCCGTAATAATGTGACCAAGCGTTTTATGAATGTTAAACAAAGGAGAGAAAAAAAAACTGTAAGAGAAACGCAAGTCTATCAGTGTTTTCTTTGCTTATTACTCACAATTAATTATGCCGACGTTCTTTCAGCTTGACAAGGGGAAAAATGAGTCATTCAAGTGAGTACAGAAATCTTACAGTCTCTGGCATACTTACTCCCTCTGACCTATTTCATGTGTCCTGTTTGTGATGGCAATCTATCTCACATCACCCGCACAGCATCAGCTCTGCACACAGCCACATCCAGCTCGTTTTGCTACACTTTCAGTACGGGCACAGTACGTGGAACCTGTCAGCCATAGAGCTGAATAACCATCCATCCAGAGTAGTCCCCGCATTCTCACTGAGTCAAGCATGATGGGAACCTTTTGCGTTTGGTTTAATTTCCAAAGAAGTCATTAACCTGTCAGGCTGTCAGTCACTGAATAAATAAATGTATGTGAATGAACACACGAATGTACGAAAGAATCTGTGAGTTTATGAATAAACGACTGAATGAACGAAGGAACGAACGAATGAATACAATGTTTGGATGAATAAATGAATGAATGAGTGAGGGATGGAAGGAAGGATGGATGGAAGGAAGGAAAAAGGGAAAGAAGGAAGGGGAAAGGAAGGAAGGAAAGACTGTGTAAAGGCTGTGCGAATTAATGATACAATCAACTAATTTGAGAATGTTGATGTGCTCCTTATTCAAAACACAATGTGGCATCAGCTTACTTATACCTACTCCATCATATACACAAGGGCGTTCCCTGCCCCCCCGCCCCCTCCCAAAAAAAAAAAATGCGCCCCCCCCCACAAGCAGCACCACCACACCCCAACACACCAACACAACACAACAACACCCCAACCCCAAGAAAAAAATGGCGCGGGCGAGGGAAAAGCAGACGACGCACGACAAGAAAAGAGAAAAAACAAAAAGGGAGGGGGAAGTGAGGAGAGAGGGAGAGGAAAATAGGGGGGGGGAAATTTTGCAGACGAATCAACAAAGAGACAAACGAACGAAGAGAAGGAAGAGAGAGAGAGGAGAGAGAGAGAAGAAGAAGAAAAAGACGAAGAAGAAGAGAAGACGAAAAAGAAGAGGGAAGAGAGAAGAAGGGGGAGGATAACAACCAAAGTATAGACATCCTCCAAAAAACCAAAAACAAACACAAAGAGGGCACAGCCAGACAAAATTGAAACCCTTGGGGAAAAAGCCCCCCCGCACCCCCCGCCGCCCCCCCCCCCCCAACCGCGCGCGCGCCACAGGGGAAGTAAACATATTTATTGCATGCTTGAAAGCCAATTTTGTTGAAATTTTATAATGAGGTTCCAAATCCGACCAACTTTTTTGGCTCTGCTCCCCCCCCCTTGTGGGGAAGGGGAACTCCCCCGGGCCTTTTTTTTTTTTCTTTGGATTTTTGTAAATAATTTTTCCCTTTATTTTTGTCAACCCATGTGGTTGCGTGTGCATGGGGGTTGTTGTATATATTTTAGTATGTAATTTCTACCCGAAGGGGCCTTTGGTTTTTGGGTCTGGCTGGGGGGGGGAGGAGGGACTCATGCAGGTCTTTTATGGGGGTTTTGGTTTTGGAGCGTTTCCCCCCAGGCCCCCCCTGTTTTTGTAAAATGGTCAATCGTCCAGGTTGACGGTGCAACCCGGAAAAGTGGTTGTTGGGGTGAGTGTTGGCGCTCCTACTTTGGTGTTGTCCCATTCTCCGGGGGCGGCCGCTTTAGTTCCACCGTTTCTGGGGTGGGCAGGCTCCGGTTTTGGACCAGGGGGTTGGGGGTTTTGAGGTGACCCATGAAGGCTAAAACCCAAAAAGGCGGGTGACCCGGTGACGGCCCGGAAATGATGGTAGGGAGCACCTGTGGCGCCTCCCACGGCCCCAGCCCCCGCAGCCACCCGCCTTGCACCCTGCCGCGCTGGGGGTGCGCCGAGCGACCCGCGGCCCCAGCGACCCCGCCGGACGCCCCCCAGGCCGCCCCTCGGAGCTGGCCCAGCCGACCCAGTCGGAGCTGACCCAGGCTGACCCAGGCGGAAAGCTGACCCGGCCGACCCAGGCGGAGCCGCCCAGGCCCTTGCACCCCTTTGCGCAGTTGTGGGCGGCTGGAACGCACGCGCCTTGGCTGGTGGTTGGGGAGTCTCATCCTGGCCCCGTCGACCACATCTTGGTGCTGAGTCCATGGCGTTACCCGTGGGGTGTTTGGGGGCTGTGACGCGGGTTTCTACAGATAACCTTCGACCGCTTCTATTTTTTTTTAAAGTTTTTTTTTTTTTTCCTTCTAAACCCGGGGCTGTTCATGGCTTCTGCATCGTCGCCGGTTTCGTTGTGTCCACGTTACTCCGTTATCAAAGGTGAGGGGCGACGGAATAACTGATCTAAAGTGCGCCCCCACAAGCACAGTGTGCCTATTTCCACTAGACATCATCCGAGACGACAATGAGTGGGTGCCCTCTATGTTGTGGGGAGTGGTTGGTGGAGTTTGGCACAAAATAAGAGTATGTCAAGATTATGCGACTTGTGGTCACAGTGGTGGTTCTTGGCCACGGGTTTTGTGATGTAGCTTGTGCTAGTCGTTCGATATTTTGTGTTGTGTTACTGTTGTGTTGGAGGGTCTATGTGAGGGGTGGTGTGCATTGCGACAGTGTTGTATTGAATAAATTTTTGGTTTATTTGTCAACGTTGTGTGGGTGTGTTGTTGAAAGGGGTGTTAGTTTTGGTGTTTCCCTTTTGCGCGTCTGACAACGTGGGGGAGAAGCGGGTAATTTTTTTGTTGGGTTAGGTAGATTGGGGGGAGAGGGGGGTAGTTTGTGGGTGGTTGGGGGTTTCGTCCTGTAGGGTGGAGCATAACAAGGGCACTCAGGCGTGAAAAGACCTGCTAATTGCCATTGTTGTGTGGGAATTGATGTGCTTTGTAATGTTTGTTTGTCATAGGGTTTGTGTTTAATAAAGTGATATTTTGTGATTAGTTTGATGCGGGTTGGTCGGGGTTTTGTGTGGGACCCTCCCTGTGTGATTTGTGGTTGAAATACTGGCCTGTCAAAGAACTGACGGGTTGATTGTTTGAAAATGATCAGGGTATAATTTGGTTGTCTATTGCATTGTGTTGTTGATGTTGAGTTAGACTATGCTTTGTTGATGTTATGCCTATGTTTGCAAGCATTGAGCTGGATGTATTGTCTTGGTGCTTGCTGTACCCCGGGTGTCCACACCTTGTGAGTGTAAAGGTCGGGGCCCTGGGGCCGTTCCGTACACTGGTTGAGGTTTGACCCCAGGGGTTCTTACAATTTGGGAAAAGAACGGTTGGGGTTGTTAACTTTTCTCCAGGTTCGCGTAGTTGGGTGCTCTGTTACGTGGTGTCAGTCGCGGTTGGAAAAGATAGCAGTCAGTAGTCGCACACCCAGTGACCGTAAGCTGCGTTCAGAAGCATACCCTGTGGAAACGTCTCCGGCAGTTAAGGAGCGTGCGGGTATTGGTGAGGGGGGTTATGCAGCAACAGCTGGACGCCTGGCCGACAATATTTCGGTAGGTAAAAGCTGGGGTACAGGGAGGAAGTTGCGGACTTTGTAGCCAAGCCTGGACGAGTGGCCCGGCAGGAAAGAGAGCAGGAGGAAAGGGGAATGAGCTACGTCTCAAGCGAGACGGCGCGAGAGAGGAGAGCTCGCAGGAGAAGAGTTGCGGTTAAGCGCGAGCCAAGGGGGAAAAGTTGCGGCTCATCGCGAGGAGGTTAATTACAAGCCGTGAGGGGGGAGCAGCACGGCTGGATAGAGGCCAGCGGCTCTCAAGGAGGAATCAGGCACTGAGGGACGGGATAGAAGGGGGGAAGAGATCAAGAGGAAGGAGCCAGGCGGATACCACCAGTGTTAAATCTTACCCCTGCGGGATGCGAGATTCGACGCCTACTGTCCCATTTCGAGGGGATGGCTAGTTCCCCTGGGCCGAGAGGCAGAATCGTGGTCGATAGTTGGTGCGCTCTGGGGAGGCGAGGAGGCAGTGCTGAGACACGCCGCAGGATCTCACTGACTAGGGCCAGGGCAAGGCGCCTTTGCTTAAGTTTTTCGGCTGGACGCAGAGGATACAGCAAGTTTCCGGCGATGAAGAGGACCAGACGAAACTTGAGCAGTCTGGACAGGATGGCCCCCCCTCTGGATTGGTTGGATTGGCTGCAGAGGAAGTTTCCGCATCGGACCGTCTCAGGACTTGTTCCTACAGGAGCAGATGTATCGGATCTTGACCCCCGACTTGACCATTGAGGTGCGTCGCGTCTCCCCGGCAACAGCGACAGAGGTGGCCCGGGAGGCTACGTGGTGGCAGAGGCCAGGCGACTGGGGCCCGCGACTGCAGGAAGGAGAGAGAGGAGTTACGGCGCGTATACCCCAAGGAGTCAGAGCCTCAGCCTAGGACTCAGACTCCCGGAGAGCAGCGACCCCAACCGCTAACCCCTCAAGCCCCCGCTTGGGGAAAATACAGTAAAGTGTTTCCTGTGGGGGAGACAGGCCACATAGTTAGGGAGTGCCCACGGCGTAACACGGTGGGGGCAGTTAAATTTGCTGGAGGCTGCTAAAGATGTGTGAAGCCCCCCCCTTTGCTGTGTGTGTCATGTCCCCAAGAACCCCTATTCCCCTAGGTGCGAGATTCAGGTCAACGGCACAATGGAAACGGGATTAGGGACACGGGGCGGGTTATTCAGTGGTGGCTTCTCATCTGGTACATCCTGATCAGTACACAGGAGATACCGTCCTGATCACGCGGCCGAGTCCCGGTGTCAGGTTCGTCTGCCAGTGGCGCTGGTTGACATCGTCTCGCCGTTTGTCACAGGGTTTTCCGCGCCCTCGTCAGGGAGCGTCCCGTTGAAGGGGTCCTCATTGGAAACTTTATCCAGCGGAAGCGAGGAGCGCCTTTAGAACGAGTTCCCGCCCTATGCTGTGCTGGAACACCCTCGCGGTTGGTACAGACGAACTCAGGCCCGGGAAAAGGGAAACCCCCAAAGCGACCATTGTCCCTAGGAGTCAGTTGTCGATCGCTACTTCAGATGATTGATAAAGGGCCCAAAGAGAAGACCCCACCTTGAGTAGAGCAAGGAAGGCATACGAGGAAAAGGGACTGAGGTCCGGATGAGGACGGGAAAGTCAGTTACCTAAGAAAAGGGAGTGGATCAGGAGTTTGAGGGAACCCAGGAAGCGTGCACTCAGGTGCGTACCGAAAGAGATCAGCCCCAGTGCTGGCGTGGGCCACGAGGTTCCCATGTCAGGCATTTTGGGAACCACAAAGACAAAGTCCAGGATTCTACCTCACTTCTAACTGGCCAGGAATCTGCGCCGACATCGTGAGTTTTTGCCAGCCCATGCCCGCAGTGTCAGCGCACCCATCGACAAGGGTCGGGTTCCACCGGTACCCTTGGCAAGATGCCTCTGGGCAGGAACCCTTTACTTGGACTAATCTGATCGGGCCGTTGACGCCGATGTGGACGAGGTCATCGGTAATATACTTGTCATGGTAGACTACACCACTAGATACCCGGAAGCGACGCCTTTAAGAACACACGCAGAGGAGGTGGGCCCAGGCGGCATTCACCCCTGTGGTCACGAACTGGTTACCCAAGCAGGTGCTTAACGGATCGAGGGTCCCCATTCACTGGGCAGGGGATGAAGGAAGTGTACCGTCTGCTAGCCATAAAGGGTTGAAAACCCCGCCGTACCATGCTCATTTCAATGGACTTGTCGAAAGGTTTAAGGGACCCTTAAGAGGATGATGCGCCGTTTGGTACAGGACAAGGCCAGATGAGTGGGATCGGTGGGGTTCCAGCGCTGCTTTTTGCCTACCGGGGAAAACCGCAGGCCAGCACGGGATTTTCCCCCTTTGAACTGTTATATGGGCGAGCGTGCGGGGACCCATGCAGATACTGAAGGAGTCGTGGGGGCGCCCTGAGGAGGCTGAGCTAAAAACATCCATTGAGTATGTGGTGGACCTCAGGAACAAGATTGCTGAACATGTACTTTGGCACAGGAACACGTCGCCACTGCTGCTGGGGTGTACAAGCGGCACTTTGATCTCCGGGAGGAGACGATCGTTTCCAGTCGGGTCAGAGTGTTGTCTTACGGCCGTTGAAACACAACAAGCTGGAGCTGGCCTGGCGGGGCCCATACCATGTGACTGGTAGAGTTGGCGAGGTGGACTACAAGGTCCAATGGGGCCAAAGAGCAGGTTGTTCCATGCCAATCTGCTTAAGAAGTTTGGTGGAGCGGGCCCGCAGGTTACAACCCCAGTGAAGGTACAAGCGGTAGTGGTGGGGGAAGAAGATGAGGAATCACCGACTGCTTTCCCCTAGGGGGGGACATTCCCTTGATTCCGCTAACAGCCACTGAGGGACCTCGGATGTCGTCATTTTGGCAGAGGATCCGACGTTCGCTGCGGATGTCAAGGACTCACTCGGGAGTTTGGCGACGTTCTTACAGACTTGCCAGCGTGTACGACCTTGGAAGAATGTCATTGAGATTGTCGTCCGACGTACCAGTTCGGTCCAAGCCGTATCAAGTCCCGTTCGCCTGCAGGGAAACGATCCGGAGGAGGTGGAGGCTAAGCAGAAACTAGACGTTATTGAGCCCTCCGTGTCACCTTACGCATCTCCAGTGGTCTTGGGGAGGAAGACGGATGGGAAAAATTTGCTTCTGCGTGGATTACCGACGACTGAACAGGGTTGGTGGTGTTCGATTCGGAGCCGATGCCCGACATTGATTACCTGTTTGCAAAGTTGGGACAGAAGCGGGTTTTTAGCAAGATTTACCTGGCCAAGGGTATTGGCAGATCCCTGTTGCGAAGGAAGACCGCCCCAAGACTGCATTTGTTACTCCTCTGGGCAATTCCAGTGGAAGGTCTGCCTTTGGGCTGTGCACTGCGGGGGCTGTTTTCACGAGGATGATGAGGAAGTTGCTTCGTCCGTTGCCGGAGGGGGACGTCGACAACTTCATTGACGACGTATTGGTTGCTACAGAGACAAAGGAGCGACACCTAGAAATCCTGCGTGCCCTATTTTTAGCGGGCTGAGAGAATGCTCGTTGTCAGCACGACCAACTAAGTGTGAGTTGGGAGGGCGAGAGGTTGTCTATCTGGGCCACGTGATTGGCGAAGGGAAGATCGGCCTGTGGGGGACAAGACATGTCAGATCAAGGACGCGCCAAGACCCCAACCAAGAAGCAGGTAAAGAGTTTTTTTTTGGGGTTTATTGGTTTTTTAACCGACGGTTCATCCCCGGTTTCTCGGACATCGCCTTACCTTTTGACAGTCTGACAAAAGGGACGCAGCCTAGACAGGTCCGATGGACCGAAGATTTTTGCAAGGGCCTTCAGAAGGTTGAAGGACAGTTTTTCCACCCCACCAGTGTGCAGGCTGCCCGTTTCTGGGGGAGCCATTTTTCCTCAGAACGGATGCGTCGGGACTGGACTGGGAGCTGTGTTGTTCCAAAAGCATGAGGGGGTATTGTGGCCCGTGGCGTGCGCCAGCAAGAAGTTTGGGGGATGCGGAACTAAAAAACCCCATCATGAAAAGGAATGTTTGGCACTTGTGTGGGGAATTCAGAAGTTTGCCACCTATTTGTTTTGGCAAGCATTTTACCGTCCAAACTGACACTCTCCTCCAGTACCTACACCGGGTTAAGTCAACCAGTGGGAGTGACAAGGTGGGCGCTCCAGCTCCAGCCGTTTCAGTTTCTGGTGGAGGCAATCCCTGGGAGGGACAATATAGCGGCTGATTTTCTCAGCAGGATGTAAGAGGAGTTTTGCCAGGTTGGAGCGGGTGTCCTGCTGGAGTTTAGGCTGGAGGGGTTTTCCAGCATTTGGGTGTTTTCCCTGGGTGATGGCTACTGGCCTTTGTTTAAAGTGGCCATATGTTTTGATGGTACGGGGCGGCGTCGCTCTGTGTCATGTCTTGGTTTTGAAATCCATGGGGATTGGATCTTTAGGGGGGGGGTTTCCATGACCCAGAGCTTGGTTTTGGGTGACATGGGATCAAGAAGAGAAGGAGGCGGTGGAAGGGGGAGAGCGGAAAACACCCGGAATCTTTTATATTTATTAGTTTAGCGTTTCACGGGCGCCCTGTTGTTGCTAAGGCAGAATTCCGTGCGTTAAACCCCAGGTTGAGCGAGTGTCAAACCCGGGAAACCCGTGCGTCTTGTTTCTCCCGGCAGTGTGTGGTGTCTTGTGCACGTGAGTTCATGGTGATGAGTGTCCGCATTCTACCTGCAGGAGCGCAGGGGGGCTTTAGGTTCAGTTCTGTCTCTGGCTGGGGTGTCGACAGGACTCTTGGCATTGGGGCTTCGGACCTGAGGGGGGTGGTTTTCGGGGGGCTGTTCCTGGCCCACCAAGTGAAGTCTTTGTTCTTTGTAAAATGGGGCAAAAATACAGATCAAGGTGTGATTCTGGTGACGCCCTGTGAATGTATGTGTAGGGGTGTAGTCAGTGTGTGGCGCCTCCCTACGTTGTTTTTGCCAAGGTTTCGGGTGTGTCGTTTCCCCCTAGTACCACCGTTTCCAGTGGGGATGGCAGCGTCCGGTGTTGACCAGACGTCTGGGCTGAGGTGACGGGCCCGAGAGGCTGACCCCGGCGGAGCTGACCCAGGCTGACCCAGGCGGAGCTGACCCAGGCCGACCCAGTCGGAGCTGGGCCCCGGCCGACCCAGCGAGCTGACCCAGGCTGACCCAGCCCGGGGCTGACCCAGGCCGACCCAGGCGGAGCCGACCCCGGCCTTGCAGCCCTGCCGCATTTTGGGCGTGCTGGGAAGCGCACGCCCCTGGGGTGGTGGTGTCAGTCCTCATCCTGGCTCGTACGACCACATTTGGGCAGCTGAGTCCATGGGGTTAGCCGTCGGGTGTCTGGGCTGGATCGCGGGTTTCTACAGCATAACCTTCGACCGCTTCTATTTAATTTATTTATTTATTTTTTTTTTTTTTCCTCTTTAACCCAGTGGCGTGTTCATCGTCCTCTGCATCGTCGCCGTCGTCGCTTGGTCCACTTTACTCCGTTATCAAAGGGGTAGTGGGCGAACGGAATAACTGATCAAATTGTGCTCCCCACAAGCTACGTGTGCCAGTTTTTCCCCCCTAGACTGCATCCGAGACGACAATGAGTGGGGGACTTCTATGGTTTGTGGGGATCGGTTGGTTTGGGAAATTTTGGGCATCAAAACTAAGAGTTATGTCTAAGAGTTTATGCGACTTGTTGGGCACCAGTGGGTGGTTCTTGGCCAGCCTGGTTGTGATGTATGCTTGTGCTAGTCGGTTCGATATTTTGTGTTGTGTGTACTGTTGATGTTGGGAGGGTCTATCGTGCAGGATGGTGGTGTGTGCATGACGACAGCGTGTTTGTATTGAATAAATAAAATTGTTTATTTGTCCGTTGTGTGGGTGTGTTGTATGAGAGGGGGGTGTTAGTATGGTGTTTTTTCCCTTCAACCTTAGCGCGTCTGACAGTTTGTATGTATGTAGTATGTTTTATTGTTATATATAATTGTATGTTTAATATATAAATACTTGGTCTTATACTTGGTACGAGTACTTGGGGGAAGGCTATCCAAAGAACCTGTGTTGGAATGAAACATGGCATGTAGATCCTTTTAGGAGAAGCTTCTTCAAACTTGTGTCTGGCCTTCAAACCCCCGAATCTAAAGTGATAGCAGGGGGAAATCAGATGACCTTGCGTGTCCGCTTTGTCAAGAAACATTACCTGTTTGGGAAAATACCCCGAATTCATGTAAAAAAGCTCTAATCAGGGAAGATGCACATACACATACAAATAAGTGCTTGAAGAGATTTGAACATGCGGGTACACTGCCAGGGGAAACGCTACACAACCAGACGCTCCAGCAACGGCGTTGTACACGACACAAGGATGCAAATCATCTTTTGCATTAGTTTTGACATAAACAAAAAGCCTGGGGTTTGGGTTTACTTGTTAGAAAATTGATGACAGAAAAAAGTACAGCAGACATTTTCAGAAGTGAAAACCATCCAGAAATCATCAGAAAAATGGCATGACAACCGGGTATAAACTCATTTGAGTTCATTAAAACAAAAGATACCGATTGAACTCACTGTGATAGGAAAGCATATGGAGAGAGTTCCAAACTTCACGACATGGAAATATGCCAGTCTTGCCAGTAAATTGAGAAATCGTCTTTCGAACTAAACTCCTAGCCATACCAGCCGCCCCTGGCGAAATGGTTAGTGTCGCAGACTGCCGGCTGGAGGTCATGGGTTCGATTCCCATCAGAGTCATGTGGGATTTTCGCTCCGACCGTCTCCTACCCAGACTTGAGTTGCTACTGGCTCAGTTGGGAAGAAATGGGACCACCAGTTGAAATTTCATATACTTAATGGATGCGTCTCTGAGAGTGTTGATCAAATTTCCTGACCAACACTGCAGGATCTGCCTCTCCGGGCCTGGTTTACGCCGGATATTTTAATGAAAGGAAGCGTAGAGTACAGCCCTATCATCAGTCCGACCAGTATGGAAATCCGTAGCATCATCTTAATCATTCTCATTCTCATCGATCAGCATTAAAAAAAGTCTCAAATTCTGTAGCCCTTCATGCCCTGCTCTCATGGTGACCTCAGTTTCGATGTCCTCTCCCACGTCTGTGGCCTTGGTTTGGTCCCGTCGGGGTCACCGGTATCGGCGAGTCCATAGGGGCTGTTGTTGGACGGACGTGGTGGCGCCCTCTGGATGGAGAGTTCACTCACGCCGGCTCCGCGACTAAGCAATTATTGTCGTCAGTAGGGGCTTAGTAATGGTGTCCTGCGTATGTTGGACCAGAACAGGCGCCACTGAACACCACCGAAGTGACTCGGCGGCAGTGCAGTGTCTCCTCCGGTGGGTTGCCTCTTGACGATTTGACATTGACTGCTCCCTATAGATCCCGGTGCCGGGGCTGTGGCGGGACTGACAGGGCTGTGGCTGTGGACGTGGTGTTGGAATGAGCGGCGTGGGTGCAATGCCACTGAGGTGGCACAGAAGATGAGACGGAAAAAACACCTCTTGGCCATAGAACTTGAAGGAAGGGGATCGGTAGGCTCATCTGCCTATGGTATCTTGATACAGCCTTCCAATTCTACAAGACAAGAACCCTAAAGATAATGGCAGAGGCAGCTGGATTTGGTCAAGGAGGTACAAAAGTGAATTGCGTATGGCTTAAGTTTCCCAGATCAGTTCTGGTGTTCAATAGCTATACTGAAGGAGAGCTGTCCAAAAGGCAAAGCATGGAGACACCCAACCATCCAGGAGGTGTAGGTTTAAATCCCAGCTGCACTAAATACATTTTTGACATTACTAGACTGCGGCCCAGACCACTTAGATTGTACAGTCTGAAGTCGGAATTCTTGTCTGAGAGAAAACGGTGGGTAGGGGGGGGGGGGGGGGGTGTTCTGAAGACTTTCTGCTGTCAAGTTCTCCTGTGAGTATCTTCGCGCGCTCTCTGTCTGTAACATTTTTTTAATACATTCATATAATTTTTCTTTTCGTATTTCTCCAAATCTCTCTCTCTCTCTCTCTCTCCTCTCTCTCTCTCTCTCTCTCTCTCTCTCTCTCTCTCTCTCCTCTCTCTCATCTCTCTCTCCTCTCTCTCTCTCTCTCGTTTCATTTTATTTCGTTTCGTTCCTTTTTCTATTCTCTTTTCTTTTCTGTCCCTTCCTCCCTTCCTTTCTTTCTTTCTTTTTCTTTCTTTTCTTTCTTTCTTTTCTTTTTTCTTTCTTTCTTTCTTCCTTCCTTCCTTCCTTTCTTCCTTCCTTCCTTCCTTTCTTTCGTTCTTCTTTCTTTCTTTCTTTCTTTCTTTCTTTCTTTCTTTCTTTTTCTGTCTGTCTGTCTGTCTGTCTGTCTGCCTGTCGTCTTTCTTTCTTTCATTCATTCGTTCTTTCTTTCTTTTCTATCCTCCCTCCTGTCGCTGTTTTTTTCCTTTTCCGGTCCTTCTTCCTTGTAATAATAGTATGTCAATCATCAGGGCACACGTATCAGCAACGTAGTTATATCTGACAGAAGAAGAAGAAGAAGAAGAAGAAGAAGAAGAAGAAAAAAGAGAAAGAAGAAGAAGAAGAAGAAGAAGAAGAAGAAAGAAGAGAAGAGAAAGAAGAAGAAGAAGAAGAAGAAGAAGAAGAAGAAGAAGAAGAAAAAGAGAAGAAGAAGAAGAAGAAGAAGAAGAAGAGAAGAAGAAGAAGAAGAGGAAGAAGAAGAAGAAGAAGAAGAAGATACTGACGGTGAAAACAAAGCAAACAAGGGTCGTGCAAAACAACGGGGGGAGGATGGTGATGAAGGTGGGGTAAAATGTGTGGCTCAAGACGAGAGAGAGAGAGAGAGAGAGAGAGAGAGAGAGAGAGAGAAGAGAAGAGAGAGAGAGAGACAGAGACAGAGACAGAGAGAGACAGAGAGATTTCAAGGAGAGGAGAGTTGAAAGGAGGCGTAGGATAAAACGTTACTTGGAGACCTTCAAAAGTTGCCAATCCTTACCGACCCAAATCCATAAAGAACAAGGGTAAAGGGTTAAGACTATCATACCTATACATATTCATCAAGACGTGTTAAATGAATTGTAAACCAGCGCTAATGTTCAGCCTACTGGGAAAGAAAGCCTCAGCTGCATTTCTCCTGCGTGCAGTTTCGTGTCCCAGCACTTGATGCTTTTTTTTGTATTGTCATCACATTATTTATCAATAATTTATTTACAGTTGATATACGACGTTTTGAAACCGGATTTCTGGTGTGTGTGTGTGTTGTGTGTGTGTGTGTGTGTGTGTGGTGTGTGTGTGTGTGTGTGTGTGTGTGTGTGTGTGCACGTGATTTGATTAATTGTAAAATAGACCCCGGGGAATATATTCCCTGAAAGTT
>CM031610.1:60904977-60917477 GCA_018398815.1 Conus ventricosus
GGGGCACTTGGGGGACAACCCATATTGAGGCCTGAATTTTCCCCCAGCCAAGGAAGTAAGGGGGGAAAGGTTTTATTTTGGGGGGCAACCGGGGGGAAAATAGCGGCCGTGGTTTCCATGCTGGGGTTCAGGCTGGAGGGGTTTTCCAGCATTTGGGTGTTTCCCGGGAGGATGGCTACTGGTCCTTGTTTAAAGTGGCCATACGTGTTTTGATGGTACGGGGGCTGGGCTCTGTGTCATGTCTTGGTTTTTAAAAATCCAATGGGGATTGGATCTTTAGGAGGGGGGTTTGTCCATAAACCCAGAGCTTGGTTTTGGGTGACATGGCATCAAGATAGAGAAGGGGGCGGTGGAAGGAGGGAGAGCGTGACACACCCGGGGAAATCTTTTATAGTTTTTTAGTTTAGCGTTTCACGGACGCCCTGTTGGTTGCTAAGGCAGAATTTCCGTGCGTTTAAACGCCCAGGGTTGACGAGTGTCAAACCCGGAACCTGTGCGTCTTGTTTCGTCCCGGCAGTGTGTGGTGTCTTGTGCACGTGAGTTCATGTTGAGTGAGTGTCCCGCATTCTACCTGCAGGAGCGCAGGGCGCTTTAGGTTCAGTTCTGCCCCTCTGGCTGGGGTGTCGAGCAGACTCTTGGCTTTGGGGTCTTTCGGACCTGGGGGGTGGGGGTTTCGGGAGGCTTTTCCTGGCCCCCAAGTGAAGTCTTTGTTCTTTGTAAAAGGGGGTCACAATACAGATCAAGGTGTGATTCTGGTGACGCCATGTAAATGTATGTGTAGGGGTGTAGTCAGTGTGGGCGCCTCCCTACGTTTTTTTGTCCAAGGTTCTCGGTGTGTCGTTTCCGCTAGTACCACCGTTTTCCAGTGGGATGGGCAGCGTCCGGTTTTTGGACCAGACGCTGGGCTGAGGTGACGGCCTGAGAGGCTGACCCAGGCGGAGCTGACCCAGGCTGACCCAGGCGGAGCTGACCCAGGCCGACCCAGTGGGGAGCTGGCCCAGGCCCGACCCAGTCGGAGCTGACCCAGGCTGACCCAGGGGGAGCTGACCCGGGCCGACCCGGGCGGAGCCGACCCAGGCCTTGCAGCCCTGCCGCAGTTGTGGGCGTGCTGGGAAAGCGCACGCGCCCATGGCTGGGGTGGTGCATCTCATCCTGGCTCGTACGCCACTCTTTGGGCAGCTGAGTCCATGGCGTTACCCGGGTCGGGTGTCTTGGGCTGTGATCGCGGGTTTCACAGCTAACCTTCGACCGCTTCTATTTATTTATTTTTTTATTTTTTTTTTTTTCCTTTTTAAACCCAGTGCGTGTTCTTTCGTTTTCTGCATCGTCGCCGTCGTCGCTTGTGTCCCACGTTACTCCGTTATCAAAGGTGTAGGGGCGAACGGAATAACTGATCTAAATTGTGCGTCCCACAAGCTACATTTGTGCCTATTTTTCCCCACCTAGACAAGCATCCGAGACGCCCAATGAGTGGGTGACTTCTATGGTTTGTGGGGAGTGGGTTTGGGTGGAAGTTTTGGGCATCAAAACTAAGAGTTATGTTAAAGAGTTATGCGACTTGTTGGTCACCAGTGGGTGGTTTCTTGGCCAGCCTGGTTGTGATTTTATGCTTGTGCTAGTGGGTTCGATATTTTGTGTTGTGTGTACTGTGATGTTTTGGGAGGGTCTATCGTGCAGGATGGGGGTGTGTCATGAGCGACAGCGTGTTGTATTGAATAAATATATTGTTTTTGTCAACGTTGTGGGGGTGTGTTGTATGAGAGGGGGGTGTTAGTATAGGTGTTTTCCTTCAAGCCTTAGCGCGTCGACAGTATGTATGTATGTATGTAAGTTTTATTGTTATATATAATTGTATGTATTATATATATAAATACTTGGTACTTATACTTGGTACGAGTACTTGGGAGAAGGCTATCCAAAGAACCTGTGTTGGAATGAAACATGGCATGTAGATCCTTTTTGGAGAAGCTTCTTCAAACTTGTGTCTGGCCTTCCCAAACCCTCGAAACTAATGTGATAGCAGGGGGGAAAAACAAAATGACCTTGCGTGTCCGCTTTGTCAAGAAACATACCTGTGGAATATACCCCGAATTTCATGTAAAGAAGCTCAATCAGGGAAGATGCACATACACATACAAATAAGTGCTTTAAGAGATCGAACATGCGGCTAGCACTGCCAGGGGAAACGCTACACAACCAGACGCTCCAGCAACGGCGTTGTACACGACACAAGGAGCAAATCATCTTCTGCATTTGTTTTGACATAAACAAAAAGCATGGAAGTTTGGTTTACTTGTTAGAAAAATGATGACAGGAAAAAAAGTACAGCAAACTTTTCAGAATGTGAAAACCATCCAGAAATCATCAGGAAAATGGCATGACACCGGATATAATACGTCATTTGAGTTCATTAAAACAAAAAAATACCGATTGAACTCACTGTGATAGGAAAGCATATGGAGAGAGTTCACAACTTCACGACATGGAAATAAGCCAGTCTTGCCAGCTACTTTTAGGAAATCTGTCTTTTTGAACTAAACTCCTAGCCATACCAGCCGCCGTGGCGAAGTGGTTAGTGTCGCAGACTGCCGGCTGGAGGTCATGGGTTCGATTCCTCAAAGTCATGTGGGATTTTTCGCTCCGACCGTCTCCTACCCAGACTTGAGTTTGCTACGGCTCAGTTGGGGAAAACTGGGGCCACACAGTTGAATTTCATATACTTAATGGATGCGTCTCTGAGAGTGTTGATCAAATTTCCTGACCAACACTGCAGGGATCTGCATCTCTCGGGCCTGGTTGACGCCGGGATATTTTTATGAAAGGAAGCGTAGAGTACAGCCCTATCATGCAGTCTCAGACCAGTATGGAAAACCGTACATCATCTTAACATTCTCATTCTCATCGATCAGCATTAAAAAAAGTCTCAAATTCTGTAGCCCTTTATGCCCTGCTCTCATGGTGACCTCATTTTCGATGTCCTCTCCACGTCTGTGGCCCCTTGGGTTTGGTCCCGTGGGGGTCACCGGTAAAACCGAGCCATAGGGGCGGTTTTTAAAAAGGGAAATTTTGGCCCGCCCTCTTGGAGGGAGAGTTCACTCCGCCGGCCCCCCGCCTAAAAAAATTTTTAATTTTTTCGTCGTAGGGGGTTATTAAAATGGTGTCCTGCGTATTTTGGGAAACCAGAACAGGCGCCACTGAAAAAACCAAAACCGAATTTGACTCGGCGGCATTTGAAAGTGTTCCTCCGGGGGGTTTGCCTTTTGGAGGGATTTGACATTGACTGTCCCTATTTTCCCGGTTGCCGGGGCTGTGGGGGGCCCTGACAGGGCTGTGGCTGTGGACGGGGTTTTGGGAAATGAGGGGCCCTTTGGGTTTGCAATGCCACTGAGGGGGCACAGAAGATGAGAAAAAAAAAAAACCACCTTTTGGGCCCATAAAAACTTAAAGGGAAGGGGGGATGGGTTGGGCTTTTCTGCCTTGGTATCTTGATACACCCTTTTCCAATTCTACAAGAAAAGAACCCTAAAGATAATGGCAAAAGGGAGCTGGTTTTGGGGTAAAAGGAGGAAAAAAAAGTAAATTGGTAGGGCTTAAGTTTCCCAATCAGTTCGGGGGGTTCAATACTTTTATGAAAGGAGAGCTGCCCAAAAAGGGCCCAAAAGCAGGAGACCCCCAAACATCCAGGAGGTGTTTTTTTAAAAATCCCAGCGCCTAAATACTTTTTTGACATTATTAAATTTGGGGGCCCAAAACCATTGGGATTTTTTCCCGTCAAAGCGGACTTGTTGAGAGAAAAGGGTGGGGTGGGGGGGGGGGGGGGGGGGGGGTTTTTCTAAAGATTTCTGCTTCAATTTTCCCCCTGGGTATCTTCGCGCCCCCTCTGTCTGAAAACTTTTTTTTAAATACTTTTATTTTAATTTTTTTTTTCGTTTTTTCTCCAAATCTCTCTTCTCTCTCTCCCCCCCCTTCCTCTCTCTCTCTCTCCTCTCTCTTCTCCCCCCCCCCCTTTCTCCCCCTTTTTCTTCTCCCCTCTTCTCTCCCCCTCTCTCCCCTCTCTTTTTCATTTTATTTCGTTTCGTTCCTTTTTCAAATTCTCTTTTCTTTCTTTTCCCTTCCCACCTTTCCTTTTTTTTCTTTCTTTCTTTCTTTCTTTTTTTTTTCTTTTTTTCCCTTTTTTTCTTTTTTCCCTTTTTCCCCTTTCCTTTCCTTTTCCTTTTTTTCCCTTCCCTTCCCTTTTCCTTTCTTCTTTTTTTTCTTTTTTTCCCTTTTTTTTCTTCTTTTTCTTTTTTTTCTTTTTTCTGTCTGTTTGTCTGTCCCCCCCCCCCCTTCTCCCTGCCCGTCTTTCTTTTTTTCATTCATTCGTTCTTTCTTTTTTTTCTACCCTCCCCCCTGTCGTGTTTTTTTCCTTTTTCCCGGTCCTTTTTCCTTGAAATAATAGTATTCAATATCAGGGCACACGTTCAGAAAACGTAGTTATACCCGGGACGGGAAGAAAAAAAGAAGAAAAAAAGGGGAAGAAGAAGAAAAAAAAAAGGAAAAGAAGAAAAAGAAGAAGAAAAAAAAAAGAAGAAAAAAGAAGAAAAAAGGAAAAGAAGAAGAAGAAGAAGAAAAAAGAAGAAGAAGAAGAAGAAAAAGGGGAAAAAGAGAAGAAGAAGAAGAAGAAGAAGAAAAAGGGAAAAAGGGAAGAAAAAGAAGAGAAAAAGGGGAAAAAGAAAGAAGAAAAAAAAAACTGACGGTGAAAAAAAACCCAAAAAAAGGGGGTCGTGAAAAACAAGGGGGGGGGAGGGTGAAAAAGGGTTTGGGGGTAAAAGGGTGTGGCTCAAGACGAGAGAGAGAAAAAAAATAGAGAGAAAAGGGGGAGGGGGAGAGAGAGAAAAGGGGGAGAGAGAAAAAGAGAGGGGGAAAAATGAGACAGAGAAAAGAGAGAGACAGAGAGATTTAAAGGAGGGGAGAGTTAAAGGAGGGTGGGGAAAAAAGGGTTACGGGGGAGCCCTAAAAATTTTCCAATCCTTCCCGGGCCCCAAATCCATAAAGCCCCAAAGGGAAAAGGGGTTTTTAAGACATTTCAAACCTATACATATTCATCAAAAAGGGGTTAAATAAAATTGTAAACCACGCTAATGTTCCCTTACTGGGAAAAAAACCCCCTCAGCTGCATTTCTCCGGGCGTGCAGTTTCGTGTCCCGCACTTGATGCTTTTTTTTTGTAATTGTCATCACATTTTTTATCAAGAAATTTATTTACGTTGATATACGACTTTTTAAAACCCGGGTTTTTCTTGTGTGTTGTGTGTGTGTGTGTGTGTGTGTGTGTGGTGTGTTGTGTGTGTGTGTGTTTTGTGGGTGTTGTGCCGGGGACATTGATTAATGTGTAAAGTAGACCCCCGGAAAACTGATTTTCCAGGGAAAACTTACAAGGAATATGAATAGTCTTTTGACGGGACATGTCGGGGAAAGGTCACCCTGAAAATGACACATTTTTTGCCGATGAAAATAAAAAGGGAAAAAAATTGGGGAAAAACCTTTATAAACATGAGAAAACCCAACAGATAACTGCCTATGTGACTCATATGGGTGACTAAATCCTATTGCGGTTTTAAAAAAACGGTGTTTTGGGAAAGACAGGGAAGGATACAACCATGGGGGCAATTTTTGTTCCTCGAGTAATCATCTGTTTTTGCATTTAAAGGAATGCCCTGTGCATGCCTGCAAATATTTAACACAAACGCAGGCTTCAAAGTTTTGGTGGGGGGGGATTTCTCCAAAAACGGTTTGTTCCCGGGTTGAGGATAGTACTTCAGGACCCCCCCGGGACCTTGGGGGATTCCCCTTTCTTCTGCTTAGTAGCAAAAAATTTTTGTTTTTCCCGCTCATCCCGTTGTCTTCAGGGGTAGCACGTGTGGGGGACTTAAGACAAAAAGGAGAAAAAAAAAAACAGGGGGTTTTTGGAAAAAAAGTCAAGGGGGGACGAACCATATGGGTCCTTTTTTTTTAGCATAATCACTTGCTTTTAGACTAAAATTTTTCTGCCCCCCCCCCCCCCCCCCCCCCCCCCCCCCCCCCCCCCCCCCCCCCCCCCCAAAAAACCCCCCCCCCCCCCCCCCCCCCCCCCCCCCCCCCCCCCCCCCCCCCCCCCCCCCCCCCCCCCCCAAACCCCCCCCCCCCCCCCCCCCCCCCCCCCCCCCCCCCCCCCAACCCCCCCCCCCCCCCCCCCCCAAATCCCCCCCCCCCCCCCCCCCCCCCCCCCCCCCCCCCCCCCCCCCCCCCCTCCCCCCCCCCCCCCCCCCCCCCCCCCCCCCCCCCCCCTTTTTTTCCTGTTTTTTGGGACCGGAAAACCTTTTTAAATTTTAAAAACCCCGAAGGGAAAAAAAAAAAAAACTGGCCTTTTTCCTTTTTGATTTTTTTTCGAAAATTTTTTTCCTTTTTGCGTTTTTGCCCGAAAGGCCACCAACCAAAAAGGAAAAAAAGGATCCCGCGCAAGCCTGATGAGCTCCCAACAAGAAGGGGAAAACAGGATCCAGCCCGAAAAACCCGATGAGCTCTTTTTAAACCCAAAAAGGGAAAAACAGGATCCCGCAGCCAAAAAACCCTGGGGGATTTTCTCCCAACCCAAAAAGAAAAGCAGGGGTCCCAGCAAGCCTGATGACTCTTAACCAAGAAGAAAAGCAGGATCCCGCAGCAAGCCTGATGACTCTCCCCAAACCCCCAAAAAAGCAGGGTCCACAGCAAGCCTGATGAGCCCTTTTTAAACAAGAAAGAAAAGCAGGATCCCGCAGCAAGCCCGTGATCCTCCCAAACCCAAAAAGAAAAGAAGGGTCCACAGCAACCCGATGAGCCCTTTAACCCGAAAAAAAGCAGGATCCCGCAAACAAGCTGATGAGCTCTCCAACCAAAAAGAAAAGGGAGGATCCAGCAGCAAGCCTGGTGAGCTTTTCAACCCAAAAAGAAAAGCCGGATCCAGCAGCAAAGGGCCCGATGAGCTCCCAAAACCCAAAAAAGAAAAGCAGGGGTCCGCGCAAGCTAGGGGCTTTTCAAACCCAAAAAGAAAAAGCAGGATCCCCGCAGCAAGCCTGAAGGGGCTTTCCCAACCAAAAAGAAAAGCAGGATCCAGCAGAAGCCTGATGACCCTCCAACCCAAAAGAAAAACGGATCCGCACAAGCCTGATGAGCTTTTCAAACCAAGAAAAAAAACAAGGGAAAACCCGCGCACGCCCGATGGGGCTCTTTAACCAAGAAGAAAAAAACCAAAGGGTCCAGCACAAGTCTTAGCTCTTCAAAACCCAAAAGGGAAAACCAGGATCCAGCAGCAAGCATAATGACTCCCACGAAGCGAAAAGCTGTAACTGGCAGGTTTCCCGCTGGTCTCCCCTTTTGGGGGGAACAACAAAACTAGGAGAGCACTCACTGGGGAAAAGGAATTTTTTCTTTGTAGCCCCCCCCCCCCCCCCCCCCCCCCCCCTTTTTGCAAGTCTGTGTTTAAATGTACAGTTTGACTGAAACAAATGTTGATGTTATCTCCAACCCATATCTGGAAATTATAGACATCTGGGCCGAGATTTTGTTTTATGTATTTATCTTCACATTTCTATTTTTGCATTACAGCATCAACCTGTGAGTCGTTAAGTTTGCGGTGGCGTCTGTGTGTGTGTGTGTGTGTGTGTGTGTGTGTGTGTGTGTGTGTGTGTGTGTGTGTGTGTGTGTGTGTGTGTGTGTGTGTGTGTGTGTGTGGTGTGTGTGTGCGTGCGCGCGCGCGCGCGCGCGCGTGTATGGTGTGTGTGTGTGTGTGTGTGTGTGTGTGTGTGTGGTGTGTGTGTGTGTGTGTGTGTGTTTTTGTGTGTGTGAAGCTTTACGTTTGGCATTTCTGAGCCATTATTAGCACTAGCATAAAACAATTCAGAAAAATACATATTCATGAGACTCTCTAGCCTTCCACAACATAAAGATGTTATGGAAGGTAACAGGGGTAAAAGATATGGCTTAAAATGTTTAGTAATAATATCGTTTATTAATGGATAATTTCTCGACTTTGTGATAAGCTTTGAATATAAGTTATGCTTTGTACACTGACTGCAAGAAATCAAATAGAATCATATTGCAATTATTGTGACAAACATTAAATTACACACTGTGAAATCTGACCTTTAATCTAATCTTCACCAAGCAGAAATGTGAATAAATAGTGAATGTGAGTAAAACAGACTACACGTCGGTGCGTCATAATATACATATTAGCTACAATAGATTCCATCATTTACCAAATAAGCTGTCGTAGACCACATGTTGGTGCATCATGAAGTACTATACCTATATCAGAATCTACGAATTCATCAATTAAGGTAAAGGAGACCATATGTTGGAGTATCATAATGTGTACTATACCTACCTACATTGGACTTCATGGGTTTGTCAATTCAACAAACACAAACAGCCTTTCTTCTTGCACCAAGTTTCAAACACACACACACACACACACACACACACACACACACACACACACACACACACACACACACACACACACACACACACACACACACACACACAGACACACACACACACACCCATAGGAATGCATAATATATGTTACATTGTCATCAAAATAATAAAAACAGGCACTTGAAATGAGAAAATCTACGACAGACCCATGAATTATAATAACTCTCACGTATTTGATTTGAAAGGAAGATAATATTTGTGACGTAAATTCTGCTAACGGTCGGTCAAGGAAAAACGTATCGATTCCAAAGTGTCTTACTGAGAGCTAGGTTGTCTTCAAGAACTTATAACCTGATGGAGAAGAATGCGAAAAAAGAAAAAGAAATGAAGACCCCGCAAGAATTATCCCTGGTGCACGAGTCGTTGCGCAACAGCCACAAAGAGCAGAGCTGATGAATACCACAACCCTTCAGGCAGCATTATTGCCAGCAATGAGTCGGTGCAGTAGGAGATAGAACGGGTAGCGGTAAGCGCGGGTAACGGGTGAGTAAAGAGGAAAAGTGGAGTGAGAAAATAAAGAGGAGGCGGAGATAGGAAGAAGAAGGAATAAGGAGGAATCGGAGGGGTGGAATGGGGAGCGGCGAGGAAAGTGGTTGCAGGGCACTATAAACGACTGGTCATCAAAAACATTATCAGGGGAGATAACTGCAGTGCAGTACTGACTGTCATGTACACGTTCTGTGCCTGTCGCTCAGATAATGAGACCGGTCTAACTGGAGACGCGAAACTTTCTTCTTCTTCTTCTTCTTCTTCTTCTTCTTGTTGACATCTCATATCCAGCGAGTCGCGTGTGCTATGAGCTGTTTTATTTTTCTTCTGATCTTATCATCCTTGCTTTCTCAGAGGCACTACTCGCATTCCGCTTATAATTAACCTCCCCATACAGAGCCACAACCAAGGTCGTCTTGTCGAAGGCACAGTGCTTACAATCGTTACAGGAAGAAATCAATACCGGGTTGTCATTGACCAACCCATCAGAGGAGACACTGCCTGCTGCTGAGTCACTCTGTTGATATTGTAGAGTGTGAATATATGCAAGGCATCCGCTTTTAAACACCCTACTGCCGACAATGATTGCTTGCTCTTTTATTTCTTATTGTACCGTTTCACCTTTTTTTTCCCCAGCACCTTCACTTGTTTTACTCTCGCAACGCTTGCTCTGGTCATCTTGTGAACAACCATACCCGATCAATGAAGAAGAAAGTGATAAAGATGATGCTGTGAAGCTCCGTTCTGCTTCGAGAGTACGACCAGCTGCACACAACATGTTTCGTTTCCTAACGCCCCCACATCAACCAGGCCCGGGAGTGACATACTCCTGCAGTGTCGGTTATGACACTCTAGTGTCACAGATATATCCATGAGGATCACGAAACAAAATTGTGTGGTACCAATCTTTCAATCTGAGTCAATCACGAACTCAACAGTAGGTATGTGTCTGCAACGTGCGTGTTCTAATTCTATATCACGTTTTTAAGCAAACAAAATCTTATCTTCTGCGACTGGGTATTTATTTATCTGGTCTTGCCATTTTTTGGTATGGGTATAGAGTAAACTACACACATGTCGATGATGCGGGTGTGGTCTATGTAAAATCAAGTTGTCCATATTGTTTATGTGCATTGGGTGTGGAAAGGGTGGGGTTGGGGTCGGTGAAGAAGTAGTTTAAAAAGGGTTTTTTGTTACTCTGACGTCAAGATTTGGGATGGGAAAAATCTTTGTTCTAATCTAATAACTTTGTGTCCGGACAATATTTTGAGTATTGAAATAATCACCTATAAACTTTCTCTCTCTCTCTCTCTCTCTCTCTCTCTCTCTCCTCTCTCTCTCTCTCTCTCTCTCTCTCTCTCTCTCTCTCTCGGCATCAATTAAACGTTTGGTCGGTCCCAAGTTTTTCTTCTATTGCTTTCATTTCCATCTCCTATTGATTGTTACAATATGTCGTTGACGCAATTCATGTTTTCTTTAAAAAATAAAAGTCCTGGGTAACGACTTCGGCAGCGGGTTAACCCAAGAATGTTCTTCCACGAGGACTGTCCCCGCGCTATGACTGAAGTTGTCAGGTGTTCTGCCACTTGAGTCTTGACACTTAGGCCTTATCACCGATAGCACCCAGTATCATTGTTCTCGTGTAGTCACTCGTCGCTCAGAGACAGATAGCCACTGGTTCCTGGCAATACTGGGACCTGATGCCATTCCGCGCACTAAGTCTGGTCACTGTCTTTTGTGGAGAGCTTATCCAGAACTGCGAAAAACGTATTATGAAGCGTAAGACAACTTTGTGGACTGTCGAAATCTGAGCCGGTGTAAAAGCCCATTCTTACCCCCCCCCCCCCCCCCTCTGGAACTTACCCCGGGGTAAGTCTGGGCTAGCCTGCTTTTACCCCGGGGTCATTCCAGGACTAGCTGGAACTTACCCCCCCCCTCCTAGTTGGAACTGATCCCCCCCCCCCCCAGTCATCTACATTGTACAAGACACACAGGCACTCAGTAGACACTAATTAGCTATAAAAATAGTTAAAATCTCTGATATACATTAAAGTGACCAATGGTCAGTGACACTGACCACTGGTTGTCTGCATTGCACAAGGTATACAAACACTCACGAGACACTGATTAACTGTAATATAGTCGAAATATTGGTTTACATCATAGTGACCAGTGGTCAGTGGCACTGACCACCAGTAGTCTGCATTGTACAAGGTACACAGGTACTCGGGAGACTATAATTAGCTGTGAAATAGTTAAAATCTCCGATTTACGTCATAATGACCAGTAGTCAGTGGCACTGACCACAAGTAATCTACATTGTACAAGGTATACAAGCACTCGGGAAACACTAATTAGCTGTTAAATAGTTAAAATCTCCGATTTACGTCATTAATGACCAGTGGTCAGTGTCACTGACCACTAGTCATCTGCATTGTACAAGCTAAGGAACACAGGTACTCAAGAGACTTTACCCACGTGGGGGGGGGGGGGGGGGGGCAAGGGGTAAGTTCCAACTAGGGGGGGGGGGGGGAGGTAAGTTCTAGCTAGTCCTAGAATGAATGACCCCCGGGGGTAAAAATCAAGCTAGCCCAGACTTACCCCGGGGTAAGTTCCAGAGGGGGGTGAGAACGGGCTGTTACACCGGTTAAAATGTGTTCTTTCCATCACAGGACACAGCAAAAGGATTGTGAACCGTCACAGTTTTTGACCTTTAAATGGGGTTATACACCAGCGTCATCTGCATGACGTACAGTCTCTTCAACAAGTCATTTGAAAGTGTACATAACAGACGAAAAGAAGTCGGTAAGGAGCTGTTTTGGAACAAAAGGTACATGGTGATGCATTGAGAGGAGTTTTGCATTCCGGCAGTGGCTTCTGATCATTAGCACGTGCAGATTACAAGTGGTAGGGGCTGTGGGGAGGATACTAGGACTGTTGCTGGGTTGTGTCAGATACGTGGTGTCGCCATTGTAGCTTTATTTGCCAGGGGCGGTGATTGTCTGCTCGGAGGTCTGGTTGTAATGTTTTGTCTGAAGGACTACAAAGATCCAAACGTTCCGACTGTGACGTCTGTTGATTACTGAATCATTCTTAAGGATTACCTGAAGATCTAGGGGGTGTCATCACCTGTGAGAAGCTTGACATGGATCCTGCGGTTACATGGTTGTTCTACATCAAGTTGTTCTCGGTCTGCTGCAAAAACAGGCCGTGCTGTTGTTGTCCGCTAGTTTCTCTAATCTTCCGTCCCATGCCCAATGCATGACCTGTACTTCAGGGTCCTGTTAAAGCACCTTTCAGGACATCTTTCTGTTCCTAGGTGCCCCGTCTAATGTGGGATCAGACAACGCTGATAATGAGTCTGCTGTTCACAGCATCCGGACGTAATTAGATGGTCGTTTCTAAAGCATTTGGCACATGGTATTCGCGGGTACCTCAGCAGTATGGAAGAAGAATAGCAATGAAATCCATTCTCTTCACTCACCTGAGCTAGACGCAAGCGAATCAGCTTCTACC
>CM031610.1:60924977-60927477 GCA_018398815.1 Conus ventricosus
CCCCCTACACTCATTCAAAACATATACACACAAAAAACTTTATAGACGTACGCACAACATGCACTCCACACATAAACAAAACCAAGTTCCCCCCCCCCCCCCTCTCTCTCTCTCTCTCTGTCTAACGCGCGCACAACCTATGCAAAAATTTCGTAAATGGAATAATGCGACCTAGTACACGTGAGAGTCGGACAGCTATGTCATGTAACAAATTCTTTGCTCTACGTGTACATCAGACCACTAAACCAAGAAACAAACATTTAAAAAAAAAAAAAAAAAAAAAAAAAAATCCGTTAGAAAAATCTGCCAAGTGGATGAGACTTGATCAGATTTACAGCCAAATTGGCTAGACTCCCCCCATTTTCTGGGTTGGGACAAAAAACACTATGCAATGTTAAAGGTAGATTTTTAGACAAAATTTTATCATGAAGACAATGAAAGTACGCTTTTGTTAATGAACATTCAAGTAAAAATGAGATACATTAAGGTTTTGACCACAGACACACAAAGGAGATGGTTTTAAAAACCTGCCTAACCAGCCGTCCACCCGTATTCTGTGCAATAAATTTCGGTCGGAATAGAACCTGGCGGACTTATACAATGACTGCTGGGGGCAGAAAAATCCATCTGTTCTTCTAAATGGCAGCTTCAAGGTACTGTGTTCTTCTTGGTCCCAGAGTGCGAATTTTGTCAGAATATTGTTTATTTCATGAACCGAATAAGGAATATCACATACAATTGTATTCGATTTGCACATTGAAGCCTCTTTTGCACAGGTTCAGCCAGTTCGTTCCCTCGAAGATTGCAGTGACCGGGTACCCATAATAATTTATTTTAGAACCTCGCATCATTACCTGGTGAATTGACGAGATCAGGACGACTTGGTGTATTTTGAAGGGTAAAGCCGTTAAAGCAGACTTGGAATCTGACAAAATCAGTATTCTTTCGGGTAATACTTGCATATCAAGAATGAAATTAATAGCTTCATGAGAGCAAATAACTCAGCGGTGAAAATAGAACAACCTTTGGTAATATGAAATCTTTTTTCAATGTTAAGGAAGGTATCACGAAAGCAGCACCAACCTCAGAAGTACACGAAAACTGAACCACAGTGAAAATATGCAGATAAGATTCATATTCAGTGTAAATCAATTCTTTAACAAGAGAAGCAAGCAAAAGTGGATTCTCATTTTTAGTAATTTTAAACCATAGGAATAGAAAAAATCTCCCTTGCTTCATCAACCAAAGGGGGAAAGGGTATTTGGTCATTTTAACAATGTTGTCAAGCGAAAAGTCGCATGCATGTAAAAGAGGAGATACATAATCAGACAATGAAGTATATGCTTTTTTATTCCGTATCTCTCTAGAAACGTAGGTGCTTTCATCAAGTTCAGAAGTAACTGAGTTAGGGACTGTTCTTGCTCGTGCTGAGTAGCTACAAGCACTGAGCATCCTATGTTCATTTAAAGGTAAAACTCCTGCCTCTCTGTAGGTCATATCAATTGATGCCCATCTTGGAAGCCCCAAAGCAATTTTAATGCTAAGGAATCAATACTAGTTAACTTATGTAAATCTGTCTTTGGTGCAGTAAAAAATACTTTTTGACCATAACTTACAATCGAACGAACTGTCCCTAAGGCGACATGGATAAGATTAGATCCATAATTTATCAGAGGGATTCCAGTTAGGACTCGCAGTAACGCAATTTTCTTTCTTGCCTTTTCCACGAGATGATTTATATGTTTACACCAAAATAATTTATAGTGAAAAATAACGCCTAGAAATTTTACTTGCTTACTTGGGAAAATGAAAGAATCACCTATTTTTACTTTTACAGGGTCCTACCTTCAAAATCGTATTTTTCTTTGTAAATATAATAAAAACCGATTTGTCCGTTGATAAGTTAAAACCGTTGAATTCAAATAATTCACAAGTTTACTGATCGCAAATTGAAACTGTTCAACAATTTTATTACGCTTGATTTTGTTTTTTGTAAAATTACAATTTACATTTTTCCACATTGCAATATCATCTGCATAAGCAGCTAAAGTTGCCCCTTCGTGTCAATTTGGTTAAGATCATAAAGCATCAATGAGAAGAGAATTGGAGAAATTACACTTCCTTGAGGGACACCCATGTTAACATATCTGTACATTTACAGCACACCATTTAGTTTTACTTGTAGCGTTCTTTCAGATAAAAATGATTGTAAAAACATGTGGAAACGACCTTTAATCCCAATTTCATGAGCCTTGGACAATAATTTAAAATGCCAAACGGAATCGTACGCTCTATGAATATCAAAAAACGTGGCTAAAGTGGAGTGTCGCTTAGCAAGGCTTTTTTGATGTTGAAGCTAAAAGACTACATGATCAGTGACACCCCTCCCTTTTCCCGAAACCAGCTTGAAATATTGGCAAGATCCCATTCTTTTCAAGGAAATGTTCTAATCTGAATTTCATTATCCTCTCAAAAAGTTTTTTCCCAATGTGAGGAGTCA